>JARHVA010005231.1:892500-1271140 GCA_037957365.1 Torreya grandis | reverse complement strand
AGTGGACAATTTACTCCATAATCCATTACAAATCTAATCAAGAAATTATATGCTTGTTTATAGAGTAATAGTAAGTGAAAAAACCCATAGTGATTAAAATTTTTAGGAATGTTACATCTACATCTCAAAGTTATTTAAAAAACTCACTATCTTTATCAGATCGATTACCAAAATTCTAAAAAATGAAAGATTACTAAAAAAATATTAGATACAACTTCTAAAATACATCGATATTAATTTTGATCCACTTTATAGCAATAAAATGCACTAACAGTACTTTGATTCTATACTAAATATCATCTCAGATCATATCAATTAAGAAATGCAACATAACCCATTAGCCAATACCAACTATAAAAAAAAATGTTAATCTATAGTTAGTAAACCACATCAGTAAGGTTAAAAATAATATACTATCCATATCACTCACAAACATCTAATTCAAAGTAATAAGAGACATAATAAACCAAATAATAATATAACAAACCATAACAACATGCACTCATATCTTGATCAGCTTAATGATAAGTGAGAACTTAATTCTATATATTACAATATTTTTTGGCACATCCAAATTTGAAATTCATAAGAATTATAATCAATCATCCAAGAAGTATAATATCACATGCTTTTATGAACATTCAACTCATAGATATCATACATGCATATTCAAATACAGTATTCAAAGTCACCATTAAAAAATATGTAATCATTATGCAATGATTGAATCCTTGGAAAACACACATACAACATGATAAGAACAAATAATATCACTTATTTTGATTAATAATGAGAATAATGCATGTAATTAATTAAAATATTTTTACAAGATCAAGAATTAATCCATATAATAATATTGATGAATATTACATTAATTTTCATTCCAATATAGTCTTTGAGTATACAACTCCAGGTAGGCAACATATTTCTTGTTAGTGCCAAATTTCACTTTGGGCTCATGTTCATAAAAATGCCTAAGTCTAGCCTAACCTGAGCATCAATGTATAAGTCTTTTACCTAGCTTATTTTCTCATGTGTTCCTTTAGAAGGTCAAGATCATGTAAATAATTGGTTAAATTCTTTGTCTTGTCTTTTCTTGGTGAAGATGTTCTTTCCCTTAGACTTTTCAGGCCTTTTGCATGAACACAATGTCTAACTAAAATAGGTCTTCAAAACCTTATCTCAATAAAAATTTAAAAGAATTATTTTTGTTGGACATTTATCCACTACAAATTTTTGAAGGAATTCAATTCCTTATCACTTTTAGGTAAGTATTTTACAATTATTTTGAAGGGATATTTTATTGTTTTTGGGTAATTTGTTTCAAATTTTTTGTCTACAACAAAATGTCCAAAGGGCACTTGCCCTTTTGGGAATTTTTCCGCAAAAAATATTGAAGGAATTGTAAGGTCATTTTTTCAGCCAAAGTTACTTTTTATAATCTTAAAGGGTCATTTTTCCTATGTAAAATTTTCAAAGGATCATTTCCTTCGAGTATTTTGCCTTTGTGAAATTCTAAAGGGAACTTTAGATAGGCAAAGGACACTTTCAAAAATTGAAAAGGACACTTTAGAATGGCCATTTTCACTTTTCATAATGTTTGAATGATTATTTCCTTTAGGCATTTTTCCCATACAAAATTCTTGAAAGGTGTCTACAAAATGTCTAAAGGATAATCTTGGCTTTGAAGGACACTTGCACAAATCCTAAAGGTATCTTTAAGAAGGTGGAGGACACTTTCAATAGTTCTAAAAGGCAATTTCAAGAGTTCAAAGGATCATTCAAAATTATGAAGGATATTTTTGTAGGGTAGGTTCCCTTAGCAAAAATTTGAAGGGTATATTTAATTTACTAAAATATCTTTTAGAAAAATTGTTGTTGGGTAGATGTTTATTTGATTCAAAGATTTTGCTGAGCAAAGAGTCTAAAGGAATTGCATTCTTTCAGGAGAATTACTAAGGTCAATTTCTATAGGAAATTATTTTAGACAAATTGTTGAAAATAATTATCTTGATAAAGGTAAAAGATCTAAGTGCCAAATTCTTTTGGTAAAAGTGTATAGGTTCAATTCCTTCAAGAGAATTGATTAGACTAATTTATTATGAGACAGTGGTGTCAAATCAAATAGGGAGGCCAAAGACAAAGGCTCAAATAAAATTTCCATGGAACAAAGTCCCCAAAGAATATTTACCAATTATAGGTGATGGTCTTGTAGATGTTTTTGACAGGCACATAGACATAAATTTTAACCTATAGAGACTAGAAGTTGTGATTTAAATGTTCAAAATGGTCACATGAGCATCAATTTATACCTTGTGAAGTAGTCATTTATTTTCAACAAGGCATATCCAATGTCATGCATTTGTTTTAGGTAGGATGATTTGATGGTGTAGGATCAAAGCTAAATAGTTAAATGGAATCAAGGAGCTTGTAGGGATACCAAGTGGAATACCCTTGGGGCAAGGAAGAGGCAATATCCAATCACATTCCACCCTTGAATCATGATATGATAGAACACATTTGCTTGCCTAGCAGATCTAATGGTGCATAGATAAGTTTGAAAATTTAAAGATCATGTGAGCAAATGTAAGAATGATAGGTGGTATATTTTCCTACCACAACGTTATAGATCAAGCATCTCATTGTAGGATATATGGTTCATATGTGATTGAGAGATGAAGATCCAATGGTGTGAGCTAGGATAAAATTTTTAAAGGGATATGATTACATGGGGAAATGACAAGTGTCTAGACTAGATCCATTAGTCACTCTTAGAGTTATACAGATACTTAGTTGGATCCAAGGTGGAATTCCAAGTGTCAATATGTGGTAAGATTTATTTTCAAAATTAAAATTGATGTTTATTTCATAAATGTGGTAATGGTTTGAGGAGAAAAGAATGTCCAACTACCAATTCAAAATTAAATATTTATAATCATCATTGTAGATCATTTCAATTTCATGTCACAATAGGATCCACTCTGAGCCATAATTTTAGGTAATGGGCTTTCCCTTTAACATGAATAAAGAAGATATTCATGTCCAAAAATGTTCATTATTTGAAATTGAGTAACAAGAAAGCATTTCCAAATAAGTTCCATATGAGGATAAAATATGTTTGGCTTTTAAATGATTTTCTCCCTCCAACTCTGCAAGTGAGTGATCAAGGGATCTTTAGGTAGTTCCACATGAAGACAAATTTTTCTTGGATCCTTAATCAAATATCCTCCTTCCAAGCTCATGTGAAAGGTAATTTTTAGCTAAGATATCAAATGATGTGATCTAGGTGATTTCAAGTCCTCATCATCTTCTTGTGAAGGCATTTGTAACAATGATTTCTCTAAAATTTGATGAAGATCTCAAGCCTAGCAAAAGGTATTTTCTAGCTAGGAGCATCTTGATGGACTAAAAAGTTAATTATAATTTTTTTTGAAAATTACAGCCCATGGTCCCAAATTTGGGAAGGGTTAAAAACGTATAAATAGAAGGTTTTTCTTTTGTTTCAAGGTTTTTGGTTTTTTTGGTTGAGATTGTCATTTAGTTGATATAGGTCACTTTTAGGCATCCATTTTCCTCTAAGTCACAGTTCTACGGAACCTTTTGGGATCAATTATTATGCGTAGATTTATCTCCCTTGCTAAGGTAGTTGCGTGTGTATAACCAGTATCAAGATTTAAGAGCATGTTCATGTCTCCCTTATCAAAGATTAGTCTCACCATGCTTGTCCCCATGGTAGCATTATGAAGTGTCGATGTCTATCATATTTATATTCTAGTCACTAAAAAACATTTGTGGTTCTTTACTATATTCTAATAATGAAATGCAATAATATGTTTTACAAATTCTATTGATTAGATATATGGTTTGTGTTATTACTAGTTGTCATTATAAGCATGTGCTTAGGTTACAAATCCCTTTATATTGTTACATTTGGAAATTCATTGTTAAATACATCTTAAGGACTCCCTAGTTTCATGAAGTTAGTAGGAGAAAGTATTTGAGATTCCATTTTTAATGTATGTTGTAGTCTCTCGAGGATAATTTTGGTGTTTATCATTGTCTTGCATTTGAATTATTTTCTACATATTTACTAAGACGATTTTTATGAAATATTTATAGATACTTTGTTATTTAGAATCGACCAACACACCATGCTCCATTATGCAATTAACTATAAACTTGTCCTACTTTGCAAATAACACACCTTGCTAAACACCATAAGTTTTACTTGCCTTGAAAATGCATAAGATCATGTACATTTGGAATGCATTTGCAAAATGTGTTTTAAATATGATCATTTCACTCTTTATTTAGTTCCTTTGATGTTGAATATTTTATGAAATGAAGATTGTAGTCATAAATTCATCTATATTTAGTAGTTTGTGTATGATATAGAGTATTTGTGCATTTCACATGACAACCCTTCATGGGTGATGTGTGTAGACATGGTTATGCTCTATTCATATTTTTTCTTATACCAAGAATCCCCATTGATATTGAGTTTTAAAATACCTCCATGTGAGCAAGCTACCTCATAGGTTCTCTCAACTTGGTTCAAGTACATCCAAAAGTAGTAGGGACATAACCATACACTTTAGAGGTACTTCCTAGTTAGTTTCTTAGTCTAGTTCTTTATTGATACTAACCCTTCCTTGACTAAAATGACATTCTAGTGGGTTTGACATCATTATTTGACATTTTATTCAAGTGTGCAAGGCTAGACTAGAGAGATGTATAACTAGGAACCAACACTCTTCTAGTGCCATTGTTGGGACTAACTGAATCTTTGTTATTTGTGTTACTGGGGACTCTTACAAAGAGATGTTATAACCTTAATGAAGTTTCTGTATTGTTACTATATTGATCTAATTGTCTTGGATGTCAATGCCTTAGCACTCCACTAGGGAGGTGCTAAGAAGTTTTAAGGTTTGAAAATTTGACTTGTGTTGAGTCTATTATATAAAAATATTAATATTTCCATGTTGAAATGTATATTTTACCTTTTGAAAATTATTTTGAAAATATTAGTGTCTTTGTTCTTATCTCATTGAGCTTTAAATGTTTATTTTTAGTCTGTATCACAATAGTTTATAAACTATTCTATTATAGAAGTTTATTTCTAGTGGTGAATCCTACTATATTTTTTGGTTTCACAAAAGATTGGTGCCTATTTTGTATATTTGTTAACTTTTAGTTTTTAGTATCTTATTTTTTACAAGATGGAAGCACTGAGATCATCTTTCAAGGGTGACCCATCAAAGAGGCTTGTTCCACCCTTAGGTCATCCTCAAAGAAGGGGATAAGTCTAGAGGCTTATTAAAGGGTAGACCTCAGCTGCCAAAGGTTGTCTAATTTATAAAAATCTTGAGATCTTTATTGACCTCTCATTGCTGAGGACTATCATAGATCTTCTACTAATTCTAAAGCACATAGTCCTATCTATTTTCTATCTCCTTCTCAACCAATTGAATCCCCTCCTAGGTTTGATCTACCAAGTCCACCTCATTCACCCCATCATATCCATTTTCCATTTATTATTAAACATCCTATTGAACTAGTTGTGAGGCATAAGGACCAAGAGGAGAATGCATGTCTTGCAATTAGAAATTCCCAAATTTAGACCCATAATTTTCTATGAGATGGCGGGTTATCCTAATGAGGTTCCACATGAAGTTAGGAAATGCCTCCAAAAATTTTAAGGGAATAATACAGTAAGTGGTGATCAAAATATGAGGGCCTATCGAAATATCATTTAATATTATGAGATTGAGTATGAGTATGTGTGCATTAATTTGTTTATGCATGAGCTAGAGGAAGATGCTCATGAATGTATTAATTCTCTTCCTGCTAGATGCATTGATTCATGGGAAGAGATGTAAAATGTTTTTACAATTTAGTATGGTGCTAGGATTAATCCAAGGTTTCTCTTAAACTAAATTTTAAAATAACAAGAAGAATATTAATGAGTCTGTGTATGAATTCAACACTTGGTTTAATAAAACCATGATGTGGCTACCCAAAAACATCAGGCCTAATGACACAACATGCCTAATAAAGTATCGTGATGCCTTTGATAAGAAGGTTGCCTATTTATTGAGGTAAAAAGCTCCCACTAACTTGTAGTTAGATTTCAATATGTCCATCCAGATTGAGAATAACATCAATGATATGGTAAATCCCTTGAACAAGTAGGCTAATGTGAATATAGTTAATCCAGAAAAGATAACCCACAAAGATAGTCAACTTGGAGGAAACTATCAAAACTTTGGCCTATATTATCAAATAAATGTTTTATAAGTTGTATAGAGATAAAAATGGGGTCCTTTAAGTTTCTACTAGCTATGAAAGAGCTCCAAATATTAATAAATTGTAAAGGGGGCCTACTTTTCACAATAGAGATAATGACAGAGGGAAGAGACTTATGCATAAAGATAGGATGGAGAGAAACTAGAGTAGAGGGATATAAAGGAGGTGCCTAATACTCTAAATGCCAAGGTAAATGTTGTAAATTCTGATTTGTACATTGATTGGTGTGATAAGTGCTTTCTTTTGTACCCTCTTATGATATTATTAAACAAGTTTAATAAGATTCAGATGCACCTGAATATGCATCATCTGACTATGATATTTTTATATTCAATTTTCATAGACCTCAAGATGAATCGACTACCTCTATGGAATTATTGATTGATGTTATGTTTGATCAGTCTTGGAGTGCCACCAAATTGGGTAGTGTCCCAACAATTAACTTTGATTGTGATGTCAATGTGGCACAAGCATATGAATTACCCATCCATGATTTTTATCTCTTGTGTTCCATGATGATCAAGAAATATATTAGGGGAATCTATTAGTTAAGGACAAGCAATAATTAGTTAATGTAATATATATCGAAAAGAAGGAATGTAACTTGAGAAGTAGAAAACTAGGTGTTACTCCTCAAAACACTACCCCTTTAAATTTAAAAGAAGGGAATGCAAGAAAAGAAGTAAATAATGTTATATTAATCTAATAAGCTTCTAATAAAGCACCCATAACCCAAGTTTCTAATCCTAGAGCTACTCTTATTAAGAGTAACCAAATGCCCATGTTATCTAACATCCCCAAAGATGCTAACGAGCTAAACCAAAATTGACCTTTTAAGTTTGTTATCAAAATTCTAAATCCACCCCAACCTCTTCCATTTCAAACATTAAGTGATTACATTCCAAATGAATGTGCTATTACCCTTCCACCAAATATGCCTCTTCCTTAGTAGTGTGTGTGTGTGTGTGTGTGTTACATGGCTCAAGTGTTGAGTCAAATAAATATCACTATACCACTTGTTGAGTTATTAAGAATACTTGAACATAGTAAGAAGACCTTTGAATATTTAGAATTTAGTGAAATTTTAGTTGTGAATGAAGTTGAGCTACCCTAAGCACCCCCAAAAGAAGATGAATAATTAGAAGAGGTTGTTGAACCTACACTAGTGGTCTACTTGGGGACTACATTAGTAGAGAGTCAATTGAACATGGATCCTTTTTATATGACTCTACTAATCAATGGTCTAGATGTTCACAATTGCATGTTTGATTTTAGAGCTTCTTGTAATGTGATGCCATTACATGTCCTCAATGATCTTGGAGTCAAAATCACATCAACCTTTGTAAAGTGTTATGCCATGGAATCATAAGAGGTTCTAGTTGTTGTATAAGTTAAGGGGCTAGTGATTCAGTTGGCAATACATCTTGGAAATTACCTAAACATGGACATGGTATTTATAGACTATGCTCCTAAATGGGGGATGTTTATATCACATAAATGGGCTGCTAACATGGGTGGAAGTATGTAGATAGACCTTTCTTATACCACTATTCCTCTAGAAGGTAAGATGGTCTAAGTTTAGAGAGAGACTAAGATGATGCATATGATTGATGATCCAAATCATGCTCCCAATGAGGTGCTATACATGGATGTTGAGCTTGGAAACTTTGTTGGGAATGTTGATATCAGAGAATAACCTATTATACTTGAAGTTAAGCCTCATAAAGAAAATGTAGTCTGGATGATGTGTTTTGATGGAGCTTGATCCAATCTTGGAAATAGAGTTGGGGTTGTCTTCTATGCCCATAATGGTAAATACTTTATACTTTCTTTCCAACATTCTTTTGAGTGCACTAACAATACTACTGAGTATGAAGCATTCTTGCTTGGTCTAAGGATTTCTCATGAATATGTAATCAATTATCTAATTTTTAAGGGCAATTATGAGTTAGTGTTAAAAAAGGTCTATAATGCTTTTTCCATGAAAAATAAAAGGCTAAAATAATATAATAATGTTGTCTAATACTTGTTAGAGTTTTTCAATGTATTCAATCTGTGTTATCATGATAAAAGTTTCAACCAATAAGCTAATAGACTTTTAGGGCTAGGTGCTTAGTTTGACATTGAAAATATGAACCCTCATTATCAATACAAAGGGGAGGTGCTTGTTAGTCCATTAATCCTAGACAATGTTTATCATTGGTAGGTATTTAATGATGATGAATAGAATAAGAGGTTTTTTAATTATAAGGCTAAGTTCCATGATTAGATCATAGAATTGGACACTATGGTTTAGGTCAATAAAGGGAAAGATAATTATTTTAGGAAATACATCATTCAGTTGAAGATGAAAATAATCCCAAGAGGTACGATTAGCTTAGAAGCATATTTTGATGGGGTAGAAAGAATCAAGTTGAGAGACTTATTCATCTTAAAAGATGTGACTGAGTGCAACTTGGGTTCTCATGAGAATCTAAGGAAGGTTTGGATGGGTACTCACTTGAGTGAAACAAATAATAAATCTTACATGTAGCTATTGAGGAAGTACCATGATTGCCTAGAATGGGCTTATTCTAAACTAAAAGTATATAAGGAGGACTTGTTAAAGCATGTCATCCCATTGTATCCTGATAACCAACCTTTTAGGCAAAAATAGAGAGCCATTAAGCCCACCTTCACCATCAAGATGTGGGAATAATTAAAGAATATAGTAGATGGTGGTATCATTCATCCCATTAGGTATTTATCATGGGTTGATAACTTGGTCCTTGTAAGAAATAAAAAAGGTGATATCCACTTATGTGTGGATTTAAAGAATTTAAATAAAGCTTCTTTAAAGGATAATTATCCCTTGCCTGATATGGAAAACTTGCTACATAGCATTATTAGATCAAAAATGCTGACCACATTGGATGGATTATTAGGATATAACTAGATTGTGTTTAAGGAATCAGAGGGGTCCAAGACTATGTTCACAATGCCTTGGGGTACTTATGTTTACATGAAGATGCCATTTGGATTGATTAATGTGGGTGTAATGTTCTAACAAGATATATATGTTACCTTTATTGGAATAATTAATAAGTTCATTAATGTGTATTAGGGTGATATCACTATGTACTTCAAAACAAGATAAGAGCATTTAGAGTATCTAGAAAAGGTGATGATCAAAGGCAAGAAATTTAGCATCTCATTTAATCCCAAGAAGTGTTACTTTAGAGTAGAAAAGACCAAGTTACTGGGACATATAGTGCCCAAGGATGGTGTTATGATTGACCATAAAATGGTTGAATCCATTGACAAAGTTCATATCCCTAAGTCTAAGAAAAGAATTCTATTTTTCTTTGGAAAAATCAAATTTGTAAGGAGGTTTGTGTCTAATTTTATAGAGATCACTTTGCCAATTACTTCTATGTTAAAGAAGGACAAGACCATCTAATAGGAGGATAAGGTCATGCAAGCATTCAATGACATTAAGGGAGATTTAAAGTCTACCTCTATTTTGGCTAGCCTAATTACACAAAGTTGTTTCAAGTATTCTCTTTTGTGTCATCCAATACTTTAGCTAATGTCTTGTTGTTAAATAATGAAGAAGGTCATAAACATCCCATAGCTTTTTTCATCAAAGCTATATAAGGTCTTGAATTAAAATACACTATTATGGAAAAGTAGGATTTTTCTCTTTTGAAAGCTATTAAAACATTCAGGTCATATATTCTAAGTTCAAAGATCATTTCCTATGTTGCTCATACCATGGTTAAGGAAATTTTAACTCAGACTAACATATCGGTAAAAGGTGTAGGTGGGTCAAGAAGCTACAAGAATATGACATGGATATTTAGACCACCAATATGTTAAGGGGGATGGCTCTAGCCAAGCTCATGGATGAGACCAATTTTCATGTTATTGAGGTAAATAATGTTGTTTTCAATGTTCATGAGTCTTTGAGTTAGTTTAATGTATCTCCATCGTATAGGGACATTGTATACTACTTATAAAATTTAAATTGTCCCCATAGATTGGATAGGAGCCAACAAATAAATCTTAATATTGTATCCTAAAATTACCTCTTGGTTGAGGATGGAATAACATGGAGGAATATAGATGAGATTTTCCTAAGATGTGTGTTGGAAGAGCAAACTGATATCATGATTAAAAACTTCCATAGTGGAGTTTATGGTGGTCATTTTTCACCTAAAGTCACAACTAATAAAATTTTGAGAGATGGTTATTGGTGGCCATCACTATTTAAGGATGTTGGTTAGGTATTCAATAGATGTGAGAAATGTTAGTGCTTTGTTGGGAGGATGAAAGATTTAGGTTCCCCTCCCTTGCATCCTATGATGATTGAAGGCCCATTTAGATAATAGGGAATGGATTTCATTTGAGAAATCATTGATTCATCAAGAATTATGCATATATGGATCCTAGTTACAATTGATTACTTCACCAAATGGGTTGAAACAATCCTTACAAAGAAAATAATGCACTAAGTAGTCATGGATGTTTTATTAAAACAAATTATTTATAGATTTGGTGTGCTTATTAAGATAATTGTTGGTAATTCCATGAGACTCAAAGTCAAACCTTTGGTGGAATTATGTAAAGACTATGTGATTGATTTGACCTATGCTTCTAATTACAACCCTTAATGGAATGGATAATCTAAATCAAGTAACAAGAATTTTCTCAAAATCATCAAACTAACACTGAAAGTGAACAATAAGAAATGGGGTGAAAAGCTAAAGTTTACCTTGTGGGATAATAGGATTACACATAGGAGAGCTATAGGTAGAAATCCTTTTGAGCTTGTTTATATAAATCGAGTAGTTTTGCCTATGAATTTATAAATAGCCACTTATCAGCTCATATAACAATTAGGGGATGATGAACAAGTCTATCACTATGAAAGTAGGGTGAACCATATTATTGAGCTTAGTGAAAATCAAAGACAAGCTCATGAAAAACACCTTAAGTTCAAAGAGAAGATGAAGAAAATATTTGATAAAAATATCACTCCAAAAACCTTCCAAATAGGTGATTTAGTTCTGCTTTGGGATAATACACATGAATAAAAAGGAAAGCATGACAAGTTTGATGTATTATGGATGGGTCCCTATTCCATTAACTATAGGATTGGGGATCATAATTTCTTCTTGAGATATCTAGATGGTGAAATACTAGAGCTTTCAGTCAATGGTAGATATATAAAACACTTCCTTGATTGAGTCCATTTTCAATGTATGTACCATATTGTATAATGCTTATTGATTTATATTTATAGTTTTTTTACCCCTTAATTTAGGCCTTATTTATTTATTTATCATTGATTTTGTTGTGTGTTCATTTATCTATCTTATTGATCTATTTTTGTTATGTTTTCCATGTTTTATAAAGCCTTTGTGAGTGTTTGTTGAAAATATTTCTAAGTCTTGACTCTGTAGCAAAAGGGATTGGCACCTAGTTTTGTTTTATATGGTTATTTTCACACCCATAGGGTTTATGCATCCTCAGGAAATAGATAGTATTAATTTATAAAATTGTTCTACAAATATTTGGACTTTATTTGTAAAAATACTTAAGTCTATCCCAAGATGAGCATCAATGTCTAAGTCTTTTATCCAGCTTCTATTCCCATGTGTTCCTTTGGAAGGTCAAGATCATGTAAATAATTTATTAAGTACTTTGTCTTGTCTTTACTTTGTGAATGTGTTATTTCCCTTATACTTTTTAGGCCTTTTACATGAACATAATGTCTAAAAAAAATAGGTCTTTCATCTCTTTATCTTGGAAAAAAGTCTAAAGACATATTTTCATTAGATATTTTGTCCACTAAAAAAGTTCTGAAGGAATTCAAAGTCTTATCAAATTTGGGATAAGTGTTTTACAAAAGTTTTGAAGGGATATTTCATTGGTTTCAGGTCATTTGTTTTAGATTTTTTATCTATGTAAAAAAGTTTAAAGGGCACTTGCCCTTTAGGTAATTTTCCCACACAAATAGCCTGAAAGAATTGTGAGGTCATTTGTTTTGGCCATAGGTACTTTCTAGAAATCCCAAAGGGTCATTTTTACTTTGAAAAAGTTCTTAAGGATCATTATTTTAAGCATTTTTGCTTTAAAAAATATTGAAGGGCACTTTCAAAGGGTAAAGGTCTCTTTTAAAAAACCCAAAAGACACTTTTGAAGGGCCATTTTACCTTTGTAAAATGTCTAAAGGATTATTTCTTTGTCATTTTTCCCTTGTAAAATTGCCAAAGGGTGTCTACAAAATGTTTGAAGGATAATTATAGATTCAAAGGACACTTACACAAATCCTGAAGGGCACTTTTAGAAGGTGGAGGATACTTTCAATAGTTTTGAAAGGCACATTCAAGAGTTCAAAGAATGATTCCAAAAGTTATAAGGGCATTTTTCTAGGGTAGGTACCCCTATAAAAAATTATGAAGGGTATATTCAAGTTCTCAAAAGACTCTTTTAGAAAAATTGTTGTAGGGTAGAGGTCTATTTCCTTTAGAAAATTTTCCCAACCAAAGAGTTGAAAGGAATTGCATTCCTTTGGGTGAAGTACTAAGATCAATTTTTCTAGGGAAATTATTTTGAAAAAATTATCTAAAATAATTATCCTAATAAAGGTAAAAGATCTAAGTGCTAAATTCTTTTAGCAAAAGTTTAAAGGTTCAATTTCTTTAGGATAATTGCTTGGACTCATTTTTTGTGGGAAATTAGTGCCAAAACAAATAGGGATGCCAAAGACAAAGACAAAATTACCACATAACAAAATCCCCAAAATAATTTTTCCAAATTATAGGTGATGGTCTCATGGACATTTTTGATGGGTGCATAGACATAAATTTTGAGCTATAGAGACTATAAATTAGGATTCAAACATATGGGATGGTTGTGCAAGCATAATTTTAGACTATGTGAAGTAGTCATTTGTTTTCAAATGGGGCACATCTAAAAACATGTATTGTTTTAGAATGGGATGCTTTGATGGTGTATGATCAAGGATGAAGAATCAAATGGACTTAGGAAGCCCATGGGGATGCCAAGTGGCATACCCTTGGGGCCAAGTAATAGGTAGTATCTAATAACACTCCACCCATTGAATCATGATCTGATAGAGCATTTTTACTTGCTTGATTAGATCTAATGCTGCATATCTAAGGTTAAAAATTTAGAGATCTAATAGGGAAATACAAGAATGATAGGTGGTACATCTACATGCCATAAGGTTATAACTCAAGCATATCATTTTAGGATCTATGTATCACATGTGCTTGAGAGATGAATATCCAATGGTGTGACCTAGGATAAATTTTTTGAAGGGGTATGATTACATAGGGAGGTGATAAGTATCTAGACTAGAGTTATTAGTCACTCTTAGAGATATATAGATGACCAATTAGATCCAAGGTGGAATGCCATGTGTTAATTGTGGTAATATTTATTTTCAAAGATAAAATTGCTAGTTATTTGATAGACTTGGTAATGGTTCAAGGAGCAAAATAATGTTTAACTACCAATTCAAAAGTGAATATTTCCAATCATGATGATAAATCATTTTAGTTTCATTTTACAATAGGATCCACTCCTTAGCCATCATTGTAGGTAATGGGATTTATGTTTATCATGTAAAAAGAAGAGATTCATGTCTAAAAATGTCCATGATTTCAAATTGAGTAAGAGCAAAGCATTTCCAAATAATTTGCATATGAGGACAAAATTTGTTTGGATTTCAAACAATTTTATCCCTCCAACTATGTAAGTGATAGATCAAGGGATCTTTAGGTGGTTCCACATCAAAACAAAATATGTTTGGCTCATCGAGTGAATATTCTCCATATAAGCTCATGTGAAAGGCCTTTTTTAATCAAGAGATAAAGTGATGTGTTCCATGTGGTTGCAAGTCCTCATCATTATTTGTGAAGGTAGTCATAACAATGATTTGTTTTGATAATTGATGAAGATCTTAGGCCTAGCAAAAGCCATTTTTTGGCTGGGGGCATCTTGATGGGAATGGAAAAGTTTGTTACGAAGAATTTGAAAATTGCATCCCATTTTCCTAAATTTTGGAAGGATTGAAAAAATATAAATAGAAGGCTTGTCTTATGTTTCAAGGTTATTGGTTGTTGTTTCTTGATATTGGCTTTCGATTGATATAGGTCATTTTTAGGCATCTATTTTCCTCTAAGTCTAGTTTATACATAATTTTTTAGGGATAAATTATTTTGTGTAGACTTTTTCTCCATTGTTAAGGTGGTTTCATAAGTATAGCCATTAGCAAGCTTTAAGAGCATGTTTATGTCTCCCTTATCAAAAAAGTAGTCTCACCATACTTATCCCCATGGAAACATTCTAAAGTGTTGATGTTTATAATATTTATTTTCTAGTCAGTGGAAAACATTTGTGGTTCTTTACTATATTTTGATAATGAAATGTAATAATATGTTTTACAAGTTATGTCGATTGGATATCTAGTTTGTGTTCTTTGCTAGTTATTATTATGAGCATGTACTTAGGTTAGAAATCCCTTTCTACAATTACATTTAGAAATGCATTATTGAATACCACTTAAGGACTCCTTAGGTTCATGAATTTAGTAGGAGAAAGTATTTGAGATTCTAGTTTCAGTGTATGTCCTAGTCTGGATCGTATGTTTATCATTGTCTTTCATTTAAAGTCTTTTCTGAATCTTTACTAAGGAACATTATCATGAAGTGTTGTTAGATAATTTTTTATTTGGAAGCCACCAGCACACCACCTTCCATTCTATAATTAACTATAAAATTTTCCTACCCTATCCTACCCTAAAAATAACACACCTTAGTAAACATCATAAGTGTTACTTTCCTTATAAATTTATAATATCTTGTATATTTGTAATGCATTTACAATTTGTATTTTAAATATTAGCATTGGAGTATTTATTTAGTTCCTTTGATGTTTAGTATTTGATGAAATGAAATTACAGTCACAACTTCATATATCTTTAGTAGCTTATGTATGATATAGAGCATTTGTTCATTTCATGTGATAACCCTTCATGGGTGAAGTGTGTAGATGTGGTTATGATCTGGTCATATTTTTTCCTTATACCTAGAACCCCCATAGAGATTAACTTGTAAAATCCCTCTATGTGAGAAAGCTACCTCATAGGTTCTCTCACCTTGGTTTAGGCAAAGCCAAAAGTAGTAGGGAGCTAACCATACCCTTGGGAGGTGCCTCCCAATCATTTTCTTAGTCTATTTCTTTCTTGATGCTAAACACTCCCCTAGCTACAATGACATTCTTATAGGTTTCTCATCACTATTTTCCATTTTCCTCAAGTTTTCAAGGCTAGATTAGAGAGGTATACAACTAGGAACCAACATTTTCCAAAATCCATAGAATTGTAAAAATAATCTCATAGCTAGGTTATTCAATATTTCCAAGGTTTAGTCTTTCCATGAAGAGTGAAATAAAACCCACCTGACCAACTCCATGAGCCCCTTGTTAGTTTCCCTAGACCAAACCAACCATGGGAAAGATGGGGATCTAGATCACAAGGTTATGGACATATAAATAGATGATGAGTTTCCACATAACACTAGACCTTGTATAAAATGAAACATCCAAACAAAAAATCAAAATGCAATAAAAGCATTGCTCATACCCTATCCTTCACCATAAAAATACTTTGACATCACAAAGGTATTTTAAATGAAAACCATATGGGTGAAACCCCATTGTAGGGTTTTAAAATAAAATAACAAAAACCTAGTTCAAAACTTTTTCTAGTCATAAAAAAATGCACATTACCAAATGATAAACTAAAAAATGACATTGATTACAAAGTTTTCAAAAAAATGCACAAGGATTAAAAATAGTAATTTAATTCTTCTATATTATTTCCAATGTCATCACAAATGAAACATTAAAAAAACAAAAGTTTTTACTTGTTCAGAGTAATTCAAGCCTTTTTACATTCAAAAATCCATAGTATAGAGCCAAAAATTAAAACCTTTGCATGTACCACTATTCCCCACATATCCCCCATTTATTATTCCTTCCTATGTAAGTCGATAATAACATCCACCCCCAAAGCATGGGAATAATTTGAATGGAACCATAATTCAATATTTCCCACATTACCCAAATTTTATGTAGAAACAAAATGGCCTCCATGAATTCTCATAATAATTAAACCAAAATGAATAACCTTCAAATGTGCCAAGATAAGGTAGAGAAAATATTCTTCTATCTAGTGGTAAGCAAGATTCACTTGGTATAAAATTTTAAAAAGAAAAATAGAAATTATAATGTTTCACAAGCTCCAGATACATATTTGACCTAATCAACCAAACCCTATGTTAACTCTTGCTATCATGCCAACTTACTCAAATCCAAAGTCATTGAATGTCAAGGTTAATTAAAGAATATGACCAATAAAATAACACTAAACATAAATCACAAATAACTTGAATAGGTCATGAAGGGACCAATGGATTCATGTACAAGTGAGGTATTGGAACAAGATAAAATGACTTAACTAACCTAATAATATTAATGCAACACCATTCAAACAAAACTTCACATTATAAAATTTAGTTAACCATGTTGAATTAAAGTAATCAAAGACAACAAGAAACATATTAAAAAAACAAATAAATGCAATAATATAAGTTAAAATAAATCTAATAAATTAATAACACAATCTTTAAAACCATGCCAATCATTCTACTTATCAAAACATGACTACAAGTTATATCGATAGTTACCAAGTAGACATAGGATATCTTTTTGACAAGTTTAATAATATAGTATTGGTTTCATTGTTCATAAGAACCTTACTAAAGAATAAATAACTAAACATAAATAAAATTTCCAATCATAAAAATGAATTAAGTATAAGATGATAAAATCATCAACTACAATAACCATGGTGTCTTTTTATAAACTCATTGCTTATGTCATAAGCTATTAATAACCATTTCACAAACTTGTTAATCATATTTCAAATCAAGCCTAGCTCATTGGAAACCATATAACCACCAAATAAAAAATCAACAATATCCATCCAATAACTATCTAAATAAACATAATTACAAAATAAATTAAATGAAAAATTGGAAGTAATCCATTCAAATACAACCATATACCAAAGTCATCTCCACATATATCATAGTGTGTTAAGTCCATCAACAGTCTAATGAAAATAAAAGTGGTCATAACAACACATCATATTAAACAAGTTTCAATAATTTTGTAACAAAAAATATAAGATAAGTTCCAAATGGGGTCTTGACATCTTATACCACATAAAGAGGAGTCATCCTAACAACTATGTAAATAAATAATGATATTTCTATCTAAAAAATCCAAAATCTTCCCAAGTAGCACATATTTCACTAAGTGCTCCTATAAGACTAATAACTACTATATGTATATTTTTTACAACCTAATTCTATGATTTTCAATGATCCTAATGGGTTTCGGTTGTATTTTGTCCTCTTATATAACATGAAGGTTTTTCTAATCCAAAATGTGAGTGGTATTAGAAACATACTTTCTAAGTAAATATCCATGGAAAACATCATGAATTATAGATAGATAAGGAGGATAGGCCATTTAATAAACTAAAATACTAATCTTTTCAAAAATATCAAAAGGTTAAACATAACATAGATCTAACTTAAATTATTTACCAAACTTTAGATAATTTTTCTATGGTCTAACTCTCAAAACTTTTTTATCATCCAAATTGAATTCCTATGGTATTATTTTCAAATTTACATAACTCTTTTGTCTATCAATTTTTCAATTTTTTTCCTGATAAGAGCCATTTGAATATATTAATCTTTTAGTATATTAGGCCCAATAATATCTTTGTTTTTCAAGTTGTCCTAGCAAGAGGAGTTCTACTTTTACACCCATATAGAGCTTTAAAAAGATCAATTTTAATCACATAATCAAAAGTGTTATTCTAATAAAATTCAACCAAACAAAGTTATTCTTCCCACTTGGAATGGTTTTCCATCACATACATTCATAACATATCTTACACCACTTGGTTTAACCTTTCAATTTGACCATCAGTTTTTGGGTATAACATAAAACTAAAATTCAAGTGGGTTCCAAAGGTTGCAATAAAAGTTTTCCAAAACCTTGATATGAACAATTTATCTTGATCTAAAACAATTACTTATGGCATGCCATGTAGATAAATAATATATTTAACAAATATTTTTTCAAAAATAGAAGCATAATTTTTTTAATTTATAGTAATAAAATGAACTAACTTGGTAAATTTATGAATTACAACTAGAATTGTACCATGTTTGTTGTGTGATTTGGGTATCCTAGAAAATAAAATCAAGTGATATTATAGTTGACCAATCATTTGGTACTTCATGTGGGTATAACAAACCCCTATGATGGTAATGCTTAGCCTTAATTTGATGACATTACAAACATTTGGCCATGAAGGCCACCACATCATGTTTCATCCTAGGCCAAAAATAATACCTTTTTAACTCATGTGATATATTATTGACATGAGGATGAGCATAGTGAGGTGATATATGCACTTATTTTAGAACTTGACTACATATTCACACTTTTGACACATAAATTTTCTTTTTATACCTTAATAGGACATCATTTTCCATCAATAAATTAGTAAAACACGTTTTTATAGACATGTCAACCAAAGTGATTCTTACATCATGGTAGTATTTATCCAAAAGTTTTGTTAACAAAATTTATAAAATTAGACTTGTTAATATAAATGGTAACAAGGGATGAGCATCAACTGAGTGCATCAACCACATGATTCTCTTTGGATTTGACATATAAAATTTCAATTTCAAAATTTCTCAAAAATTCCATCCATTTACACTAGCATGCATTCAAATAATCATGGAGAAACAAATGATCTAGGTTTCCATGATTATATTTTAACTTTAAATATTTTCCTTGTAAAATATAATTCCAATGTTTCAATGCATTAACTATGGTACCAAGATACATATCATGCATTGAATAGTTATTTTTATGCTCCTTAAGATTTTGTGACTCATAAACCACCACTTTTCCATCTTTGGTCAAAATTAAATCCAAACCTTACTTGGAAGCATCTTCCTAAACCAAAATTACATTTGGATACGGTACAAAAAGTATGGGTGATGTAATCAACAACACCTTAAAATTTTGAAATGCCTCTTCACAGAGTGATAACCACACAAATTTTATTTCCTTTATGTTGCAAGGAATTTATGGGGTTTGATATGCTAGAAAAAATTTCCACAAACCTATGGTAGTAGTCCACCAATCCCACAAAGCTAAGAACTTCATACACACTAGTAAGAGCCATCTAGTCCTATATTGCTCTCATATTGGTTTGATCAATAGAAATATCTTATTTATAAATTATATTCCCAATATAATAGACCTTATGATATAGGAAAGTACATTTTTATAACTTTCAAAATAACTTATGTTGTCTTAACCACTATAAAATTAAATTCAAATGTTGTTCATGTTCAACTATATTTTTAGAATCCATCTAGTCCTATATTGCTCTCATATTGGTTTGATCAATAGAAATAGCTTATTTATAAATTATATTCCCAATATAATAGACCTTATGATAGAGGAAAGTACATTTTTATAACTTTCAAAATAACTTATGTTGTCTTAACCACTATAAAATTAAATTCAAATGTTGTTCATGTTCAACTATATGTTATGAAAGGAAAAGAAACTATGAAAATGATATTGGAACTGGATGAATAATCTGGTTCCTCTTGTTGGTTATGAAATTGGTCCTGTTCTTTGTTTTCTTTTTGTAATCCTATGCCTTTGGTGTAGCCAGATCTCTGTTAAATCTGGGTTTTGACCGGTAGTCCTTCTAGTGGTCTCAGGTCCATTAAAAACCTATTTTTCCTACTTCCTTGTTGTAGTTTTTAGGCTTTGCCTATGGTTTTGGATGCTCTTTCTTGCTTTCCTTGTACTAGGGTTTTGGGGCCCCTTCAAAACCTACTTTTACCTTAGTCTAAAACTATATTTTTAGAATAAATCAGAATATCAAGTAAAAGAAACACAAACATACCTATAAAATCCCTAAAAACACTATTTATCAAGTTTACAAAAGCTACAGGAGAATTAGTTAGTCCAAAAGGCATCATAATAAACTTGTATTGACCATAACAAGTCCAAAAAGCTATTTTGTGATTGTCTTCCTCCTTGATTCTCAGCTAATGTTAGCCTAATATTAAATCAATCTTAGATAAAATAGTAGCTCCTTCATATGATGAAATAGATTGTCTATCCTTAGTGATGAATAAAAACTATTAATCTCCACATTTTTAAGAATTTTATAAGCAATACAAAGTCTCAAGGTTATAACCATATTCTTCATAAATACAACCATAACACCCCAAGGAGATACACATGGTCTTATACTCCCATTTTTAAATAATTTTTTTAGTTGAAACTTTAGTTATAAAAAAATAGATATATTCATTCTATATTGAACTTTAGAGGTAGGTGTAGTCTTAGGAATGATATTGATTAAAAATCAAACTCCCTTTTGGGTGGAAGCCCAAATATTTTTTTCATAAATACAAACTTAAATTCCATAAAAAGAGGAAATATTTAGAAGGCACATTCCTTTATTTCAGTTAATTTATGAATTTATACTACATAAATTTGGTAGCCTTTACATACTACTTTTTTCATTTGCAATGATGAATGTAACTTATGTATATTAGGCCTTACAATTCCTTGCACTTCATTGATTCTACCAGAATCAACTGTGCATCACACTTTTTTACCAAAGTAATCTAAAATTCCATGGTGAGGTTGTAACCAATATTTTCCAAGTATTAGGTCATAGGATCCAAAAGGATATAAAAATAGATTTAGTTTGGTGTTAAAATCACCCAAGTATAACTTAACCCTTTCTTGGCACTCATAGGTTAACTCTTTTGCCTATTTTGAACTCAACCTCTCATCCTTATGTAAATATAACAAGTTTAAAACTCTATTTATTTAATGTAAAAAGTGAAGAAAATCTATTTTTGGCACTAGAATAAATAAAAATAGAGATGTCAATACCAAATAATATACATATGGTTTCAATTAGAGTTGCCTAAATATTATCATTCTAATTATCCATAGTTATATATATCTAGTGGTTGGTCTATTGTCCATGTTTCAGCTTGGGATATTCCTTTTTATAGTGGTTATCACCACATTAACAATATAGTATAGTCTTAAAGGGTATAATAGGGATACAATTGTACCCTATTATATGGCCACATTAGTTACTTTGAGCCTAATTTCTATTTTTTAACCAAAATTTAGCCAATTTTGGGGTTTTAATACTCTTATCTTGCCCTAAAATTACCAAAACACTAAGTTCTAACATTATTTGTTAAACAAATTTGGTGAGGGAGAAATATTATTGTCTTTAATATGTATTCTATTTTTTTAAAAATCTTCCCTAGCCTTCTATAGGGATTTTCCTTCTCTTCATCCTTATCGGTAGACTCAATGGAAAGCACCAAGTTTTTACTATTTTTCATATTGGTGTCATGTAATAATACTTATTTTAGACAAAATTTTAATCTATTCATCTTATTTTCTTCATCATACATGTATTTCAAATTATGAAACATGTTTATAAATTTATTATCATATTCAATTATTATCATGTTCTTTTGTTTTAAGAACTAAAAATTAATAATTTTCTACTCCTTGAAATTGGCACTCAAGCACCTCTTATGAAAATACATTTTGAATGTCTCCCAAGAGATATTAATGGGTTGATAACCTTCCAATACATAGAGATGATTCCACCATAGTGATACAACACCAATAATTTATATGATTCCATCATTACTTTCACATTACAAGGCATGTTGTGCAGAATAAAATATTTATGTATGTGTACCAGCCACGAATCAATTGAATTACTAGTTTATTATCCTAAAAAGGTTGGTGGAGAAATTTTATTGAGTTATTTAATAATTGGATCAACTAATTCTAGTGGAAATTCTTGAAGTAGAGGTTCTTCCACTTAATCATTATCCCTCCCAAGTATATTTTCTTGGGGAATACCCTCAATATTTTTTAGCCTACACTCCTATGTATCAAGTTTCCCTTGAATGGTATTTAAGGATATTAATATTACACTCAATACCTCCATGGTATCAATACCACCATCTCAATTAGTATTAATATCATTAGTATTACTACATAAATTATTATTGGTAGGAGGGTTAAACATATTATTCAAGTTATGAACACCATGGCCTCTACCCTAGTTCCTACCTCCACCCAAAACATAATTAGGGTCACCCTAGTTAACATTGGTAATTAATCATCCCATTGATCTTATCCTGACCATCCTAAAGAATTCAAAAGTTCAAGACTAATGTGGGGTAAAGTTAAATAGTTAACTAAAATTTCCCTAGAGTTTCCAACCTTAGGATCTAATAGAAATGCAATGAACCATTTTTTAAAAATAAAAATATATTTTTTAGAACAAATATAGAAAATTGAGGACTTATTCATAACTAGGATTAGAGAAAGGGTTTGTGAAATAAAAATTCTTAGGAAAAGATATTATTAAGTAGACCTTATAATAAAGGATCCAATCCCTCACTATAGCTTAAGCTCAAGAGGTATAAGAGTATTGACATACTCTTACAAATTTCAACCTAGATATATATAAATTCATGAGTCATCTTTCTCATAATATGAACTAAAAAAATAACCATTCATAAGAGTTTGTAATTTATGGAAGTGTAGTGTGTAACCAATTCTAACATTAAGGAATATTCCCAAGTATTCTACCTTAATAATATTGTGATTAATTACACTCTAAAAGTAAAGGATTTAGAATATTCTTAAGCATTTTACATCAAAATATACAAGATAATTAAACAAGTATTCATTTCATAGTAAACCTTAACTTGATAATTATATTATTCCTCATGAACATAAAACATCAAATCCCTATTTTCCAAATGGTGTAATTCATAAATAAATATTATAATTTTATTAAATATGTATTTTATAAATAGAAATAACATCCGTACAATGATAACCAATTGAATCGATTGAATTTTATACTAGGTTCATCACATCATTCAAAGGATCTCTATATCTGAGTCCATTATCATGGAAGCAACAAAATAATTATCATATTCATATGCCTTTTAATTAAGCTCATTAATTTAAATTCCATTAGGGCAGCACTAAAATTTTAACTCTAGGAACCATCCAAATATTGAGTGTTAATAATTTAGGTTCACATTTAATTAATTAACAAAAAATGATGTAGGGGATTAAAAACACAAGAACTCTCTCTTCAAACATAATATGTCTTAGTAAATTTAGTCTAGTTCAATGATCATAAAGCCAACTACCTTGTAAACTTCTATATTTATATTTAAGTGACATTTTTATGACATTATAAATCTATTAATATAATTTTCATGAATCAATAACTATGTCAAATCAAAATGATCAAGTCTTATTTCTTATAAATAGTGATGAAATGATTCGAAATAAAAGATAAATTTACCACCAATGGCTATATTTAAAAATTTTAAATGAAAAAAGAATTAAAAAAATCTAATAAAAATAAAAGGTAAATCAAAGTAAAGTTACTCTAAATACAAAGTGGAACTAGATGTTTACAAAATAAATATGAGTGGAACCCAATATTTATTGCAATAAGATAAGTTATTATTATGAACTTAATTTTGCTGGAGTTCTCAATATACCTCAAAAGTAATTTATTATGTTACAAATATGTAATGTTAATAATCCATTAAACCATTTGAGTCACCTTTATTAGATTATTTAAATATTCAATCAATCTAAAATATTGAAACCAAATGTAAATACCCTAATTTGGTCAAGCAACCACAATTACTATGTCTTTTATTAATCTTTCACATGAAGGTCTTGGTGATGATTATATTCCTTGTTCACATGGTCATTTTTAGTCTTTTGATTTATATTATTTCTTATTTTCCTTATTTGTGATATTTCTAATAGTCATAAGTTAGGTTTTCCTAGTCACATGGGCACCTATCCTATCTTACCTGATTTTATCTCTACTTTAAGCCTTAGGACATAGGTTCCACTTTTACAATAATAACACCATGTGAAACTAATTTCCAGTTATGGATCTAGTTTTTTATGAGTCTTTTATATCATGTTTTAGTCTTAACCCCTTCGTGAGCCTTTTCTTATGTTTTTTATCCCTCTTTTATGACTTGTTAGGTAGATAACAAGGTCTTATATTTAGGATAAATATAATTCTATATAAAGAGCCTCATAAGGAATTTTACATCTAGCACTTAATATTTTAGCACATAATTACACAAAATATATCAATAGTACAAATTAATACTTTACATAATACTCAGTCATCACACCTATAAATTGCATGGTTGATCAAAGAAGGGCTTAAGAAAAATTCATTATAGCACACTATGCAAGTTGGTAGTGCACATTCCCTAAGGTATAAATACATGTGATCTAAGACCCTTGGTATTGAGGTTAATGTAAGTAGTAGGTATGATAACATGGGTTTTTGTCTTCATGATCGTAACATCTCAGAACCTAGTTTTTCCTTTCCATTTTGTATTTGATCTATTTATTGTTTGATGTGTGTAGTTATTAATTAGGGTTTCAAAAGAGATTGTAACATACTCAACTCTTTCAAAACATAGTATTTATACTCACTAAGTCCTAAAAGTTTGAAACATTTTGTGAACTTGACTTCAAATATTACTTAAAACCCTAGTTTTCCTTAGGGTTTACCTTTGCCCAATTTTTTTCCATTAGGGTTATAAAATTCTAATTTTTCTATTTTTTTTGTCATAACATATCTAATTTAAAAAATCCTACATTAGATTTTCATCTATTTAATGTTATTTAAGTTTTTTCAAAACAAACCTAATTCAATACCCTAGATCCACATACTAGGTCCCTATAAATACAAATACTATCAATTAGTGTTTCAATTACAATCACATTCTCCATTACACACTTTTTTCAAAATTTGTCAAAGTGCACATATATTTATGTTAGATTACATTCTACCTTTTGTGTGTTTGTTATTCATTGTTTACATTATCTTCTTTAGAAATTTTAAAATGGCATATAAAAAGTCTTCTACCCCTCACCCAATTGATACACTCTTGAATTTATCTCATGATTATAATAATGAATGGACTAATTTTCATTATTGTACATTAGAACATAATAATGACTTCATTTATAATGACGATGATGACTATTTTTGTGATGATGGATATGACTATTACTATAAGCATAACAATGAATTTTAACATAAGGATATATTAGATACATCATCTTATCTTTCCTATCACTATTCTCTTACTCCTCAAAATCAATCTAACAAAATAATAACAAAAGAACCTATTATTGGTAGTGTTTTATTCCAATGTGATCCTAGCTTTTTAACTACTTTTTCTACCATATTATTCAAATTAAATCAATATAAGTGAAATAAATTAAATCCAATTTTTCATGATTCAAGTAAAGTAGATAATAATAATAATTCATCTTCTTTACCCTTCTCAGTTAAATTTGAAAAAGTATGTACCAATGATATGACACCTTTTAATAATGCACAATGTAAGGTATATGAAATTATTTTATCACCTTATTTCACATTCCAAGCTCAATGAAATGATTATTTAAAAAAAATTGATAACTAAAATGTCTCTAACTCTTCTCCTATACGTCATAATATGCAAAAAGAAAACATGATTGATACTTCCTCTACCCTTGACTCCAAAAATTGAAAGTGATAATCATGCTTTCATTCCACACACAACTACTGAGAAAATGCATTATATTACACCTACATATAATGACACATTGAATAGTATTAAATATTTAAAATATTCCCCTTATATCTCTCTTAATGAATATGGTTGATACTTCTTATAATCTTACTTATACAAATGAATTAAATTATGATATTTATGAACCATGAGATAATAATGATTATTGTGATAATGATGAATAGAACATATAATTTACACCTATTTCTTCTCCTACTTTACCTATTAATCTTATTCAACCAAATAATAGGTCACATATATAAAGACACACATGCACACACATTCATTCTTATGTTCGTAATTTATATTTACTTGAGAATAAAGTAATTTCTATTCAATTATCATGTAATACTTCTTTACAACTTTACAATATAAGAGATACAAATGAATCTCCCTCAACCCTCTTACTAAATTAGAACTTATTTATAAAACTAACCTAAATGAAGGTGGTAGCTCATTTGTCTTTAACCAGTTCTGAACTATCACACCTCCAAAGGTTACAAAGAGAAAACCAACCCTCTCTAAAAATGATTTTGAATACAATGTATCAATGGATAAGATAAATAATAAAATTTAAGAATTAAATGAACCCCTTTATGATGATAATATACCTTCACAAGTGTTAGTTTCCTTGATGCATGTCATGGGTGCTTTGCAATAACAATTAAACCATATCAGTTTGGAGAATAAAGAATACCCATCTTCAGCTGATGCCAAAGTTATACATGGTCATCCTATTCCACGCAGAATCTTAACTACAAGGTTGCCACAAAACTATAATATACCAGTGTTACCTATATTTGATGGGCATGTAGATCCATATTGTCACCTTTAGGCTTATGAGAAATCCATGGCACATGTTACCAATAAGTTGATTCTACTATAATTATTTCCAACATCCTTATATGGGAAAGCATTAAATTAGTTCTAGCATACAATCCTTATTGGGCCTCTACACACATATGAGGAGTTAGAGATAGTCTTTATCATGAATTAAATATAGAATAAGGGACAACAAGTCACACATGAGAGGCTACCTTCATTACATCATGGTGAGATAGATCCAATATATAAATAAATATAAGATTCAAATTTAATTTGTGTCAATTGATTTATCAATCAATAAATTTATAGGCACAATACATATTTTGTAGAGGTTTAATTTTTTGTCTTAAGGATAAATTACTATATCATACATAAAAATCATTCTGCCGTCTATGTAATCCAACTATAAAATTATAGGTAAAATTGGGACTAGTAGTTACATAATCAGAGGTAGAATTGGATGAATGCCCCTCAGATCCATAGTCATATAACATGGTGCAAGATCCTACTCTACTTACAATTAGGAACTCAATGAAATAGAAGTAAATAATAAAGATACTCAATAAGGTCAAAGAGCCACTTTATGCTACATCCCTAATCTATTAGGATACAAATACCTGAATTATGGCTTACTTATCCCTCTTTGGTTTTATATCACATTTCTTTATGTGTTCATTGTGTTAGTAGCTCAGATTATGGAACAACCATGGGCTAGGTAGACTATATATAAGAGGTTATGGGTAGTTATTCATCATCATATTTGAGTATTTATTTCTTATTACAAGCATTTGGTAGGTTTCCCTCTCTAAATGGCTTCTCTCAAAAATGGTTACTAATATATCTACTTTTTTTTACTAGAGGTTAAAAATAATTCAAGGAATCTTCCATTTAAATTTCAGCTCAATTAGATCTATTTTGAAATATTATCACCATTTTAGTGAGTTTCATAGATTTTATCTATAGTGCACAATTCAAGGAATTTTTAAGAGTTATTTAAATTTTTATAAATCTTAAAAAAAAAATCTTGGGTATGTTCTTTGTAGTGTCTTATTTGAGTCTAAAATAAGTACAAAATATCTTCATCAAAGTTAGGTCAATAATGTCAATCAGGTTCGACATTGTCAATCCCTTTTATGGTAGGACTACAAACAAGGGGGTGAGAAAAGGATGTT
Organism: Torreya grandis; assembly: GCA_037957365.1. NCBI lineage: Eukaryota > Viridiplantae > Streptophyta > Pinopsida > Cupressales > Taxaceae > Torreya > Torreya grandis. Next base: position 1,242,960 of record JARHVA010005231.1, on the reverse strand, counting down.
AAAACCCCAAGAAAAACTCCTCAAAAGGAATATATGGAGTTAGAAGGTGGATTTACTAGATCCTTTATAATAGGGTTCTCTGAAATAGATCACAAAGTGAGCCAACTTGACTATAATGTGCAAGGCATTCAAAGTGAGATACAAGGCATACAATTTGATATGAAATATGTACAATCTAGTTTGGTAGCTATAATGATGGATTTACAAAATAATCAATCAAATCAACCATTTATCACTATTACAAAACCCCACTAAGGTGGATCTCCCAACAAACCTAATCTAAATCTAAGTACCTTACCATAATAGAACTTGTTACCAAAGGTACATATGTATAAATTTGATGGAAAATATTCACCAAATTATATCCACTAGATAGAGAAATTTTTTCATTTACATTAGATCCCATGTGGATAAAAGGTTACCATGGAATCCTTTTATCTAAAACTTTAATAATTCATTTGGTATTGATGGTTGTGTATTTAGAATAAAAAGATGAATCTTAGTGTCTCCTAGTTAGTTTTTATAGAGGAGTTTCAATTATACTATAACAAAAGTGTGACAAATAATTACTTCAGCCAACTAGAAAAATTGCAACAAACTGGTTCAATCAAGGATTATATTCATAATTTTTTGAACATATATTTATGCATGGAGATAATTTTTTATGGGAACTTAAATGACATATTTTTTGGAGGCCTCAAGGACCACATTCAACATGAGTTACGCATGCTAAATCCAATTAAAGTTTTTTTATTCTATTATCATAGCACATAGGATTGAGGAAAAATTCATAGCCAACAATAAGCAACCATTAATTTAATTTATGGATTGTAGCATATCATCACCATCATTTTCTCCACCTACCATATTGACATGTCAACAAATTAAAGAGAAACATGCAAAAAGATTATGTTTTAGCTATACCAGCAAGTGGAGTAAAGGACATAGATATGATGAGAAGAATTTATTCTATATTGAAGGATCCAATGAATATAATAAAGAGGATGATACCTCCAATGATTATGAGGAAGAGATAGAAGAGGTACCTAAAGATTCTAAACTTGTAATCTCTTATCATGCACTTTTTGGTACTATCACTCCTCAAACACATAAAGTGGTGGGTTTCCTCAAGAAAGAGAAGGTGATAGTGTTTATTGACATAGGGAAACAACATAATTTTATCAACCATAAATTATCCACTCGATTAAATTATTTCATTTACCTAGGACCAAAATTTTAGGTTATGATTGTAGATATTAAAACAATCAATTATTTAGGGAAATGCCATAGTATTATGTTTTTTATGGGTGAGTACAATCTATATTATCCTATATTTTCTATTCCCATGGTTGGTTCAAAAATTATTTTAAGAGTTTAATGGCTCACAAGCTAGGGTATAAATGAGATGAACTTCCAAGAATTATTCACGTGATTTCATTTTAAAGGTAGAAAAACTAAACTACGAGGATAATGGAGAAAATATCCACAATTGGTTAATTCACATTAGATGAAAAAATGCTAAAAGGGGGGTAGAATGATTTATAGGATGAGTATTTTCTAGAAAATTTTAACCCATAAAATCATCTCCATAACATGATATACACATGATTATTGATGACCACCCATCTATTATTGAGGCCATGCCAAAAGGACTACCACCAAAAATAGAAAAAGATCATGCCATTCAACTATTTCTAGGGTGTCAACCACCAAATATAAGATATATAAATATCCATATGTGAAAAAGAGTGAAATTAAAAAGATGTTCTATGAGATTTTTGAGGTAGGGATCATTGGGAACAACCATAGTGCATATTCATTACTAGTGGTGATGGTGTGTAAGAAGGATTACACATGGAAGATGTGCCCAGATTATAGGGATATCAAAAAGTACAACATCAAAGATAAGTTTCCTATTCTAGTAATTTATGATTTAATTAATGAGTTTCATGGTGTTGTTTATTTCACTAAATTAGATCTTCATTTAGGGTACCATCAAATTAGAATCATGGATGAAGATGTTCATAAAATTTCTTTTAAAACTCATGAGGGCAATTATGAGTTTTCAATAATGCCCTTTGGTCTTACAAATGCACCATCTACTATTCAGAGCTTGATGAACACTATTTTTAGGTATTTTAAAAGGAATTCTATGTTGGTTTTCTTTGATGACATATTGATTTATAGTAAAACATGGGAAAAACACTTTTAACATGCGAAATAGGTGTTGATAGTTTTGGAACAATATAAGATTTATAAAAATCCATCCAATTTTTCTTTTAGAGTATTTTAGGTATAGTTCTTAGGTCACATTTTATCCCATGAAGGTGTCAAATTTTATTCTCATAAGATCAAATATATGGTAGATTAGCCAATACCCAAAACTCTAAAAAAAATTGAGGGTTCTTAGGACTAATAGGATACTACCAAAGATTTTTGAAAGGTTATGGCAGCATATCAGCTCCACTCACTACATTGCTAAATAAGGATGCATTCCATTGGAATAATTTAGCCACTAAACCATTTTAGATACTAAAATTAGCTATGTACACCACCCCAGTATTGGCTACTCTAGACTTATCAAAGACATTCATTTTTGAATGTGATGCTTTTAGATCAGGGTTGGGAGTAGTATTAATGCAAGAAGGAATACCCCTTTCATTTGAGATTCATTAATTCCAAGGTATGAATCTCAAAAAACATATCTATGAGAAAGAAATGATGGCCATTATTCATGTAGTAAAACATTGGAGGCCTTATCTGATGGGTAGACATTTTAAGGTGAAAATGGATCATCATAGTCTCAAATAATTTTTGGAGAAAATATTATCATCTAAAGAAAAATAAAAGTGGGTAACAAAAATTTTGGGTTATGATTTTGAAATCATATACAATAAGGGTACAAATAATGTTGTAGTAGATGTAATATTTATATGGGATACATCTGCACAATCTTTACTTTGTGTAATCTCAATGTTGTAAGAAGATTAGGTAGATGTAACTAGGTTAGAGTGGGGGTAGGACAAGGATACACTGGTTCTAATTCATAATATATAGTAAGGTTATATATCCTCTAAATAATTTGAATGGAAAGATAATTCCCTATGGTATAAATATAGGTTATACTTGTGAAAAAAATCAAAGTTGAAGCATAAGATTCTTGCAAATTTGTAAGCATTTCTAATTAGGTGACATTATGGATGCTTGAAAACTTATCACATAATCAAGTGATAAGTATTTTTGGAAGGACTCAAGGGGTATGTACAAAATTTTATGGAATAATTCTTGATGCAAACAAAAAAATGGTGAGATAGTTAATACCTTTGGTATGTTACAACCTTTAGCAATTCCTAGTCAAAGGTGGGAGGAGGTTTCCATGGATTTCATAATGGGGTTCCCTTGTTCTAAAGGTAAGAATTTTATCTTGGTAATTATGGATAGGCTTAAAAAATATGCCCATTTTTTTTACCTCTCACACCCATTTACATCAAGTACAATGGTGGATATTTTTATGAATGTGTTTCTAAAAGTATATGGAACCGCAAAAATAATTGTAAGTGATCATGATCCTATTTTCACTAGTAACTTTTGGACTGAACTATGTTACTGTTTGGGTACTTAGCTAGCCCATAGATCATATTAAAACCCCAAATCTAATGGAAAAAATAAGTATCTCTATTGTTTTGTATCAGATAAGCAATGATGTTGGGTTAAATGGATACCATCTATAGAATAGTGATATATCACATTTTTATATACCTCTTCTAAAATGTCCCTATTTATAGGACTATGTGGTTACCATCCACCTTCCATCACTGCATATTTAAGGGTGAAAATAAAATTTTAAGATGTGAAAGAACACATTCACCATCAATAAGAGGTTTTGGCTAGTTTGAAAGAAAATTTGGCATTGACACAAAATAGGATGAAGAAACAAGTATATCAACATTATAGTGAGTGGCATTTTGATGTGTGTGACTAGGTCTTTATATGTTTTCAACTTAAAAGTATATGTATTTGAAGCAATAAAAAATGATGAAAAAATTGATCCTGAGTATTATGGCCCTTACAAGGTTTTACACAAAAATATAATGTGGCTTACAAGTTAGATTTACCTCATTCATCTTACATAACCCAATATTTCATGTTTCTAGCTTGAACAAGCTCATTGAATAGAAATTTTCAACCCAAAGAGAGCTATTAGAACTAGATGAATCATGATGAGTCATTTTGGAACTATAAAAAATCTTACAAACACATACTATGAGGTTGAGAACTAGAGAGATTAAGGAATATCTGATCAAGTGTATAAACCTGAGTAGTAAGGAGTCAACTTGGGAGGGTGAATATTTTTTGCAATAGCATCCAGAGTTATTAAATGTTGATCACAAAGTTGGTTCAAAGTGGAAGGGCATGTTATGACCCTAACATATCAAAATAGGAATAGTTGACTTATGGCTTATTTATCCATCTTTAATGTTATATCACATTTATATATGCTTTCATTGGATTAGTATGTCATCGTATGGAATAACCATGGCATGGGTATATTATATATAAGAGGTGATGGGTAGTTGTTTATCATCATATTTTAGAATTCATTTCTTATAGAAATCATTTTAGAGGTTTCCCACTTGAAGTGGCTTATCTATTATTCATATTTTCTACTATATTTCCATATCATTGTGATATATTTCTATTGTTTTTCTTATTTGATTAAGTAATATACTAAAACTTTAAAAAGCACCTCCTATGATGAATAAAACATAAGATACACATAAAGGGGTTATACAGTTTTTAGCTAGATCTAGGCCTCATGACATTTTGACTACACTATTATATATGGAGATTATCACACTTACTCCTACTCATCATCATCCACCACATAGTTTTCATAGGATACCACGTAAGCTATATTGTAACTTTCATAAGATAAATATAAATTCAAATGATCATTACTATGCACTCTAGGCTCACATTGACTAGTATGCCAATCAAGGTATTATAGTATTTATAGAGGGCATCTAGATCTCATTATCCACACTCTCCTAGATCACACTCTTTGATGATAGAGTTATCCCAAGACATTCCATTTAAGGAGCCACTCATATTATGATCCATGTGGTTTTTATGACACCTATTTATGAGTGGTCTTATGCACCATGGTTTCAACAAAGATGGAAACTATTTCATAGAGATCAAAATACATTTCTATTATGCACACAAATCAAGATATATGTAAATAACTACAAATATAAAGGAATTCCATTAGTTCAAACACAAATAAATATATATGGGAATAACTACATAGATAAGGGCATGACATTAGTTCAAACACAAATCAAGATATATGAGAAGAACTATAGATCTATGGGCACATCAATTCAAACACCAATAAATATATATGGAGATAAATATAGAGATCATAACATAGGTTTAGTTCAAAAACCAATAAATATATATATGGAAATAAATATATAAATTATAACATAGCTCTAGTTCATACACTAATTAAGATATTTTACATATATCAAATAACTCAAACTATAGTTTTAACACATTAACCAATCAAGATTTTTGTTCCAGAGTCTACACATATACCCACTAATAGTTTATCACATGTAGTTCTAGCCTTAGAGTCTCCTTATACAATGACATTGCATAAGTATAATGGTCAATGGTTCTCCATGTTATCTAGGTTTAGATAGGGCATATGGTAGTCACATGATCTACACACATAAATCTTAGGGAATACATGAAAACCCTATACCAATATATAAAAACTCTTAATCGACTACACATATGCCTAAACATTCACAAATATGATTCAAATTGATTAATTCTACTTTGATAAAATAATATACAAATGTTAACATTTAAATCGATAAAATCAATCCAACACATATCAACATATAAAATATAACCAAATCCATATACCAATATACATGATGCTAATTTTTTTAAAAACCATCCATATATAACTCAAACTATAATTTAAATATAAATATAGTCCATCACTCAATGATGTGGACATGACTACTATGACTAGCTCCCTCACTCTCACTCTCATATATATCTAAGCTATAACTAGAGGCTCTACTCTTTTTTCATGACCTATATCAATGACTCCATCTAATTTCTCTCTCAAGATACATACCTAACTCAGCCATATACTCTACATGCTCCCATTTATGATGTATGTATTCATCTACTATCTAACTAGTATCCACACCTAGAGCATCATGTATGGGCAAATACTCCTATGTAACTCTACACATTCCTTCTCTTTATTCATAAGCACATGTTTGTGTGTTTAAGTAGATATCATATAATGGTCAAAAAAATAGGCATACACATTGGCACATTGGTAGATCTTTCTATCAATCCATCCTCTATGACATCATCAAAAATATGCCATGTCAACTCATGAAGCATTGACTTAGTGGTTGCTCAGTACTCATCATCACCTAAATCTACACATGTCTAGGAAGTACATAAAATTCCTAATCACATAAATAAATAACCAACTATACATATAATATTAAAACATAATATATTAACATACCAGTGATAACTCTTAGGGTATCTACCTCTAGTATATCCTATATAATAATCCCACCTCTCAAGAATAAAGGTGCCTATATATGATCCCTATACTAGGCTATGTAGGTATCAGTGACTCCTACATCAACTACATCTAGTACATCAATATCAAGATCTGACTATGTCAAAGGAATAGGAGCTAACTCAGTAATAGATGGCTTTGGCCTACTACTTGGCCTCACATGAGCCCTATAGATACTCAACCATATCATTGGTGCACATCTTTAACTAAACTAAATTATTGTGACTTACTCATACTTAAAATGCTCATACATGTTGACCCATTTGAATATGTCTTAGTTTACTACTATCCTCATGCCATCCCTTGTAGCTTATGTACGGATTTTTGGCTATTTTTGGCCCACATACCAAGATTTGAAGAGATTATTAGAGTTCATATGGAAAGAAGGACCAAATGACTTGAGGATAAGATCATGTTGTTGCAAAGTTTTTGAAACACTTTAAGCACTTAAAGTGTGATCTAATTGATCTTCAAGGAAAAGGTCTATAATTATAGATGAAGGGTCCAAGAATATTTCATGGTGTTTCAATATTTTAGATGTGTGAAAAGGGTTTAAAAATCCTTATAAATTCATCAAGACCTTGATAGAATGATCAAAATATGAATTGTGTAAGTTTAAGGACCATACCATCACTATGATATCATGTATAAAGGAATGAACCAATTTAATTAGGCATTTTATAAATGTACCTCAAAAACCCTCATGATCCAAAATAATATATCACCATAAAGTTATTCATGCTAAGAACATGCTCTACAAGTTGCATGTTCGTTCAAGCTTTTTAGGTCAAGTTATGGAGCTTTAAAGTTGGACTTGTAGCATAAGACGTTCATGCTAACAACATGTTTGAGCTTCATAAAGTAATTATTTGGGTTCAGAATCCCTTAAATTTTTTAAAGTTGTTTAATATCTAATATTTCATGTGATCTCACATTCTAACAACATATATCTAATAGTTTTCATTGGGTTCAAATAAGTCAAAAGGTCTCTGGGTCAAAATCCCTTAAAAGCTTATAAGTTAGACATGATCTAATGATGTAGTTTCATCAAGTAGAGATCCAACACAATGTGACTGAAAAAGGTGGGTTTGAGCTAAATCAATGATCAACATTGAATCATACCAATGATCTAATCCTGCATAGGAACTCACATGAATGTGTGCCTAGGTAAATCAAATGCTCACATTACTTCATACATTATAATCCAGAAGTGTGAGGTAAAGTTAGAAAGTTAGTGGATCTAGATCAAGGGATCATATTTCTTCATATATTATGATCTAATGGTGTGAGAAAATTCAATAAGGTTAGTGTATCTCAAGGACAAGTGAGAGATTACCAACTGTCATTAGCTCGTTAAGCTCCTAGTAAGATCAATGGTCTACATGCATCTCATAAAAATAAAATCAAGGAGTGAGGTTCAAAGTTGAAATACTAACAGATCTTTGATGGGAGGTTGAACATGTGACCAAGGTTAAACTAGGGAAAGAAGATCTTACAAGGATCATTTTTATTTCATTAAAGCTTAATCAAATTCCATGAAAAGGATGCAATGATGTAGTTAGGTTGAAAGAATATAAAGGGACACCATTGAATCTAAATATAGATCTTTAGTTTGAAGATTTTTAACTTATAGGGTTCATTCTATAGATGTGTTCACCATTATCAAAAGGAGATTTATATATGATGAAGTCCTCAATTTTTATAGATTCTCAAAGGTAAAAATTGGTCTTTTAGACCTAATAGAAGTCAAAATAGGCTATGTAGTCTATAGGTCTACATCGACATATGTGGCTATAGGAAAACTAATAAAGGAGATTGGTTTTCCATATATAGAAAATATCTAGTTCTATATTTGATCAAGGGTATATGTCTAGGATCATAAAGAGGCTCTCCATCCTTCATCATGGCCATATTTTTGATAGATAAATGTGTAAATGCACAAAACCATGATTCTATCAGATCCATAAGTGTGTAAGTTTTGTCTTCAGTGAAAGATGGCATGAAGGATCAAAGAAAATTATCTAGTGTTTGGGACTTACATCTAAGTGCATTTAATGCATCCTTGGAACATTTGCAGACCTCTCCACTTTGTAAGCCATCAAAAGTGTCCTGATTGGTTAAAAAGGGTGGTAGAGCATTAATGAAAAAGTTGGTAGCTCAAGTTTCAATTAATGATCTAAGATAGTATGTTCCCTCTCTAATAAAATTCTCATACATTATTTTTGTCTCTCCCTTATCATATATATCTTATTCTCTTTCCCATTATAAGGGTTCTCATATTTTAGAGTTTTATCATTTGTTTGGGAGATAAGGATACTCATTGAGACTCTTACAAAAGTGTTTGTTTGATATGGATAAATCCTATTAAAATATTTTAATAAATCCCTCTTAAAGTATTAAAAATAACTCTTCACCTATCTCTTCCCTTTGGTTAGTGCTTAGTATGCTTGTGTATGATGAGTTCATGAAGGAGAATCTTCCTAGTTCATTGTCCTTATAATTTCCTTATTTATGTTGTTTTAAAGCTATTATGGGTCTAGATTAGTTTTTTACCTAAACATATCCAATTAAATACTTATGTAATTAGTGAGATTATGAGGTTGTGTGAGATATAGTTGTTTTATGCTGATCTAGTGTGGGTTCAATCATTATGAGTGTCCATTTAAGTTTGGTACATTGCCTTTGTTAAATTTCTTAGGATACCTTAACCCTATTTCTTAGGTGAGCATCAAGAGGAATATGGCCTTATCTAAGGATTGAACCCCACCATAGGTGACCCATAGCCTAGGACTATCCTAATTTTATGAATCTGTTGGAAGGGGCCTAAAGAGCCCCCTCTAAAGGTGCATAATGAAGCCATAATATTTTTTGGCATGCCTAGTGGGACTTATTATGTTTTTTAATAGTATTATCTTCATCCAATAAGCCTTTGAAGGCAACTATTTAAACATCAATGGCAACTTCAAGCATCTATTATCTAGTTTAAGTAGCATAACTAAGTGCCTAATCATCATAATCTAGTATGTATAATTAACCATATGTTGATTATTATGATTTTATCTACCCTTACACATGAATGAAATCAACCTTCATGAATGTATTATGGAGGTTAAAGGTAGCCTACTCCATTCAAAGGAGGAGAAATTAGGTTTGGATTATACTTATTGGCATGGCTTTGATGAATTAGAGCCTATATGCAGTACTGATGCCTTCATATTTGAAGGGATGTGTATTCATGAAACAACTGAGATTAAATCAAATTTTCATTAGACTAATGAAGGTATATTTTGCATAAATTAAGAAGAGGAAATTATATCAAACCTTGAGAAAGTTTATTGTGATGTTTTGGACCTTGAATGGTTAAGTCAACCCTCATTTACGGTTTAATATCAACATGGAATATTGTGTGAGGTTGATGAATTAGACATCTCAAATGCTCAAGAGATGTAGTTTGATGAACATACAAGTAAAAAATTTGAAGGGATATGGTAATGATTCAATTTCATAACCAAATATTTAGAAAAGATAAAGGGAAATGTCCTTATTTTAGGAAGCTATGAGCATGTTACTCTAAACATGATCAATCCTAATTTGCAAAAATATAAGGGGGAAGGATATGGTATTTTTGAACCATCAAGTGAACTAAGTGAAATTGCTCCCAAGACCCTAAATGAAGTCTTCATATAAGGATTTTTAAAGGGTGATGAGAAACAACAAGAAAAATGCTCCCATATGGACCAAGCTTAGAAGACTCAGAATAGTATGTCTACATTAGAAACATGTTTGTTACATTTCATCCACTAGAGAGAACATCAAAAGGATTGGATATCAAGCTACTTTATTCACCAATTTTGATACCTCTAAAGCAAGTTATTTTTCATCTTGGTTTACTAAAAGTGAGTTATACTCATAGAATTATTGTATAATAGTGTATATATTAAGGTAGATTTTATTCTTTCCTCTAAGTTCCTTGTACACATTTCCTTTTTATTTTATTGTTTCCTTTTCCAAAGTGCCTTGGTCACTTTTTTTTATTTTTTTTATTTTGGACCCTTTTTCTTCAAGAATAAGTTCTAGAAAGGGTCATCCTTGTCATTCAGAGACTTGGATCCATGCCTAATGGATCAGATAAGGCAAATGGTCTGGGTTATATTGCATAGAAAAACATGAAACCCCTATGATTTTTTAAAGATGTTGGCTAGTTTTGGCTAACATACCAATATTTGAAGAGTTGAGCAGAGTTCTTGTGGAAATAAAGACCAAATGACTTAAGGAGAAGATCATGCTAATTTAAATATTTTGAAACACTAAGAAAGATTAAAGTGTGATCTAATTAATCTTTAAGGAATAGGTATACGATCTCATATGAAGGTTTTAGCCAAGATTCATGGTGTTTCAAGCTTTTAGAGGTGTAAAAAGGATTGAAAAATACTTATAAATTCATCAAGACCTTAAAATAATGATCAAAAGATGAATTATGTAATTTTAAGGACCAAAATATCACTAGGACATCATACAAAAAGGAATAAACTAGTTTACTTAAGCATTTTATAAATTCACCTCAAAAAGCCTCACAAGCTAAAATAATGTAGGACCATAAATTTATTCATGCTAGGAACTTGCTTTGCAGGTTTAATGTCTACATGAGCTTTCTATCTCAGGTTATGGATCTTTAAAGTTGGACCTACAACATAAGACATTCATGATAACATCAAGTTCACACTCCATAAAGTAACCATCTAGGTTCAAAACATCTTAAAAGGTTTAAAGATAATAAATATATAATGATCCACATGAGCTTGCATACTAACAACATAGATCTAATGGTTTGTACTAGGGTTAAACAAGTCAAAATCTACTTGGGTTAAAATCCCTTAAAAGGCTACAAGTTGGACATGATCCAATCGTGTGGGTTCATTGAATAGAGATCCAATGATCTGAATCAACTAAAAACAATGTGGGTATAATCTAGATCAATGGTCAACATTCAATTTTACCAATGATAAAATGATGCATAATAACTGGTAGGAAAGTGGGCCCAAGTAAACCAAAGGCTAACTTTACTTCATACATTACAATCCAATGGTGTGAGTTAAAATCAAAAAGTGAGTGGATATATATCAAGGGTTTGTGTAGCTTCATTTATTATGATATAATAGTGTGAACAAAGTCAATAGGGTCAGCATATCTCAGGTACATGTGAGAGATTTCCATGTGACATTAGCTTATTATGCTCCTAAAAAAATCAATGGTTCATGTGCATCTCATACAAAGAAAATCAATGAGCAAGGTTCAAAGTTGAAAGACTAAGGGATATTTGAAAAGAGTTAAAACATGTGACCAAGGTTAAACCAAGGAAAGTAGGTCTTGTATGGGTCATTGTTTCTCCTTAAAGCTTGATCAAACACCATGATAAGGATGTAATGATGTAATCAGGTTAAAAAATATAAAGGGATAACATTGAAGCTAAATATAAATATTTGGTTTGAATATTTGTAGCTTTTAGGGTTCATTCTATAATTATTTTCACCATTCTCTAAGGGATACCTATATATGATGAATTCCTCAGTTTTTATAGACCCTCAAAGGTAAAAATAGGCCTTTTATACCTAATAGAGATAAAAACAGGCTATGTAGTCTATATGTCTACATCGACATATGTGGCTATAAGAAAACCAATAAATGAGATTGGTTTTCCATATATATAAAATATTTGGGTCTATATTTGATCAAAGGTATATGTTTGGGATCATAAAGAGGCTCTTAATAATTTAACATGGCCATATTTTTTGATAGACATCTATCTAAAATGCGCAAATCCATGGTTCTATTAGATCTATGAGCGTGAAATTTTTATCTTCAATGGGATATTGTGTGAAGGATATAATAAAAGTATTTGGTGGTTGGGACTTGTGGCCAAGTGAATTTAATGCATCATCAAAACCTTTTGGGACATTTCCACTTGGTGAGCCATGATTAATGTCCTAATGGGTTAAAAAAGGGTGGTGGACCATTTAAGAAAAATTTGGTAGCTCAAGTTTATTTCTCTCTCAAATCTTGGATGGTGTTGTCCCTCCTTAATAGCATTATCCTACATTATTTTTCTCTCCCTTCTCCTATAGATCATATTCTCTTTCCCATTAGGGGGGTTCTTAGCTTTTTTATTTTTTTCATCTTTCTAGGAGACAAGGATACTCATTGAGACTCTTTCAAAAGTGGTAATTTGATATGGCTAAACCATATCAAAATATTGTAAGACATTCCTCTTGAAGTATTAAGTTTGAGTCTTTCCTATCTCTTGCCTTTGATTAGTGCTTAGTATGATTGTGTATGATGAATTCATGAAGAAAAATCTTCCTAGTTCATTTTTCTTATGTTTACCTCATTTAAGGTGTTTTAAAGTTATTACAAATCTAGATTAGTGTTCTACCCAAACCTCTCCTATGAAATACTTATGCAATCAGTGAGATTGTGATGTTGTGTGAGATATAGTTTTCTTATGTTTATCTAGTGTGTGTTCAAGCATTGTGAGTGTCCATTTATGTTTGTTCATCACCCTGGTTAAATTTATTAGGAGTTATTAACCCTATTTCAAACCTTTTCCCTATGAAGCATTAGTTTAGAGTTATTTTAGGTAAGCATCAAAAGAAAGTTGACCTTCTTCAAAGGTTCAACCCCATTGTAGGTAACCCACAACTTGGGGTTGTCCCAATTTTATGGCTTAGTTGGAAGGGACCTAAAGAACCCCCTCTAAGGGTCAAAATTGAAGCCATAATAGGGCTTATTGATAATATACCACACTATTAAACTATCTAATAACTACCAACACTACATAGTGATCATCTTATGCATGCAATCCATCTATGTCCACATCTCTACAAGTGACTATGGATGAACCCAAACATCATATACATGCACCACTAGCCTACTCAATTTTATGTTCTTATATTCCCAATAATTTAATAGTGTCAATGCTCCAATCCCTCTACCATACATATCATGTGTGAAATGATATAAGCCCCTATACATGTGGTTTAGCATCATTCAACCCCAATAATACATTATACCATGCTCTTTAATATCATGTATTATCTTGTGCATCCTATAGTAAATTGATACCCAATCCCATATATAGTCACAAACAAAGATATCAAAATGGATAAGAACTTATATAGTCATGGAACCTCAATAGTAATAATCAATGTCATTAGTATGTCACTATGGATCCCTATGCAATGGTTACTTACTAATATAGAAGAGAAATATTTGGAAACCCATTGTATGGCCTAAGAATATAAATCCTCTTGTATTATAACTCACTAACCAAAGATATGTAATCATAAATCTAGTATATCCTATATAGTAATGGTCATCTCCCTTGTTGGCAACCAAAATGTGCACATATCTGCATCCCATCTCTCACATAATACAATAATCATGTGATTATCCCAAGGCACTAGCTTTAGTAATGCATCATGTCTCAAACCTACTCTCTCAAGCATAACCATCTCATCATATGCTATGGGTAGACCTCATAAGGTCTCCATCATCCATCTAGTATGAAACTTCCTCATACAGTGGTCAAAGTACAAAAGTATAACCAAATCAGGCATCAATAATGAAAAATTAAAACCAACAAACAATGATAAGAATATGAAACTAGTCAATAATAACTAACATCACAACTTAGGCCTGCTAGACACTAGCATCACATATAAGATAATAACATTGGATAGTAGAACCACATCTTAGACACTAGTGTTAGGTCTTGGATGATAGCACCTAAAAATGATAGTAACACCACTTTTTCCAAGCATATCCTAAATATGTAGATTTTTAGTAAAAATAGTAAAAAAAACATTATAAATAACAAAAATAATAAATTGTTTGGGCTCCTTCCTAGGTTAACCTCCTCCTTAGCCTGAATCTATGCCTCAACATCTTCATGTCAATTTAAGCTAGTTCCTTGTCTCCTTAGTATATTTCTCTAACTCGGACACATAATTATTTGAAACTCAAATGCTCCTAATGAATTTCCAAACTAATCAAATGACATGTTTAAGTCATACTTACTAAATTCCACCTTATTAAGGTTGACCTTAAGTGCCAATTTCCCCAACTAATGCCAATCCTTTGCTAGTGTGATAACTTGGGAACCATAGCTCCAATATATGAACCATTTATTACATGTGGGATTTGAAATCAATGTGCAATGCCACAAATTAGTTAAACCAATATTATAATCACTTTCAACTCTATAAAATTATAAAAATGATATTAAAATAAATCAATTCATAATAAATAACTTTTTTTATCTAATTACACATTCAATTATCAACTCTATCATAATAAATACACTATTCAAACTTCAAAAAACATAACACCTACTAATTAACATGAATTCAACTGATCATTACCACTTCTGGTTACACACCCTCACCACAATATTGGTTTTATCAATAAAAAGGGGGGTAGATGTACACATATTACATTAGACATAAAAAGTTTCATATAGATCTAGATACAGAAGTCTATGCATATATATAGTCCACTCAAATATAACTATTCATATATACCATTATATTTAGATATTTAGATTCACATGTTTTAAGACATATAGACACACAAGTTTACACATATATTTATATATATATATATATAGATATATATATAGATAGGTCTACATAGGTATTCAATAATATAAACACATAATTTTATACATGTATCTAGATATATAGATGCATAGGTCTACATATATATTTAGATTCATAGGTTATTAGATATACAGACACACATGTCTACACAAATATTTAGATTCAAAGTTATATATATATATATATATATATATATATATATATATACATACATACATATGTGTGTGTGTGTGAGTGTGTGTGTGTGTGTGTGTGTGTGTGTATGTATGTATATGTATATGTATATGTATATACTATATATCTAAATACTTATATAAATATGTGTGTCTATATATATATATATGTATATGTATATCTATATACTATATATCTAAATACTTGTATAAATATGTGTCTATATATATATATATATATATATATATATATATAATTTTGACTTAGATACATATACACATTACTCAGGTATCAAGATTAGGGGGCATGATTTAGAGAACACATCCTTGATCCCCATTTTTAGATGATCATATTACACTCAGTATCATGACCAGTATCAACACTAGTATCATCAAAAAGTTTTCACTAGTTTGGATAATAGGACCATTTATAAAGGTTCATTCATAACATTCCACCAAACCTAGTTTACATACTAAGATACATTCTAGATATTAAAGTGGGGGAAAGTGAGCCTTTTTACATTAAACATCTAGTTTATATACTCAAATTCAATCCATATATTAGAGTGGGAGTAATCAATCCTTGTCTCTCTACACATTTAGTTTACATACTTATATTTAATACATGGGAAATCTACATAATGGGTTTCCTCTTCACATATTACACTCTAATTCCTATCCACTTTTCTAACCAAGAAGTGTGCCAAGTCAAGATCACATTCAAATAAGTAAGTACAAGTACATGTTCCTCTTTTTATTTTACTCTAGCACTTTCATTTAACTACATTGATATAATAAAATTGGGGTAAATTTAAACACCTTGATTTGGTCAAGCAACCCCAAGTACTATGTCTTTTATTGCTTTTTCACATCAAGGTCTTAGTGATGATTATTGTCCTTGTTTTCATGGTCATTTTGAGTCTTTTGATCTTTTTTATGTCTTATTTTAATTATTTGTGATACTCCTATCAGTCATAAGTAACCTTTTACCAATCATAGGGGCCCTTATCCTATCTTTCTTGATTTTAGCTCTACTTTAAGCTTTAAGACACAAGCAACACTTTTAAGACAATAGTGCACATGGCACTAGTGTTTAATTATGGATTTAATGTTTGATGGGTAACTTCTCTCCTATTTGAGTCATAAAAACTTTGTGAACTTTATTTTGTGTTCTTATCCCTCTTTTATGAATTATCAACTAGTGAACAAGGTCTTATACTCAAAAAAAATCCTTTTATATAAAGAGCCTCACAAGGAATTTTACATCTAAAACTTACTAGTTTGGCACATAATTACATAAAAAAATGAATAATACAACTCAATACTCTACATAATACTTTGTCATCACACCTATACATTGGATGCTTGATCAGAGAAGGGAATAAGAGAAAGTCATTATAACATACCAAAAAAATTGATGTATACATTCCCTATGGGAGAACTACATGTGATACGAGACCCCTGCCATTGGAGTTAATGTAGGTAGTGTTGGCCATTTTTGTCCTACATACAAATATTTTACCTCGATGGATGAGATGAATAGATTTCTAGATGGGATGAGTGGTCCAAATATCAGATACATCCTGCAAAGCTTTTGAAATAATTTAAGTAAACATGAAGTATAGTTTGTCAAATTTTGAAAAAGTTGATTTTCATGGTGATCGTAGCATTCAAGAACATGAATCAAGTTGCACAAGCCTTAGGAATTCATCAGATCTTTGAAATATCAAGCAACAATTCAATCACATGTCTAGAAGAACCAAACCATCATTACACATCATATAGAAATGGACTAGTCAGCTTGATTGTGCATTTTATAAGTATGATTATAAAGCCTCTTAGGCCAAAAGATCATGTGGACATGAAATTTTTTATGCCTAAATCATCCTCTTAAAATTTCATATCTTGATGTCTTTTCTATCTCAAGATATAAACCTTCAAAGTTAGACTTGTAGATTGAAACATGCACATGGATGTTAAATTTGGACCTCATAAAATTGTCATTTAAATCCAAGTGTTCCTAGGTTGACTATAGATTTAAAAAGTTTCTAGATAATGGAATCTCAAGTTAAATATAGTAGTGAGTGTTGATCTAACAGAGTCAGTTGGTCTCAAAGATTAAATGGCATGTGTTTGATCATGTATCAAAGATCATTGATGAGCATGAAATCAAAAAGTTAGCATAAATGTGCCAATGACAAGTGTTAAGATATTGGGTACCTGATTAAAGATCTAATTTTTCATAGATACTAATAAGTCCAATCAGCCCAAATACATTAATTGAGTGTGTGTAATCATATAAAGTAGATCAATGATGAGAAGTGAGTTAAAAGGTCAATGGATCCTAAGAGAAAATCCATGGGTGATAAGTTTCTTAATCACATTATATTGGTAGAAAATATATGGCTCACATTCACTCATACCAAGAAATATCAATGGTGCACATGAGTTCAATAAGTCAAAGGGATGATAGTAGGATCCTAAAATGAATGAAGAGATGACAATTGGCACATTATGAGAAGCCCAAATCAAGATTGAGGGTCAATATTAAAATTAAAAAGCTAAAGGACTTCAATAAAGAGAAAATGTGACCTAAGGTTGAACTAGAAAAAATATTTCAAGAGGATGCCATGAAGACAAACATGTTGGATAAAGGATTTTTCCATCCTAAATAGGTATAATAAATAAATTTAGGATTAAACATGATCTAAGTTACAAAGATCAGACCTTGCAAAGCTGTCTAACACCATTAAAACCCTATAAAAAATTTCAAGAGCTTCTAAATGTAGGTTTTACATCTCATTCAGACTCAAGAGACCCTAGCTTATAGATATTCATTTAACATCATGACTATATGAAAATCAATAGGGTAATTAGTTTTCATCCATAATAGATCTATATTAAGGACTTAGAAGTAATGGTAGAATGGTGACTGTGTAAGGAATCTCAAAAAGAACATCACTAGCAAGATCAAGTAACTACCTATTAATCTGAATAACATCAAGCATGATTAAGGAATATAGTGAAGGGAATTTAAGTAGAGGAGCTCAAGAAGGATTCATGTGGT
Organism: Torreya grandis; assembly: GCA_037957365.1. Lineage (NCBI taxonomy): Eukaryota > Viridiplantae > Streptophyta > Pinopsida > Cupressales > Taxaceae > Torreya > Torreya grandis. The sequence continues at coordinate 1,224,441 of JARHVA010005231.1, read as the reverse complement.
AGTGGGGATTACTTCCTGTAACTAGTCTTGATATTCACATTCTTCATCATGCTAGAGAAAGACACATTGATATTAATGTAGGGGAAGGATTGAGAAAGATTGTAGTGGTGGTTGTTCTGAGTGGAATTCAGATCATTAATGACCCCTTTAGTGCCAATTTATCTCTCTTACCTTCTTTATTCCTATAAATACTAGCTTTGAACTCTTGATTTATAAACCTCAGCTTGATATAGTGAAGCTCTACCAAAATCACTTTTTAAAACTCTTTTGAAGCAATATATGAAATCTAATATTCTAGTTGAATGCTAAGTGTGATTTATTGAAGTTTGATTAATATAGTATATGTTTCCCATTAATAATCTATATGTCCTTCATGTACCTTACTTTAAATCTATCAGTTTATTTTAGATTATGTGAAGTGTTAGGTAGTGAGGTTTTTCTTGAAGTGTCATAAGTCCATAGTGCTTACATAGATCTATCTCTTTCTATCCTTTAAGTTGTAGGTGTCTTTTCAACCTTAATATAAAATAATCATGTTTGGAACACTATCATAGAATCTGATCAATTGTTGTCTCCATTAGATTCATTAGTAGTCATGAAAGTGTCCAAGTTGAGAGTGTATCATTGAACATTTGGTGCATCACCACACTTAAAGTATATTTTCATTCATGTATTTTCTTCCCTTTTGATCTCAATAGATTAAGATTTAAGAAGAGATATTCAAATTTTTATATATGAGGAGAGAGCTTCGTTAAAAACCTTAGAGATCTTAACCAAACTTAGGTAACCCATAGCCTAGGGTCATTCCCATGTTGGACTATGTTTGAACAAGAGGACCTAAACACTCCCCTTCTCAGCTAGGATGCAACCTAGAGTCCCAACCTATTTTTGGCATGCCTAGTGGGATGCTTTCTCTTTAACATGATTTAAACATAGATTAAGGATAAATATTTGCATTAGAGGGAGACATCCAACATCATTAAGAGATGAATATTATCCAAGTTACAGAGTTCATAACATCATCTAGACAACACCTCTCATGCCAAAGTTTACTATAAGGTCAACTAGTAAAGGTATTCCCTTTGACTTCATTGAGATACATTATATTTCATATAAAAGAGAAATATTTAATAGGACATTTACTTAACCCTAAAAGTAATATTCATCTCTTAGTCATCTTATTATTTTAAGCAGTGCAACCCCCAATATGCAAATGGAAAGGCCCAAAGTGCAAGCTTTTGTACCCTTTAATGGTGATATCCCTCTTAACCTTCAAAAAATATTATGATATCCCTACTACCTCTTTGAAGAATCTACCATAATTTAAAAGAGAAAACTCCACCATCCCTATAGATCACATAGATAACATTACAAATCTTTGTTCAATGCATATCATTACTTAAGAAAATATATCCATGATACTATTGGCCACATCCTTGAAAGGCAAAGCCTTGCACTGGTATAGGGGTATAGGTCCTACCTCAGTCAATACCTGGGATTAGTTTGGTGAGTGTCTATATAAAAATTTTAAGGATACAAGTGATAATGTGTCACTTGTTGAACAACTCACCTCAATCAAGAGGGCATGCCAAAAATCTATGGTTGATTTCAACTATAAATTTCAAAAGACTTGGTAAAGAATCCCTATAAACATTAAACCTACATCCAATTATACTTTTATTTACTATTTGAGAGTGTAGACACCAAAATTATGACACACACATGCATAACTCCCTATTTCAAAACCACCCTTGAGCTCCTTTTCAATAATAATAATAATTAGCCTCCCTAACCCATGATTTTACCCCTCAAACATTTAATTAATTTAAAATATTTATTGAAGATAATTAAAAACCACTTATGCCACCTTACCTATCCACCTCATCCTAATACTAAATCTCACCCTTTTAGTCACCTTAAGACTTATTCCCCTAATCCTAACTACCCACGACTTGTTCTCACTCCAAAAATAAATTCCTAACCAACTATGTCCTTCTTAACCTCTTATTTATACTATTTCCTAATGGATACCGCACTTGGCATGAGAAAAAATATAAAATAGGATAAATGTAGTAATTTTGCCTATTCTCATGTCATCAACATCAATCAACCCATGACCAACATCAATGGGATAATTGACATCGAATATTTAAACAAAACTCCAAACTAACATTCAGGTCAACAAAAAATAAGAAAATTCATTTCTATTCACATATAGGCTTTTGGCATCAAAATTTCCATATCTTGGATCACTTTTACCTTACATAAGTCATTCCAGATTAGGAACTAATCTCTAGAGAACCAATAATACATGCATGTTTTCTCTATTCAAGGCATCGATTTGGAAAGCCTTATAGGAGCCATCCATCTGGCACTTATTGTTCAATCACCTCCATAGTTAAGTACATCACTTATTCTATAAGTCTTTAAGTAGTTACTCTACAATCACTTTATACCTATTGTTTATTATTTTATACATTCCTGATCAAACCCCTATGAAGGAGTTATAAATCTTCCCTACTTTTTTCATCTTGTTCCAACACACCAATCCTTTGACTAGATCTATCCAAATAATATTCTCTCTCACAACTCTCTCTAACCCTCTAGACCTGACCAAAATGATTTTCCAGATCTAGAAAAGCCTTTTACAAGCCCTAAGAAATTATTGTGCCTACTGACATCGATAGCCTAACTGATATTAGTCATACTTGCTCACTAACCTCGACAGCCTAACCGACATCGAGAGATATGGATTTTTAGTAACCCTTCTAAAATTTTCCCAAATAACTTCCTAAATAAAAATTGAATATACCACCTATACTTTGTTACTCTTTACTACACTCAGGTTGTGAATAATGGTAAAATAATCTCTCTTTTACTCTCCCATTTGCACTCTCTTTGTTATTTATCACTCTTTTATTTCTCAAAAGTGGATTATCATCTATAAGGAAGTTTGAAAGTTTTTAGAAGAAGCATGTATCTTGGCAGCCCACTCATATATCTACTAATAAACATTTTTGTGGTAGTGATTTCTTACTTTTAATTAGTCCTCCCCAACCAAAGAGGAGTGCTCACAACATCTAGATATAGTGCATGAACCAATCTAGGTTCATTATAATCACTTATCCCTATCCTTATTCTCTATTTTTATTTAGACTTGAAATAGACACAATTTTAGAGAGAGAGTTTTGGCATACATAGTAGGACCCTAGATTTTTCCTTGGGTCATTGCTTTTTTTAAGCATTCATATAGGTGCATTATAATGAAAATTCCATTTCCTGCACTTTCTCCTTTTTTTATCTCAAATAAAAAAATTCAACATTTTATTTTTTGTTTAAGGGTAATAAACTCAAATTTATTCTTCTTTTCCACTCTTATTTTTTCTTTGCCTCTAAAATCAATTTATCATTTTTCTTACAAGTTAAAATAATATCTTCATTATTTCTTTCTTGCATTCACATTAGGATAGTGCATTTCATTCTCTACTCCTATTTCATCTTTATTTTCATTTGAATCTAAACATTTTAGATTTGGGTTTAAAAGATACTTCATTTCATTATTTGTTTGTTGCATTTTAGCTCACCTAGTTAATTATAAGCATTATGAATGAATTGTAGTGTACCTATGTTAGAAAACAATATCACACGAACACAAATACAAACATCTAAAGTCATTTGAGACAAGGCCCATTAATATTTCATCACTTGGTGGATCACCTTACCCTACTTGGCTATCCTACTTGGATTTCACCACTAAGGGGAGAACCCACTCTGCTCTCTAGTGGAGTATAAACTCTAAATAGAAGGTGTATTTTAGCTAAGTAGCCTAGCTTGGCTTCAAGTTTGTGAAGTGTGGGGAGCAAGCTCCTATACAAGACATGTACCTAGTCTAACATAGATTTCATCTTAAACACTAAAACTATCTCTAGATTGCTTTCTATTACCTTCACTAACCAAATTATCTTCTCACTATGTGATTAAGGCATAAGCCAACATGAGACTGAAATTAATCTCTAAGAGTTAATAATTAGTGGCTATATGTTCTATTTTTGCTTTTTTATTATCTTCTATATTTTGGAGTTGGTAAGGACATTTTTCCATTGATTCAAAAAATCAACACTATTTGTAATACTCAATTTGTATAACCTATTATATTAAGTATTTTGAGTGTTCTTTCTTCTTACACATACCTCTTACATTCTCTATTTTACCTATATTCTACCTGTAGGTTTCTAAAACATTGGATTTTCCCTCTCAAAATATATTATAGTGACTAACATTGATTAATTATACTGACATCTATAGACTTTAGCCTATCAACATCAATTAATCTCACTGACATCAGCAAACTATTAATACCAACATCAGTCAAGTGATTGACATCGATGACTATGTAAATTTAATTTTCTCAAAATAACAAGCTAAATTAGCCTATTTACCTATGCCTGAACCTAGTTTTTCCTTATTCTATCACTAATACAGAGTATTAAGACTATTTTTACTTGCACAGTTTTAATAAGATCCCAAGCCAAAATTCTTTCTAATTATGCAAGCTAGCACCCACTTCCACCTTCCCCTCTTGTTGTTTATTCTATTATGGAGCATACTTCAGATATAGAGGATACTCACATCCCCAACCAAATTCCAATTATGCCTGAAGGGGATCAAGATTTTGTTAAATTTCTTAATCATGAGGCAGTAGCCCTTTAGCATTACCTTGCCATGAGCCAAACCTATAATTCTTTGGGTGACCCACTCTATGGTATGAAAACCTCTCTAATGGAGACAAATATAGTTTCAAATATCTCCACTATTTTCCCCATGGTTACTCAAAACACTACCTTGATGAGTAACCCAACCACAAACAATGTCTAATGTTTAGCATCACCTACTACCCAATCCCACCTAAACCCTATCATAACTTTCCTACTTTCACAACCATAACCAATTTAGTCAAGTCTCATCCCATTTTAGAATTTGGTCATACTTAGTCCATCTAATATTACACCTATAATTACCTGAGTTATGACTCACCCTTAATCTAATCTAACCATGCCAATAACCCAACCTATAATAAAAACATCCAACCAAAGCATAGTCTCTAACCCAATGGTACAAGCCCCTTTTCTTTTTTCCCCTAGACTATGACTCATTATCCTTATGTTTCACCAACACAACCTCAAAAAGCTATGTCATATGCTCCCTCTACTTCCTATCAGGTTCCCTATAACTTAGGGGGTATCTTCCAAACTAATCCCCCTCCTAAACTCATTAAGATGCTAATGGACAAGATGTCTAATCTAGAGCCATCTATTTTGGGTTCAAAGAATGTGTTATCTTATGATCAGATATGGAATGAACCCATCTATCCTTCTGTTCCTATTCACCCTTATCTAAGTGAATGGAAACTACCCATTTTTACTCATTTCTTGAGTAAAGAGGACCCACAAAAAAATCTGTCAGAATTTAGACATGCTTGTTATTTAATAGGTCATGAAGATGTGTTATTACTTCATAATTTCCCTATCTCTTTTGAGTGCTACCCTAGATTAGTATAGTTCTATAACTTAGCGCTCCATTTCCTCATTTACCCAACTTGCACAAATATTCCTAGACCATTTCTCTATTAACATTTTTAAAAAAGGTTTCTATTGTATACCTTTATTCTATTAGAAAATTTGATGATGAATCTATTACAAATTTTGTTGATTGCTAGAGAGGCTTGATTAATAAATGCTCCTTACCCTTACCCCAACTTGAGCTTATTGAGCTCTTCTCAAGGGCATGTGATAAGAACATTTCATCCACACTCTAAGTATACAATTTCTGCACATTTGATGAGGCCTTTACAATGGAATGAAAGTCAAGATTCAGGCTATAGATGAAAGTAGAGTCAAGTTGCATAATAAAAATGCCAATTCCAAATCAAATGACTCCTCTTCTTCTAAAAATTCTCCTTCTAAAAAAAAATTGAAATGCACCACCAACACAATGGTCATTAAATCAACTTCTTCCACAACCACAAACTAGCCTAATTCCTTGACGTCCCAAAATTTGACCAAGCAATTCGAACAATGGTATGAACAAAGATAATACAATCCCATTAGGGATTCATTTAATTTATTTTTGGAAAAAATATTACAACAAGGTGTCATAACCCTTCCTCAAATAAAACCTCCTATATAGTTTGACCCCTCCTATCCTATTCTAACTTGGTACAAGGAAGATGAGTTTTGTAGCTACCATAGAGTTAAAGGTCACAATTCTAAGAACTATAAAACATTCAAGAACATTATTTAAAACATGCTTGATAGGGGTGATCTCATCTTGGATAATCCTAATATGCCTACTAATAAAAATATGGATGTGTTTAAATATCCTTTTCCTAAGCATTCACCCAATGAAAATATTGTTCAGACTAGGACTAACTCATGTGATCATAATATCCATATGGTTAATATGGTATTTCCTTTACCTCTAGTTTAACCTCTCTCACAATAAGAGGCACCAATTTTATTGACTTCTCCCCCATAGTTAGTGGCATTTGTCTTTCCCATTCTTATTCCCTAGGTAGAAGAATATATTTCATCCATTTTACTCCCACATGAGGAAGTTCCTTGTTCACCACTCCTTTTGCCATTAGAGGAACCTATATTGTCAGTTCCTTTTGCACCAATGTTACCTATCCTCTTACCACTTGAATACCATGCCCTAACCATTTTCTAACCACATGTTAAGGGGAACATCATTCATATGTTATACCCTCTTGAAGAACCCTCTTTTTCTACCTTTCCTCCATCGGTAGATATTAATACCCCATCCACTTCACCTTTGCACCTAAAAGAGTCAGTGTTATCTACTCCTACATTAGATGAGAGACTTATTGTGTCTACTTCAATCCTAATACTCTTACAACTTATTTTACCTATGGAGGATCATAATTTACTTATTCCTCACCCACATGTTGAGAGAGAAATTATACCTATGCTATACCCCCTTGAGGAACCCTCTTCACCTACCTTTCCTCCACCCATGTAAGACCATGCATATTATCTTCTCTCTATCAAATAAGACCCTATTATAGTTCATTCTTTTCTTTGGCTTGAAGTAGTAGCAACCAATAATTTCCCTCTTTCTTAATCACCTCAGCCTTTTAAAGAAGTAACTATAATGCCTACATCAACTTTGTCTAAACCCTTATCATGATTGGTGAAAAGTCTCAAATTTATTGACTCCATGTAGCTATATCATGCAGCATTTTGGGACCAACTTAAAACTACTTATGCAACTCAATGAGTGTCAACCTTTACCACCAATCCTCTCACTACCCTTTACCCCAAATTACTTGACAAATCCAAAGATTCTTCACCAAAATCACTAGAATCTCATTCATCTAAGTCAAAACCCTCACCCTCATAGGTATCTACCACACTAAAGCAGATCAGGTCTTTAGGCATATGTCATATCTCTAATCTAATTCATCCATAAGTCAAATTAGATCTAACTCTCCAACCACAAGTTGGAGTTTCATTTCCTAAACTAAAAAAAGGGTTAAGCCTCTTAGGTCTCACCGATCCTACCCTCTTCAACCCTTAAATTTACCATCAATTTTGGGACTACACCCTCTACTTTAGTTAGAGTATCACCGATTCAAGAAAATAAAAGGCTAAGTTATATCCACTATTGTCTCTACCACTTGGTAGGCCTATCACATATGACACCATGATACCTAACACCAAGAAAGTGTTAGAAAAATACATAACTCCACCACCACCAAACAAGGCACCAAAAAAAACACCCCTACATCTTTTAAACAAAAGAAGGTGTCCACTCCTATTACCATAATAAGTGCAAGCCCACTCATAGGCTCTCAGAGATTTTTCCTACACCAGTTGTTTTAATATTATATAATAAATTTTCCTCCCATTAAGCCTTATAGTCCTCTTGTACCAAATCCATCTTGGTTTAATGATACACAAGTGTGTCTATATCATCATTCACCTAGACACGATACTGAGAGTTGTAAAGCTTTCTTAGTAGTCATTTGATAAAACTTTGATTTTAACAATCTATTTATTGATACTCTCATTAAAATTATTTTTATTCCACCACTAAAATCCATAATGCCTCCTACTATTCCACCTAAATTCAAACCCAAAGATGTTATCATACCACCTCTACCACCTCCACCTATATTTTAGATTAACATAGTTAATGTGGCCATGTGGTCATAAAACCTAAATGATAAAGGTAAGATAAAAATCATTACTCCTTGGGTTCATCCCTTTTCTAGAGACACTCCTCCTTTGAATCCCAAGATTTCCATCTTGGGTGTCCCAAAACCAACATCTTCAAATGTTATTCAAAGCTCGATGGTGAAATAGCTTCACCAAACTCCTATGAAAATGTCTTTGTATAAGTTAATTAAAAACTCACCTTAAAATCATAAAGATTTGATTACTGCCTTTAAATTCATTAAGGTACAACATGATGATCCCTAACCTCTTGTATCTTTGGTTAGGTCTCTCAATTCCATCTCCCTAATTTCCTTTAGTGATTCAGAAATTCCACCTCAACAACCTCAAGATCAAGATTTTTCCCTTTTTATTACTACATATATTGATAAAAATCATGTCAAGAGAGTCATGATTTATGGGGGAGATAGTATTAATATTATTTCCACCCATGGCTACAAACAACTAGCTCTTCTTGACAATTGTATGTCTCAAACTATCGTGGTGCTTTGTTCTTTTAATGATACCATAGCCACTACAGTGGGCACTATTGTCTTACATATCCATGTAAGTCCCCAGATAATTCCTAAGCTCTTCTATGTTATATAAGGATAACATACTACTTAGATAACCTTGGATTCATGCTATGGAATGTGTACCCTCAACTGTGGACCGATGTGTCAAGTTTGAGCACAATGGGCAAGTGCATGTTATACCTACTGACCCACCTCCATTTAAAACATGTAACATGACTTATAGTCCCAATGAAGTTATTATTACATTAAATACATCATCTTCTCTGCATGATACTTCTAAATCTTTCACAATTTCCACTACCCTAGTTACACAGATACTAGCAACACAAATTCTTGACAAAGATCCCATGGAGGAAAATTATAAACATTTGTCACTTAGAGAATATCATTTCTTGATGCTCAACATGTTACATACTCTATAATATTATGGAAAGATTCATATGCACCAGAATTATTATCCTTGTATTGTGATGGTCATCCTTTATGGGCCCCCTAACCTTTAAAATAATTTCACATATGGGGTAATTGATCAAGCTCCCATTATCATCAATCCATCCTCTTTGCCACCACCACTTATCTATAACTTTTCTTTCTTAACCAATGCTAGTTTTTCTCACACCTATATTTATAGGTGTGCCTAAAAAGGATTTGGTTTGGGTTATTATGAGTAGGGTGTCCATACGCCCATTGAATATCCCACTAGCAAAACTAGTGAAAATGCCAAAAAGAGGCATGGAGTGGGTTATGATGAACCAACTCTACTCACCAAAACTTCCCATATACCAATTATTAAACAACTAGTCTCTCCTTATCCACCTTATTCTCCACCATCACCTACCAAATTAGACATATCTATACCTCATAATTTTTTTCAATAAATGGCATCTATTTGGGCCTCTCACCTATCACCACGGTAATGAAACAAGGTCCTTTCCTCTTGATCATCCTAAAATAATTGATCAACATGCTCTCACTATTAACACTATATAATGCCAAGATGATGATGCTATTCTCACATACATGGGTGCAGATGATTCCTATAGCCAATGATTGCTCCCATATAAAACACAAGCTATGTTAAATGAATCAACCATTGACATCAATTTACAATCTCATGATAACCCCTGCATCCTAAAGATTGGCCAATCTTTAGATTCCTCTGAGCAAGCCGATTATGAAAAATTTATTAATAACCATAGTAAAGCCTTCACTTAGTCTTATAATGACATGCCTAGAAGTTACCCCTCTATCATTACCCATAACATTATAACTAGTTAAGATGCTACACCTATTAAGTATAAGCTTTATAAAATGCATCCTCATATTGCTCTCCTTGTCAAAGGAGAGATCCAACACCTCCTTTTTGTTAACTTTATCCAACCCATCGACTACCTATAATGGATTTCCAATATTGTTCCTATCAAGAAAGTGACCAAAGGTATTTTCATTTGTACTGAATACCATGACTTATACCTCATTTTTCCAAAAGATGACTTCCCATTTCCATGTATTAAACAACTTGTTGATCTAATAGCCAGCCATGAGATGTTATCGCTTATGGATGGGTTCTCTAGATATAGTCAAATCCTAGTTGCTCATGAGGATAAACACAAAATAACCTTCATTACCCCATGGGGGAATTTTTATTATCAATTCATGCCTTTTGGTCTAAAGAATGCTGGTGCCACCTATCAATGCACTATGAATTACATCTTCCATGATCTTGTACACAAAATTATGGAATATTACGTGGATGACTTACTTGAAAAGTCTAAACTTTGCCAAGATCACTTGATGAATCTCAAAATCATATTTTCTCATCTCCTCCAATATAACATTTGACTAAACCTAAATAAACGTGTCTTTGGTTTCCTTTTTGTTAAGCTCTTAGGTTTTATCATTTCTCTCCATGGTATTGAAGTCAACCCTGCTAAGGTTAGAGAAATACTAGAGATGCCTCCACCTACTAATATCAAACCAATTTGTAGCATATAAGGAAAACTTTTGTCAATCGATCACTTCATCTCCCAGTTGTCAGATCATTACCAACCTTTTCACCATCTCCTCAAAAATTATGTCTCCTTCCATTGGAATACAGATTTCTAGGAAGCTTTTGATGCACTAAGGTAATATCTACTTTCTCCAGCAGTTCTTATTCCACCTAAGAAAAATTAGCCTATCTACCTTTACATCTTTACAATAGACCATTCTCTAGGTACTATGATTATACATCAATATTTTCACCATCAAGAATAGGTGGTTTACTACATAATCCACACACTTATTTATAATGAGACTCGATATAACCATACTCAAAAGCTTTAGATTGCATTAGTCTTTTCAACCTCCAAGCTTCGCCATTATCTCCTAAATAACAAAACCTATGTGGTCACTCATACTAATCCCATTAAATACATGCATTCCAAGTGATATCACAACTAATGTGTAGCTTGATGACTCATTATCCTTACTAAATTTGACTTAGAGTTATTCAACAAAAGTCTATCAAGGGGAAAATGATTGTTTAACAATTAAATGCCACCACTTTACCTAACAAACAACCTTCAAACCTCAAATTTCTTGATGAATCCATCATAACCTTGTCCACTAATGGCATCTCCTATCAAATGATGATGTTCTTTGATGGGTTTAAATGTCAATACAGTGGGGGTGTAGGGGTCATTATTATTCCTCTATATGGTGAGCCTATGCCTTTATCATTTAAACTTGATTTTGAATGTACTAATAATATGGCCAAGTATGAGGCTTTGATCTTTGGGCTTCAAATGGATATCTTCTTGGGTATCAAATCAATAACCATTTTTTATGATTCTCATCTAGTGGTTAACTATGTTAATGGTTTATACATATGTAAAAATGAAAATTTTTAATGGTATAAACATCATGTAGATATATTATTGAGATCATTTGACTCTTATCTCCTACAAACTATTCTTCAATCTAAAAAAAAAATTCTAACACAATGGCTTCACTTACTTCACATATACTCTCTTCACCCTCTTCCTCAAAAATCTATGTCATCATGCATCGCTTAACATTACCCTCCTATGTACGAACTAACATCCTTTTTATCAAAAATGTAACATCCAACCTACATGAATTATGGTACAAAAAAATCATAGATTATCTTTCCTTTTCTATTACTCCTTCTGATCTCTCCAATAATGGGAGACATGTCTTCATAAAATGTGTCAATTATTACACCATGTTAGGAGGAATTCTCTATAAGAGAGGTTTTGATGCCTCACTTGTACTGAGACTCCCTTCACTATTAAGGAATTCCATGATGGGATTTATGGTAGAGATTTAAATGGTCATGTAGTTTTCAAGTGTATCCTTCAACTCAACTATTATTGGCCAACACTCCATCAAGACTATGATGATTACGTTTGACATTGTGTCAAATGTCAACAACACACTAACCTCCTTCCCATTCCAAGTCATACATTACATGTCACCAAAGACTTTTGGCCCTTTTCCCAATGGGCCTTGGATCTAATCAATGAGATTAACCCTGATTCATCCCTCTATCACTATTCTATCATTACTAACACTAAATATTTCACCAAGTGTGTCAAAGCCATTCTTCTCATCTCCACTAAGGTTGATAAAATTGTTAACTTTATCAACCATCACATCATCTATCATTTTGGTGTCCCACATAAAATTATAATAGATAATGGCAAATATTTCAAAAATAAAATTGTCTAAAGTCTTTGTGATACATTTGGAATCAAATTAAGCTTCTCATCACCGTACTATCCATAAGCAAATGGATAGGCATAATTTTTTCACAAAACATTGACCAAAATTCTCATGAAGGTAGTCAATGATACGGGCAAGGATTAACACACACACATTCCCTTTTCTTTATGGGATTACCACACTAGCATTTGAACCCCTATAGGTGCTATGCCTTTTTCTTTGGTATATGAGATCGAGGCTATTTTGCCTCTTGAAATTCAGATTCCTTCTCTTTGCATTTCTCTAAAAGGTATATTAGTCATGACTTTCACCAAGAACATTTGGCTCAACTCGAGTTGCTTGATGAGCACTATCTTATAGCCTTCTACCATTTCCAAATATATTAAGAGCATATCAAACATGCTTACAAAAAAAACCTCAAAGATTAAGATTTCAAAATTGGAGATCTAATCTTAAAAGAAAATAAACATGTGACAAACATGGAGAAAAGTAAATGGGGTAAGTTTTCTCCTAATTGTCTTGGACCCTACATCATAACTCGTAAGTATGGATCAAGAACTTATCACTTGTCTTCTCTCAAAGGAAATCCAAAACCTGAGCATTTAAATGCCTTACACCTACAACCATTATTTTGTTAACCAAGTAATGCTTCACCTCATGTTTCACTTATGCTCATCCCTTGAGCACCCCTATTATATTCATCTCCCTTCCTCTTAACCCTTACTTCTACACACTTAGTTAATTTATGAAGTGCTATAGTTTTACCCTCAAAGTGGAAAAATCCTAAGCCATTATACTATTATCCATGACTAAAATTAAAAAAATTAAATAAATAACAATAATAAAATGGGATGTGTAGATAAGTTATCATCTCTTAGGTCATGATTCTCAATGTAGAATGCTCCCTTGAAGGACAGCTACGTAACTTCTCTTTGCTACTATCAATAGATTAATTCCATGAAGGATAGCTATGTAAGATCAAACATAAATACTTAGACCACTCCCTTGAAGGACGGCTAGGCCAAGCTTTGTTATCAAAGGGAAATACAAGTAAAAATATTCTCATATTGATTAGTTTCATACGAACTCAATGGAAACAACATCCCATTTTAGGCTTCCCACATTAATCACCTTACAAAAGAAAGCTTTAAGTCATGTACTTGTCTATATTAGCTCTTGAGTCACTAACAGTAGGGGCATATCATCCACACTTCAAAGGTTACACTACCCAAAAAAAATTACCTATTTTACCCTTTTCCCCTCATACTCTTTGAAGGGACTTTGAACTCACTTAACACAAGGTGAACATGATGCTTCTCTAATAAAAAAATGGTCAAAGGATGAAAATCATGAAAGAGGATCAATTTTATGAACCTATTTATGTTATGATTATGGTCTTTATCAGTACATGAGCATTTTACCTCTTTATTTCCCATCTAAATCACATGTTGATCTCTCTACTAAGATGAAAACTTCATACAAACAATAACATAAACAACCTATCCATTTTAAGCATACACCATTACAAATATGGAAAAATGCTAAGATGAAGCTAACAAATCAACTATGCATATACCATCACACATATGGGAAATGCTAGTCTAACTCAACTAACATGCTCAACATAAACATAAAAATAAAATAACATTAAAATAACCATCTACATCAGCATCATCATAAAAATGACAATAACACATCTCATATATATATATGCTCGACATAAATGTACATCACAATATCATCTCTCCCTCAAAATATACATCTCTCATCTTTGGCTAGTAGGCTAGTGTAGATATAGCATATACAACAATAACAAAATCTGGCACTCAAAGTCATCAAGGCTATATGCATGGTCATGAAGAAGCAGTGTCATCAGTAGTATCTATTTATCTACATTTGCATGAGCTAGATGTTATGGCATGTGTCACTGATCTCTCCTACTCTCTAAACTCAAAATACCTCTAAATATATGCAAACTCCCTGATGGTCCTCTCATAATAAGCAATCTCATCAAGGGTAATGTTATACCTCACTAGAGATATAGTATACGATGGTCCCATCACACTTATTGAAGGCCTAACCTATACTGGTCCCTATGGTGGAGGAGGAGAAGTATCCTGACCTACTGCTCTCAAATTATCCTTCTCTACTATCAGTACAATAACCTGACCCTAGAGTACCCCAACCTAGCCCTCTAATGCCTTGACCTGGCCCTATAATGTCACCACCTATCCATATAAAACTAATACTTATGCCTGAGCTACATCTCAAGCCTACACTACCACATCTTTGGCCTACACTATTACATCTTATGACTATATCACTTCATCTCAAGCTTGTACAATTGCATATCTCTCTCTCATTAACCCTTATAAATCTTATGGTGGCCTTCTAACTTGAATTATAGGATGCAAACCTATCCACCAAGCAAGATACACCATTGTGCATCTAGGATCTACTACACCCAGCCTTGCTAGTAACTCCTTGAAATCTAGCCCATTTATCTCCTACGGTAAGGGTTGGGGTGAATATATATCATCCTTACTATATTGAGGGAAGGCAAGAGGTATATCCTATAGCAATCCAAACTATCTCCTAATCTATGCCACAAGTACCATCTCTATCTCATCAACTCATCTCCCTCCAACCCATAATGTGCTTTGTAAGCCAACAAGATGCTTTGCATGTCTTCTAAATGTAGGGTATTTCAATTAAGGTCTCTACATAATATCTATAGGGATCAATCCCTCTATCATATGCCTATAATGATCAATATCTCACAGTATGCCATCTACTTGAGTCTAAGCCATTCCTTCTCTCCACCATTTGGAACAAACCATAAAACTAGCTACAATCATAGTAGGTAACCCTAATGGTCATGTCACCACAATATGCTCATATGCCCAAAAATGGACTAAATTCCCAACACATAAAATCTATCATCATCTTAATCTCAATACCCATAACTCTTTGTATAACTATGCCAAAAAAGCTAGTCCCCATGTGAATACAGTATATTAATCAACCATCTATACTAGAACACATGTAAATATAATAATAAATCTCCCACCATCTACATCTAGTAGTGCATACACTATAATCCCTATCATCATCAAGATACTTAGCCGATGCTACTCCTCATCAATAATGTATAGTGTCTTATAGGTAAAGCTCACTAAGTGATAGGTTGCCTCACTAACATGCTCTCCAAATAATGCCACCATGTGAATATCATCCTCCTATCTCGAATATGAGATCTCTTCACACTAAAGTGGTAATCATAAAATATTATACACATCCTCATGGGTCACTATCAACTTTTTGATCAATAAATGAGAGGTGCCAATGGTATGATCCTACATCTTGATCAATGTTATCATCAAACTCACATCCTGTGTGACTCTACAATATCATTGAACTCCCCCTAAACCTATGGCTACCATGTGTTCCTACTCATCTGGGGTGACATCCCTCCTCACCCACATCAGTAACATTAATAGGTGATCTTGTAGCATCAACTCCTACCTAGCCTACATCCATACATGCACACCTTAAGTCAGATACTTTTTAATATAACCTACCACCACCTTTTTCCCTTCTCTTTGATAGAACCACATTGGTCTAAGGGCCTCAAGCAGGTTATATAAGTAGCACCTAGTTGACATGGGGTCTTCTAAGGTTAGCTCAACCATATACCCAAATAAATATTTAACCTACTCTCACATCTCTACCCTAGGCTTTACTACCTCTCTTTCCATGCTAGGCCCAACTACCTATCACAACTCTAGGAATCATGGCTTATATCACTAACCCTTGACCATATGACCTATAATTTAATCCCTAGGTCCCCTGACATATTTCAACCTACCTTTTTTTTAACCATTTCCCTTAACACACTTTTAACTTTACCTTATATCCTTCTTGTTATGTACTGGGAGAACTACATTGGCATGAGGCCCTCAAACTAGGATATATAGGTAGCACTCAGTTGACACGAGCTCTTTTGAGGCAAGGTCAGCCATTAGGTTTGTTGACTACTCCAATTGGGCATCCAAAATTGATGTTTTATCCTATTTTGGGTCTTTTAAGGTCACTGATGTTGATAGAACCCTACCAACATTAGCACCATGTCAATTGACATCAGTGGATCCCACCAACATCAACATCATGTCGATCAATGTCAATGGACCCCATCAACATCGGTAACTAGTTTAACCTTAGGGCTGAATAACCCATCTCCTAAACATTAAATTTTAACCTAAAAACTAACCCTAAACCCCTCCCAAATTCATCTAAACCTACCTTCCCCTCATTTTCTACCCCTAGCATTATTTCCACCCAAGTTCAAAATTAGCCTAACAAAAACAAACTAAAAAACTCAAATCCAAAATCAAATTAAAGGGAATCTCACCTCATCTCTCTATCTCCTCTACACTGGTATAGATGTCACTTGTGGTGGTGTACCTCCAACTAGCTCCCCTCTTAGTTATTCCATCTCACTCACACTTAGAGCTCTTTTTATCTCAAATCAAATGTTGTAAATGAGTTCTGGTGGGCCACCAAACCCCTTTCTTATCATCTTTGGTCACCCGTGGATGTCAACATTATTGACCTAATCCATTGATGTTAGTATTATTTCCTATTGACATTGATGACATAACTAATGTTAGCACCATTTCATTAGAGTTTCTACCAACAACCATAATCCTTTAGACTCTACCCTTAATCTAGGGTAACTTAGAGATCATGTATATCTCCCTGACTATGGCAACTAATTTAGAGATCACATATATCTCCCCAACCATGACACCCACCCTTAGAGATCACTTAAATCTCCACCCATGATGACTTTGACTAGAGATCATGACTATCTCCTCAATCATTGACCCTTTTACACCAACATTGCATTGTTTATCTTGATCGCTTATGTTATTCCATTATATTCGGCTATTATACACATGTATGTATATTAGATACTTTATATGGTGACCAAGCTTGTTCTATCACTTGAAACCTTTTGTGTTTTCTAGGGTAACTTCCTACCTCATATATGTAGCACACATGGACTATTAGAGCTACAACTTTGATTATTTTGACCTTATCAACTATCACTTACAAGATATGATTTTGTTTTTATTATCTGAGTCCTGCTCCACCTTACCTTTTTTGATTTTTTCAACTATATCTCATATTAGTATACATGTAAGCTATGATACCACATTCTTCTACACTCACCCAATTCACTTCTTATCAAAATAGTACCTGATTCTAGTTTCTCTTCTATCAATTCCCACTTTGAGGGGGGATACCTAATCCAATACTTGGGGATTTTAATTCCTATTTTTGTCTTGAAAGTTTTTAGTGCAAATTAAAATACAAAAAGGGTCAGATTTAGACACCAAAATTACATAACACACATGTGTAACTCCCCATGTGGAAACCCCCCTTGATCCCCTTTTCAACAATAATAATTAGCCTCCCTAACCCATGCTTTTACCCCTCACACATTTAATTAACTTAACATATTTAATTAAGTTAATTAAAAACCATTTATGCCACCTTACCTAGCCACCTCATCCTTAGACTAATTCTCACCCTCTAAGTCACCTCAAGACCTAGTCCCCTTATCCTAGCTACCCATGACTTGTTCTCACCCCAAAAATAAATTCCAAACTAACTACATCCTTCTTAACCTCCCATTTCTACTATTTTCTAATGGATACCACACTTGGCATGAGAAAGAGCAAAAAATAGGCTAAAAATAGTACTTTTACCTATTCTCATACCATCAACATCACTCAACCCATGACCGACATCAGTGAGATCACTAATGTCAGTTGTTTAATCCAAACTCCAAACTAATTTTTAGGTTAGCAAAAATTAAGAAAATTCATTTCTATTCACATATATGCTTTTCGCATCAAACTTTCCACATCTTGGCTCACTGTTACCTTTCACAAGTCAATCTAGACTAGGAACTAAGCTCTAGAGAACTAGCAGCACACTCTTGTTTTCTCCATTTAAGGTATTAGTTTGATAAGCCTTATAGGATCCATCCATCTGACACTTATCATTCAATTACCTCTACAACTAAGTACATCTCTTATTATGTAAGTCTTTAAGTAGTTACTCTATAATCACTTTATACCTATTATTTATTATTTTACAGATTCTTGATCAAACCCTGGTGAAGGAGTTATAAAGCTTCCTTACTTGTTCCCTCAAATTCTAATGCACCAAACCTCTAACTAGATATAACCAAACAACTCTTTCTCTCTCTCTCTCTCTCTCTCTCTCTCTTTCAACTCTCCCTAGCTTTCTAGACCTAACCAAAACCATTTTATAGACCCCAAAAACCTTTTGCAAGGCCCTAGGCAATTATTTCCCCTATCGACATTGACAACCTAACTAATATTGGTTACACATGCTCACCGATGTTGGTTGCTATGGATTATTAGTAACCATTCTAAAACCTACCAAAATAAATTCTTAAATACAAAATAAATACACCACCTAAACTCTGTTACTCTTTATTGCACTTAGGTTGCAAATAATGGTAAAATAATCTCAATTTTACTCTCCCTTTTCCAATCTCTTTGTTATTTATCACTCTTTTATTTTTGAAAAGTGGACTATCATCTCTAAAGAAGTTTAACACTTCTTGAAAGAAGCACATAGCTTGGCGTCCCACTCATATACTTACTAATAGACATTTTTGTGGTAGTGCTTTCTTACTTGTAGGTAGTCCTCCCCAACCAAAGAGGAGTGCTCATAATGTCTAGATACAATACGTAAACCAATCTGAGTTCATTCTAATCATTTATCCCTATCCTTCTTCTCTATTTTTCTTTAGACTTAGAATAGACATAATTTTATTAAAATAGAGAGCATTGAATTTAAACATTGTAATCATAATCCAATCTATGGGAGGGATAACTCTACCTAGGGCTTATGAGACATCTATAAGGGCATAAAACTATTTTATAAAAATAGGGAAACTCATGCCAAGACCTCTCATGCCTCTTTTTCATGAGCTTTAGATAACCCCACCTACCATTACTCTACTAGTTGTTGATGCTTGGATTTGTACCCTTGAGGAGATGGTCATCTCTCTTAATCCAAGCAGTAAAATGGAATCATCTCTCTTTTTGTGGGTGACAATTTCATTGATATGAATCTTTAGATTAAGGGCTAGCTCCCTTTGATGTACCTTTAAAGGTCTTTTTAATCTATCAATTGTGTATGAAAAGGGTTAAGTAAAAAAAAAAGAAAACAAAATTTTAATGCACCAATGAATAATGTCCTCCCAATTGATTGTAACCACTAGTTAAAAACAAATAAGGTGTTTCTCACACAAGACTCACAACTCAAGATTTATTATTGCATCAATGCTTCATATGCTAGATTCAAGAAGGTATATGATTCTTAAAAAGGGTGTGAATGATTCCAAACAGAGATACAATCACAAACCACTTCTATGATATCTCAACACTTAATAAAGAATACTAGAAAATACCTACAAAAATCTCTTATCTATAGATTTGTAGATCATCAAGAGTACAAGCTAGAAAAGGGTAATCTTTCACTAGACTAGACCAATAAGATTCAACTAATTACTCAATGTTACATCATGTAAGTGGTAAAAACACTTGTATATTTAATCAAGATTTCTTTGAGTACTCTTGAATAAATGAACCAAGCGAATGCACATATATATCCTTGAGAGGTAGAGAAATCAAAGGAAGTCCAAGAGTCACTTGTAGATGTGTCATCTTAAATTAATCGGTTACATTTGCATGGGAGAGAAGTGGGCGAGCTATGCCATGTCACCAAATGGATCAGTTACAATGAGTTATAACTAAACCAAAATCATTAGTTACATTTGTTTCAACTACACCAAAACCTCAATTACATCTTGTCATTTGTTATCTCTTATCCTCACCTTCAGGTTCCCATTGAGCTTTTTATTTTAAACTCCAATGGCTAGTTTTTATAATCTAAAATTAACATTTTGTGGGCCATCACTACTTCAAGCATTTTCTTCAAACTTTTTGTATTGGCCCTTTTGTTTCCTTTGTATCAAACAAGTTTTCAAAAATAATTACTTCCTTCAGAATTTTTGTTTATCCCTTGAAAATGTTCCTTCAAGTTTCTTGAAGTGGACCTTCGGATTTTGGAATGACCCTTCCATCTTCCTTCAAATGACCCTTCAATAATTTGAAAAGACCCCTTTATAAAAATTTCAAGTGTCCTTTGGATTTTGGAAATAACCTTCTAAAATGAAAAAATACCCCTCAATTTTTTTGAAATGGTCCACCTTCCTATGGAAATAATCTTTCAATTTCTTTGAAAACATTCCTTCAAAAAAGATTATATGCCCTTCAAAATTTCTAAAAAGTACCTTTTAGCCTTTAGAAATGACTCTAAGAAAAACTAGAATGCCCTTTGGAAAGGTCACAAATGATACTTTAGCTTGAAAAGGTGCTTTGAAAAAGTTACAAGTGTCCTTCAAAAAATTTGCATGGACAATTTTCTCAACAAAAGATACCCTTCAAAGACATGAAATATAACCTTTAGAAAAATGAAACATACCCTTCATAAAACTAAAACATACACTTCAAAAAAGTTAAAAGTGTCCTTTTTGATTTAAAAGATATCTTTCATAAAAATTACAAAGTACCTTTACAAAATTTGTGTAGATAATTTGTCTAAAAGAATTCAGCACTTTGTCTTTGGGAGATTTGTCTTAGACAAATTGTTTGAAAGAATTCATTACTTGGCTGAATAAAAAGTCTGAAAGAAATACACTTAAGGAAAAAGATTAAAACAAAAAGTCTAAAATAATTCAACAAAGGCTTAGAAAAGACCAAAAATGAACTTTTCAAAAGGAATATACTTGTACATTTGTTGTGGGCTTTGTTAAAGAACACTTCTTTTGAAGAAAAGCTAAGTACTAGACCTAGCCAAAGATATATACTTAGATGTTTTTTCTAAATAGGGGTGCCCAATTCTGGCCTAAAGGGCCAAAATTTATTTAATAAATTGGTGACTCATAGGGGTAGTATGCTTGATATACTAACCAAATTAGTAGCCTTATCCAACTTAGGGCCAATGGAGTAATGTATTCTTGAAGATGACTAAAAAGGATTATGCCAAAAAAAATCACAAGGAAACACACCACACAATGAAAGCAAGACCAAGAAAAGATAACAAAACAAAAGACAAGGAAAAAGTCACACATGTGCATAAGCACTTAGGGAACACAAGGAAAAAAGGAAACTGTGTGAAAAAGAAAAAGATAACTTTAGTAACAATTCTTTAGATATATCTCATTGACTAGGATGTATAGTTCCTCTCCATCTACTTTGAGACTTGGAAAGGATTGTGTTATTTGCATTATGTGATCACATATGGGGTACTCCACAAAACATCAAACTTTATGTGCCTTCTAGGTTTGGCCCTATCTTCATCTCAGTTTAGGATAATGTTTTGTCTAAAAATCCTTGGCATGGAATTATTGTCAAAATCCTTCTTTGTTTGTTGTTGGTGAGTAGTCATGGTGTGCATAGCTTGATCTCTTATCTCCTCAAGTTCCATTAACTCACATAATCTAAATTCTATGATTTCATTCTCCATCAATTGCAGCTGATAGGTGAGATCTAAAGTTAGTAACTCAAGTGAGATAGGAAGTCTAGTTTCCCTTCCATCGATAAGTGTAGATGGTGAATTCCCAATTGTTCTCTTTAGGGTGATCCTATCAGCCCAAAGGGATGTCTTAAACTTGGTATGCCAAGTCCTTTGATTCTCCTCCATTGTTCTCTTAATGATCCTAATTATGTTCTTATATATGGACTTAGTTAGTCCATTCTCTTTGGGATAGTAGTTGGAGGAGGTGCTAACATAGATTCCATTCTTTAAAGCCCATTCACTTGTCCTTGTTCATAAGAAGGCTAATGCATTATTTGAAATGATTATTTAAATATCTCTAAAAATGGTTACTATACCTTCATATAAGTTCAAGACTAATTTTTTATTTGCCTCCTTGAGATCTACATCAGATCTACATCCTCTACCCATCTTTCAAAATAATCAGTGGCTATCAACACCCACATGTGACTAGCACTAGAAGAAGGATCGATCAAACCTATGAAATCAAAACCCCATTGCATGAAAGGTTGCTCAACCTAGATTGGATGAAGAGGTAAATCATCTAGCATTTTTTTCCATCAAAAATAGGACACTCTTATCATTTCCTTACCTAAGCATGAGTGTTCTTAAATAAGCTAGGCTAGAAGTAACCAACCCTCATAATCTTAGTAGTTGTGGTTCTTGGAGAAAAGTGACCACCAACTGGTCCATCATGAAACTCATGTACCACTTTTTCAATCTCATTAAAATCAATACATCTCAATAACACACTTGAAAATTCCTTTCTAAATAGCACTCCATCAACAAGTACATAGGGAATAGATTGCAACCTATAATATCTTCTTCTAGCTCTATCAAGGCCTTATGGATAGTCATTGGTTTGAAGGAAGTGAATCATGTCTTATGTCCAACTCATCATGGTTGAAGATATGACTAATATAGGGTCATTATGGAGTGTAAAAACAACCTTTGTTTTCTCTTTTAATTCTGAATCAAGATGCTCACACAGTCCTTTTCCCTTTACTAGCTTAATTGTTTTGATCTCCAAATCATATTCCACTTTGGCGATCCAACCTACCCTTTTCTCATTCAAATGTTTACTAAATAAAAAATATTTCATGCTAGGATGAGGCACAAAAATCTGAAGCTTGTTATTAGACAACATATGCCTATTTAAACTCCTTATGATTTAAAGTACTTGTTTCGCAACATATCTATACCTTATCTCATAGCCTTAAAAACCTTGACTAAAGAAGGAAATAAGATGTTCAAAATTTTCATCATTAGAATGAGTAAGCATTACAGATATTACCTCTTCATTCCCAAAAGTGTGCAAATTGAAGTCCTTGGAGAAGTTTGAAGTTTCAAGAGTAGGAGCTTGGGCAATGGCTTGCTTTATCTCCTCAAAACTTTCCTTCCTCCTTGTCTAAGTGAATATCTCATCCTTCCTTAGCATGGAGGTCAAGGGCTTGACCAGGTTATAAAATTCAAGAAAAAACCTCCTAATGAAATTTATCTTTCCAAAGAAACTTTTAAAACCTTTCTTATGCTTAGGCAATGTTAATGCCAAGATGGCACTTACCTTTTCATGATTGATATATATACCTTTCTTATAAATAATGTGGCCTAAGAGTTTACCTTCATTAAAAAAACACACTTATTTGTGTTTAGATAGATCCCAAACTTTCTACACCACTAAAAAATCTATCTTAGGTGATTCAAATGATCTTTTTCTTAGAGAAAATTGTCACATCATCAAGATATACCAGTACAATGTCATTAATTAATCCTTGAAAAACCATATCCATTACACATTGAAAATTATCTCTAGTGTTTGATAATACAAATGGAATATTATTATACATGTGTGTGCCCTATTTAGTGGTGAAGGTTATTTTTTTTTGTCACTTTCTTTCACCAAAATTGGATTGTACCTAGAATAACCATCTAGGAGGGGAAACCTCTCACTACCTACCACCACTTGTAAAATTTGTTCAATGGAAGGGAGGGGATAATGATTTCTCAAAGAAACTCTATTCAAGTCCCTAAAGTCCACACATAACTTAATCTCCCTATTATTCTTTCTAATAGGGACTAAGTTGGCCAGCCAAGAAGAATGCTTGATGGGAAAGATGATTTTGGGCTTAATCTATTTAGTGAGTTCTTTCCTCATGCGAGGATAAATCTTGGGATTGATTATCCCTTGTATTTCATTGATGGGTTTATAATTTTCATCTATCTCTATGGTGTGTTGAGCCAATCCTAGGTTAAAACCCTTCAAACCACTATACTCACATGCAAAAATATCACTAAACTCCTTGCATAGTTCAATGAAATCATGCCTCTCTTAACTAGTACATACCTTCCTAAGTGCAAGTAGCTTATATTTAAATATTTATACCCTTTCATATTTCTCTTGCTTACTGGACATACCTAACTTTTCCTTCTTGAGCTGGTCATCCTCATTTAAAATGCTCTCAAAAATCACTAAGCCTTTAGGAAGCTTGTTAGAATTCAATTTGATAATCTACCCTCCATATTTTTGTTGTAGTTTAGACTAGTTCTTGGAAGAAAACTCAGCCTCTTCTTGTCAAAAAAGTGTTATTTTATGGTCACTATCAAATACCTACCAATTGGTGACATTGTCTAGTATGGATGGTCTCACAATCACCTTTAGATGGGGCTAGTTATTGTCTTCCTTTATGCCCATTGGAACATCAAATTAAGCACCAATAAATACCAAGCTATTATCATGATTATTGTCTCCCCTTAGAATTGATATGATTTTAAAATCCATGAAATATTCTGCAAGGTTCCAAACTCTATGCTTATAGGATTTGAGCAAGGAGTTCTTGGTCAAATTATGCCCTCTAACTTGATTCATAATAAAGCTCGCTATCACCAAAAACTTACAATTCCTTAAAACCTCTTTTCCTTGCTCACTCAAGGCCATGGATAAGGTCCTCATACTCTAACACATTACAAGTTCATGATAATTTAAATATAAAGGCTAAAAACACCTCTCTTTTGAAGGTGAAACCAACATAGTTCCACCACTTGCCCCCATCTTGATTCTAGACCCATCAAAGAAGAACTACCACAAGCCATTCACATCCTTACTTGGATTCACCAAATTAGGAATTAAAGAGGCCTTATCATGCATATAATAGAGTCCAACACTATATTATTCAATAAATTTTTTAAGGATCATGCTCATAGTTGTCATCTCCCCACTCATCTAAGAATAAATCAAAAACTCCCTCGAGGGAAGGTGATGGAGATTGATCAACATGAAGCTCCTCTTCATCAATGATGGCATAGTTAACATTTTATACCTTAGGTTAATATGTTTCCAAGTTGTTTCTATGAATATTTTCTAACTCAATCTTCATCTTAGTGCTATATTTTGTTCTAAACACCATGTAGGACCAATTGGCTACCAAATATCCACCTATCTTGGATGTAAAGTCCCTTGATAAGAAAAGAGAAAAATAGGGAGGTAAATATACTACTACCACATCATGGGGAATTTAAAAATTAGGTCAATCATTAAGGTTCAAATTCAAATCTTTCACTATCACCAAGGTCTTGGATGGTGATTTGTCAAATTATAAAACTCCTTTAGTCATTGGCTCAAACTTGAGCCCTAGCTTATCTACTATACATTTGGGTATAAATAATGTGATTGATACACTATATATGATGTAATTTTGAAACAATAAATTAAAAATAATTATTTATAGTTAAAAATGGGGATTCTTCTCATCTTTATTCACTTTACCATCTATGGATTGAGTTTCATTGACCAAAACCACACTTTCATTTCTACATGGGCCAGCCTGTTTGTCCAATCCATGCAATTCTTTTTTAAGTATATATTTATACCTTGGTAATGTTAGATAATAACAAAATTAAATATTCATATTAATATTCTTCATCTGGTACATGACATTCATGTAAGTATTACTCACCTTAGGGTTCTCTTTATGAACATTGTCACTCTGTGATGTAGCAAGTGTAGGTAGAGTTGTAGTAGCTAGCCTAAAATTTGGAATCCTATAATTTTATTGAAGTTTAGGAGCATTTTTAGATCCACTTACCATATTATATTATTTAGGATTTATAATAGGTCCTTAATTATCTCCTTAAGCTTCATCGACATCCCTTATTTTGGACCTAGTATTAAAGGCAACACTAGTATTATGATTACTTGTATTCCCCACATAATTAATGGCACAAAACTCACCCTCAAAATGAGTCAAGAGAGTGGAATCAAAATAAACCTATCTAATTTCCATCTTAAATTTAGTTATCATTTCAAAATTTTAAAACTAAGATGTTTGATAACCTTATGTAGTCATGCCTTGATTTTACATCTCATTGGCATAAGCAACTTATTCTTGACCATGTTCAAAAGGTGCATAGTTGGGTTGTTCTTGGACCAAATTATTTTGAGTGGGGAAAAGGGACTTAGAGGATGAGGTATCACTATGATTATAGCTTTTATAAGGCTTGACATGGGTAATTTGGCCTTGTCCCTAATTATTGCCCTGAAAAGGAGGTCATTTTGTTTGTCTAAACTAATTATAGGATTGATATGGTCTATAACCTTAAAATTATTGTATTTTAAGGGTAACTAACTCATTTGTAACACATTTAAGTAAGATTTTAATTTCATGTATTTCATTGGTAGGGTCAATTATAGATTTTTCTTGACCAGACAAAGGAGCTAAAGTGGGCAATGCACTTTGACTAGGAGAATGTAAATCAGGGAATAGTGGCATTGGAGGTTTAGGAGATATATTTCTCACTTGGAAAAGACAATTCTCAACATTTAAGGCTATTTCATAGGTATAAAGTAATGTGTTTCCACCCATGGATTGAATCATCATGACAATGTCACTATTTAATGCTTTCAAGTAGAACAAAAATGCATAGTTTACAATTGGCCTCACAAGAATTGTGATTTTGTCCCTAGTTTTTTAGAACTTAGTATTAAAATATTGGATGAATTCATGTGGTTCCATATTTATTGTGGTCAATTTATCATCTAGAGATAGTTGATCACTCTTTTCCCCAAACCTATTAGTCAATATGGTCCCCAACTCATCTTATGAGGCAATATAATTTACAGGTAGGGTCCCATAATGATCTAAGACTTTTACTTTGAAGGAGAAGGCCAACAACCTAATATCTACATTTTTTGGGTGATATTATGGATATTAAAAAAAATCTATATTTTGAATGTTCTCAATGGTAGTAATTGGACCATCTCCACTAAAATATGGGACACTTTTGAGGGTTGCTCCTAGAATTTGATCATATTGGGCAAGATGCAAGGGGGATGCCCCAGTGAAAGGCATAAAATTTTGTATTCTAGAGATTTTATAATGATCACTATGGGTGTTGGGAATGGAATGTAACACAAACTTATAATATTTAAACTTAAAAACTCTTTTTTAAGGATGAATGATTAAAATCATACCTTTGGTGGAATATGGAGGTAATTCCATAAACTTGAATGGTATACCTTTAGCAACAGACCTAGTGGTCACCTTTGGCATGGAAAATAGAAATTGATCATCAACTAAAGATTTTAATTCTTTAATGGAGTCACTAGGTACTAAATGTAGATGTTTCTTTCTCGTCAAAAAATCCAAGATCAATACCAATCTTGAATAATATTCTAGGATTAGAGGTCCCATCAGGCATGCCAAAAAAATTTGACGCTTAGATTTTCACCCTTGAGGAGATTTTTAGCGCTCCACATCCAAATGGTAAAATGGAATCATCTCTCTTGTTTTGGGTGATAACTTTATTGAGATGAATCTTTAGATTAGAGGCTACCTCCCCTTGATTCACCTTTAAAGGTCTCTCTAATCTATTAATTATTTATGAAAAGGGTTAAGGAAAAAAACTAAGAAAAAAAAATGATGATGCACCAATGAACAATGTCCTCCCAATTGACTACAACCACTACTTAAAAATAAACAAAGTGTTTCTCACACAAAACTCACAACTCAAAATTTATTACTACATAAATGCTTCATATGCTAGATTTAAGAAGGTATATGATTCTTAGAAAGGTGAAAATGATTCCAAAGATAGATACAATCACAAACCACTTCTATGATATCTCAACACATAATAAAGAATATTAACAAAGACCTACAAAAATATCCTTTCTACAAATTGGTAGACCATCAAGAGTACAAGCTAAAAAAGGGCCATATTTCACTTGACTAGACCAACAAAATTCAATTCATTACTCAATGTTATCGAATGAGAATGGCAATAACACTTGTATATTTATTAAATATTTCTTTGAGTATAAATCTAGCTAGAGTTTTTACAATAACCAATAGAGGCTACTAAATGAACTAAGAGAATGCATATATATAGCCTTGAGAGGTAGAGCAATCAAAGGAAGTCCAAGAGTCACTTGGACATGTGTCATCTTAAAAGAACTAGTTACATTTGCATAGGAAAGAAGTGGGTGAGTTATGCCATGTCATCGAATGGGTCAGTTACAATGAGTTACAACTAAAACAAAAGTATTAATTATATTTGTCACAACTACACCAAAGCCTTAATTACATCTTGCCATTTTTATCTCTTATCTTCACCTTCAATTTCCCATCAAGCCTTTTATTTTAAACTCTAATGAATAGTTTCTATATTTTAAAATTGATGTTTTATGGTTTATCACTCCTTCAAGCATTTTCTTCATACCTTTTGTCTCATCCCTTTTGTTTTCTTTGTATCAGACAAGTTTTCCAAATGAATTCATTCCTTTAGACTTTTTATTTAGACCTTCAAAATGTTCCTTTAGGTTTATTGAAGTTGACCTTCAACTTTTGGAATGACCCTTCTAGCTTCCTTCAAATGAACCTTCAATAATTTGAAAAGACCACTTAGAAAAAATTTCAAGTGTCCTTTAGGTTTTGGAAATAACCTTTCGAAAGGAAAAATACCCTTTATATTTTTTGAAATGGTCCACCTTCCTTAGAAAAAGATGAAATACCCTTCAAAGTTTTTGAAAAGTACCTTTTAGCCTTTGGAAATGACTCTAACAAAATTGGAATGCCCTTTATAAAAGTTATAAGTGATCCTTTAGCTTGAAAAGTTCCTTCAAAAAAGTTACAAGTGTCGTTCAAAAATGTTACATGGACAATTTTCTCGATAAAAGAAACCCTTCATAAAAATGAAACATACCCTTCAAAAAAGCCGGACATACCCTTCAAAATTTTTGAAAGTGTCATTTTCATTTTGAAAGATATATTTTAGAAAAATTGCAAAGTACCTTCAGAAAAATTGCATGGATAATTAGTCTTAAATAATTTGGCACTTTGTCTTCAAGAGATTTATCTCAGACAAATTGTCTAAAAGAATTCATTACTTGGTCAAATGAAAAGTCTAAAAGAAATATATTTAAGGAAAAATATTCAAACAAAATGTCTGAAAGAATTTGGCAAAGGCTTAACAAAGACCAAAAATGAACTTTTCAAAAGGATTAAACTTGTACATTTGTTGCAAGATTTGTCAAAGAACACTTCTTTCTAAGAAAAACTAAGTACTAGACCTAGCCAAATATATAGACTTAGATGATTTTTTGTAAAGAAGGGTGCCCAATTTTGGCCTAAAGGGCCAAAATTTGGTCGACACTACCCACTCTAAAATATCAAACCAAACCTGATGATATTTAAGTTGATAAATTTTCAAGGATTGAGAGCTTGTTAAAGGCACAAAATAACAATCTAGTGGATATAAAGAGACAAAAATAGACTTCATATAAGCCATACCAAAGTCCCTTACAAAACTAATATTCTACTTATTCTTAGAAAATAACCCCTTATCCATCAAATCAACAAGCCCAAGGCCAAATTAATTAAGGTAGATCTCATAATAGTTACAACCCCACAACTGTAAGTGGCTCAAGAGCTTTGGTACCCACATAAAACAAACCTGAAAAATAAGGTCAATGGTAATTAGGAGGGTAGTCTAATGAGATTTTAATTACTAAAAGTAAAAAAATGTATAAATATCCTAGTTAGCAGTATGCTCCTTCATTCTAAGGCCATGCCATAATGCCTCCTCCACCACAAGGCCCTCCAATGAATCAAGATATCATGACTACCATGACATCATCAAAAGCTCAAATTCAACAAAGGAACCTGGGTAAGGCACGAGCTAATGACATTTGCATAAA
The DNA here is from genome assembly GCA_037957365.1 of Torreya grandis. Lineage (NCBI taxonomy): Eukaryota > Viridiplantae > Streptophyta > Pinopsida > Cupressales > Taxaceae > Torreya > Torreya grandis. Next base: position 1,194,088 of record JARHVA010005231.1, on the reverse strand, counting down.
ATTTCAATAAGGGGAGCATATATTTGAGCATGTAGCAACAAACATGGGGTAGACTAATAAAGGGAAGATGAACCAGTTATAGCCAATATAATGGCTAAGAGGAGGATGTTCGATGAAAATTTGGGTTAGCCTAAGGCTTCTTCGACACCTCAAAAATTTGGTTAGTATCCTACCACTTCAAATATATCTATTAAAACTCCTATAACTCAACAAATACCTCAACATCATGGACAACAATATAAGTCTCCTTTTGTTCCTCATGTCACTGAAGCGCCAAGTGATCCTTCTACTTCCAAGGTGAAGTTCAAAGGAACTAGTATTACTTTAAATATCATGGATAATATGGAAAAAATTCTAATGTAACTATATATATGTATGATACTCTATTTAATCTAGGACATAAATATATACTTCAGTATTATCTCTCTACACTTTCCCATGTGAACAAGACAACTGATAAATTGAACACTACTTTTACAAATACCAGTCAGCCTAATTAGATTAAAGATCCTAGTCAAGATAAATTTTATAATGTTGTTCATCCACCTAAGATTTTAAAACTCCCTCCATTATATTTGTCAATCATCATAAGGGATTGCTTAGTGCATAATTATTTGATAGATTTAGGAGATTTAACCTCAATTATGCTTAAAGTCATAGTTGATAAGATTGAGCTTAATTATGTGCCTAATGAAAAATGTGTTCTCTAATTGTATGGTTCCCCCATTAAAATATTATGTATATTGAAATATCTTAAGATCACATTGGCATCTTCCCTAAATTGTGTCATCACTCAAGATATAATGGTTGTAGACCTACCCCCATATTTTAACCTATGCCTATCTAGGGACTTTACTAAAAACATTTGGGGGCTATTTGTCCTCTCACTAGTCATATGTGGTTTTCAAAATTAGATATGGGACAAGGATCACTATTATGTCATAACCTATCTCTAGGTTTCATCTAGAGCCCTATATGCCTAACCTTACAAATATCAATTATACCATATTAAATGAGGATGAAAATGCTAGTGAGAAATAACCTCATGACCATATTAAAGTAATTTCAGACATGTACTTGGATGAATGGGTAGCTAATAATAATGGATTTGATCCATGCACTAATACTAAAGAAGCATACTTAGGGGTGTATTATATGCATGAAGAGGGTGTTGTTATACCTTGCCTAACTAACACCACTCAAGAGGAAGATGGTCTATGGAATTTATTATTTGATGGATTAAGGTAAAATAATGGTAGTGGAGTTGGATCCATATTGGTTTCACCCTTAGATTACAATTACTATATATTTGTAATATTTCAATTTAGTTGCACTTCAAACACATATGAATATGAGGATCTTTTACATGGTTTGTAAGAGGCAAGAACAATGGGTGTCAAACTCATTCAATTCAAGGGTGATAGCAATCTTGTTGTGCAACAAGTGAGATACATAAGTGCATTCAAGAACCATAATTTTAAAGCTTACAAGCATCATGTATGGTATCTAATAGAGGAATTCTTATCATTCAATATATAATCCATACCAAGAGAGGTAAATCAACATGCAGATAGGCTTGCAGCCATTGGAGCTCAATATTATTTCATGGAAGGAGTCAAAGGAAACTATATTCAATATAATATCAAGGTCATATGAAGGTTATCTATACCTGATAAAGAGGTACGTTGGTAGGTGTTTGATAATGATGACCAAATTATATGCTTTCTAATGTAGGAGGCAAAATTATACCATAAGAATTAACTCAAATTTCAACATTAGTATGATAATTAAATAAAAAAACTAAGACCCAAAAATATACCTAAGGGGATTGTGACATTATAAAACATCTTCAATGAATATGACCAAGTGAGAAGAGGCAAGGTATGTATCCTAGCCATGGAGGAACATTATGAAAGGATAAAGATTGTCAAAGATAAATTTTTGGACTTAGGAAATATTAACACAACAAAAGAGAGAGGGATACATTTTTTTATTCATTCAAAGATTTATCTTATGTATTTACATGGGAATACAAGGATTTAAATGGTTTTGATCCCAAACTTGCACAACATACCATTGAACTAGAGAGAAATACAAAACTAGTTCGGTAAAAAGAAAGGCCTATCAACCCAAAAGTGGAGGGATTGTTGAGAAGGGAGATATTTAAGTTGATTTAATCAAAGATAATTTTCCCCATTAAACATTATTCATGGGTGGAAAAACTTGTGCTATTGAGGAAAAATAATGGGGAAATATATTTACGTGTTGACTTTAGGTACCTCAATAAAGTGTCCTTAAAAGACCATTACCAACTACCCACAATGGATCAAATTCCTCAAAATGTGGTAGGTTCCTAGAGATTCTCATTGTTTTATGGCTACTCTGGTTATAATAGTATTATGGTCAAGGAATAAAATAGGCATAAGACTACCTTCACCACAAAGTGGGGCACTTATGCATATATGAAAATGGCCTTTCAACTATCCATTGCTAGAGAAAATTTTTGGAGGGTAATGGATGTTGCCTTTGAAGGTTTGACTAATGAAATGATGTTCATATATATAGATGACATCACTATTTTCTCAAAGGACCTAATTGATCACATTGCTTGCTTAAGGTTAGTATTTGAAAGATGTGGAGAATCTAGTGTGTCATTAAATACTAAAAAATGTGTATTTGATGTTCATGAGGGCATGTTATTAAGTCATGTAGTTTCCAAATATGGTTTTTACATATATCATAAAAGACTTGATTCCATATTATCCTTACCCTTTCCCATTCACAAGAAGCATCTGCAGATTTTCTTAAGAAAGATTAATTTTATAAGAAGGTTTATCCCAAGATTTGTAGAGTTGGTCAAGACTCTTACTCACATGTTAAAAAAATGGAAGGAGTTTACATGGACTAAATAAGGTAAAAGGAGTTTTGAGTCCATCATGGAAGCTATATCTCATTCCCCTAAACTTATTAATCTTGATTTTAACAAATAATTCTACTTGTATGCCTTATCTTTGTTAGATGCAATCTCTACCATCTTGATGTAGAAAAATGAATAACATTTGGAATATCCTATTAATTTATTTAGTTAGGTCTTAAATGTGTATGAAGAGAGGTATATATTTGTATATAAACATGTACTTGTATTAGTGAGAGGTTTGAATAAATTTAGATACATGGTCTCTAACAGTAATATCATATCCATGGTGGTACACCCAAGTATTAAAGAGTTTATACTCAATAGAGACCTCATTGAGAAAAGAGATGGATGGGTGACAAAATTAATGGATTATAACATTAGAGTTAAATTTTTTTAAATGGATATATGTTTATGTGAATACCTTGTATTAAATGTAAAATGAGATAAATATCAAGTTTTGGTAGTTCATGATAGCCAACATGTATCTACAGACAACACACCTTTCAGTTGGACACATGATATACTTAGATTTCTTGATTTAGGAAAATGTCATATGGGACTAGATAGATCCAAGAGAAGGAAATTTATGTTGAAAAGTATACCTTATGTCCTAATGGATGGAATAATTTTTAAGAGAGACATAGGAGGCATACTTTTGAGGTGTGTGGAATCATGCCAAATAGATAATCTACTTAAGCAGTTCCATGATGGTTTAGTTGATGGGAACTTTGATTCCAAGACCATACCCTCTACGATAATTAGAGTTGGGTAATTTTTTCCCATAATGTTTATAGATGCACACTCTTGGGTAAGGAAATGTCTAAAATGTGTAATGTTTATTGGGAAGTATAAATTGATTTCCCTTCCTTTATAACCCATACATGTACAACAACCTTTCATACAATGGGAATTATATTTCATAGAGATGATACACCCCCATCCAAATAAAGTACATAAATGGATCATTATAGATATAGACTAAGTCACATGGTGGGTTGAAGCAGCTTCCCTCAAGGAAGCTAATGAAGATTTTGTTTTGAACTTTTATGATAGCCTTGTGACTAGATTCAGTGTGCCTTCTACAATAATTTATAAAAATGCATTGGAATTCATTAGTAATAAGTTATGTGAGTGGGATATTTAACATGTAATTTATCTAAAGGAATCCTCTAACTATTACCCATAGGGAAATAGACAAACAAAAACCACATATAAGAAGTTATCAAGGATTATAAAGAGAACTATGGAAGATGGTCAAAGAGAGTGGCATACTAGACTAAGGACTTCCCTATGGGTATAAAAAGTGACACATTAGAAATATATAAGACACTTCCCATACCTTATTATTTATTTAGAATAATCCAAACTTCCTATATCTCTTAAACTTCCTACATTAGAGCTTTCACATCAACTTGAGCTCTTAGAGGATGATAATATGTAGATAAAGTTGAATGAGCTATGATATTTGTAGGAGATAAGGGAAAATATTATGAAAATTATGTGGTTCAATTATAACCAATTGAATAGGTCATTTGATAATATATATTCCTTAAATACATTTCAACAAGGTAATATAGTCCTTAAATAAGATAAGGACCATGCAAAACCAAAAAAGCACTCCAATTTTGATAGTCTTTGGAGTGGGCCTTATGTTATCACAAGTTACAAGGAGATATATTACTTTGATCTTGATATTTTTAATGGAGAGAGCCTTCCCATCCTTATCAATGGGAGGTATCTTAAATTTTTCTATTAGTGTTGTCTTTTTATATTTGTACATAGGTAGATATGTTTGTCTTTACCTCTAAGTGCTCATTCACATTACTCTATTTTTTGTTATTATATTGTTTAGGTAGTTGTTTGGTATGTTTTATTTATTTATTTTTATTTTTTTGTGTCCCTTTGATTAAAAGTGTTTTAAATAATTATGAATATTCCTTTTGTAAGTAATGCTTCATTTGTCTAGTCATCATGAGCAAACATGATCAAATTTTAGGTTCCATGACCAATAGGCTAGTCAAGCTAGCGAAGTTGCCAAAAATGTTGGCCACTTGTGGCATACATAAAAATATTTCACTTACGTAGATGAGATAAATATATTTCTAGATGGAATGAGTTGTTGAAAGATGACATACAACTTGTAAAATTTTTAAAACACTTTAAGTAAAATTAAAGTGTAGTTTGTAAAATTTTGAGAAAGTATGTTTCCATGGTAATAATATAATTTAGGAACATGAAGAAAGTTTTGAAAAATTCAAGAGTTCATCAGAGATTTTAAAGTTCATGATATATTCTAATCACAAGTCTAAAAGAACCAAACCATCATCACATGTCAGAGAGAAATGGACTAGTCATCTCGATTGTGCATTTTATAAGTATTCTTATAAGTCCTCTCAGGACAAAATATCACATGGAAATGAAATTATTCATGCCTAAATCATCCTATAAAAATTTCATATCTTGACATATTTTATATCTCAAGATATAAATCTTAAAATTTATACTTATAGAGTGAAATATGTGCATGGACATCAAATTTGAGCCTTGTGAAATAGTCATTTAAATTCAAATGTTTTCAAGTTGAAAGCAGAGTTGAATAGTGTCAAAATATAATAAGCAAAATTAAAATATAATGGTGATATGTGATATGAAAAATTAAATGGGTCCTAAATATCCAATGGTACATATTTGATTATGCATCAAAGATCAATGGTGAGCATCAAGTCAAAATGTTAGCATAAACATGTCGATGACAAGTGTCAAGATCTTAGGTTCCTAAATAGAGATATAACAATGTATGGTAAATAAAAAGGTTAGTGGGACCAAATACATCAATGGATTGCATGAAATCATATAAAGTAGATCAATATTGATCAATGAGTCAAATGGTCAATGGATCCTAAGAGCAAATGCATGGGTGATAAGTGTCTCAATTACATTATACTAGGAGAAGATATATGGATCATGTTCATTCATAACAAGAAATATCAATGGTGCACAAGAGGTAAATAATTCAAAGGGATGATGGTAAGATCCCAAGAATAAAGGAAGAGTTGACAATTGGCACATTATGAGAATCCTAGATCAAGATCAATGATTGAAATTAAAAGTTGAAATCTAAAGGAATTTAATAGAGAGAGAATGTAACCTAAGTGTTGATGTGGGTTTTATGCACACCAATACCATAATGAGGTAGCCTCTAAAATTTTAAGATCTCAATGGAGGTACAATTCACTCTAGGGCACAAGTTATAGGTATGTGGTCTTTGACAACTTACTGATGGAATAGCTGGTAGGATATGTCAGTTTTTAACAAGAGGTATGGTTCTCTAATAGAGTAAATTATCACATGAGTTGGATGGGTGACTGGCCTTTAATCTAGAGTGGGTAGATCTAAAGAAAAAAACACAAAAAGGGTAAGATATGAAAAAAAATCTCCATAGGTATTATTACTCCCTTGGTTGGTTTTTGGATAGACCTATGTTTCCCTAAAATAGTGTCAATTGTTAGTAACAATTACACACATGCAAACATGCATAACTCAAAAGTCTAAGGGAATAGGGATGTAATAAGTCCACTAGCCTTAGATAAAGGTTAATCTTATCAAGGATGTTTTTTCACACCCTTCAATTAGGAAATTATGGATTCAAATAATGGATTATCTAAGGCAGTGATAACACACACTTAGAAAACTACACCAAGAAAACACAAATACACATCCAAAAGTATGATATAATCTAACTTGACTATTTAAATCAACACATTCACCAATATTAAATAGCTATTACATATCAGGGATAAACATAGTAATCAAATCAGTCAAGAATCTATTCACAACATTAGTACACTAAAGATTTATTGAAATAAACAACCATAGATATAACCACTAATAACATAACCATGGAAAGAAAATACTCCAACACTTTGCTTGATGACAAAAAATGGCTCATTTCTTGTATTATAAAATTGATTAACAGAAAATAAGGTTGGGTGGTATAATTATATATGTATATCTTGGGGAGGTACACCTCAACCTTCAAGTCTATACATGGTTGTCATATATGGTAGTTAGAACATGTAGTTCTAACTACAGTCCATAACCATTTAAGAAAAAAATAAAAAGAAAACTATAAATAGACAGATTAAATTTACAAAAAACATGAAATTCATGCATGCATGAGAAAATAAAAAATCAATTTTACAATAATTTATCTATTTTACAAGGTGAATCTAAATATATGTACCACCAAGAGTAGCACATGCATACGTCTAAGGTTATGTGGTCTAGAGTACTACATGGGTTTTAGTAGGAGTAAAATTTGAAGTAGAATCTATTAAAACCTTGTTTGTTATTCCTATTATTCTCCTCATAGACTTTGTGTGATATCATATGATATTGATGAATGATGTCCAAGTTAAGCAATGCAGTTTAGTAGATTCTCTTAGTTTGTCTGAGGAGTCTTGCATGTTCATATTTTATTGTATAGTACTCACCCTTGAAAATATCCACCTCAATCATCATCCTCATGACCTTTATTAACTCTAATTATATATTTTCCATCACCAAGCCTTGTATACGTTTCTTGAATTTATTAGTGTCCTCCTAGATAATTTTGTCAAAATTGATTTTATGAAACAACTTTATTGTATAATCCCATGTTTTAAATAATTTTAAGTCATTAAAAATTTGGAGGAGTTGGCCCCATGCCCATGGTACTCTAGTATTAAGGATGTAATTGCCTTCAAACACTCCTTGACCTCCTCATGTCTAATGACAATCAAGTTTAGGGCATTAGATGCCTTAAATGTAGTCATTAGATCAAGATGGTTGTATAATGAGTTGCTTGTGTAGGCAACTAACATTTTAAGCATGGTAATGTCCTACGCCATAGAGACATAGAGTTGATTTTGTTGGCTCATGTGAGGCACCATCTCAACCTTCATGAATTCCATGGCCTCTAGATAACTGTAGCGTTTAGATGTGGCCTCTCTAACCTCAAATTTAATGCTTTCAATAATGTGCACAGTTGTAGATTATGCTTTACGTTTCTTAATTTATGCCCATAATTCTTGCACTTTTTCTCCTAACTCCTACTGAGTTAAATATATACCTTCATGGATGGTCACCACTACATCCTTATGTGCTTAAGCTAGGTCAGAAAGATTTTCTTCATACACAGACTCCCATAGCTACCTATTCTTCCTCTTAAAGAGGGAGAACACCAGCTATCACTCTTCAAGAATGATGTTGGTACACTAGTAATCCTAAAATTTCCTCTTTTTAACTCTCTATATTAAGCTAGTTGGAGGGTCAAAAAATGTAGACATGGAGGGGAGCTTAGTGACCTTATAATCTAGAATTTGTGTCCTCAAATCTATAGACTAAGGTGGAATGTTAAAGGGTGTCTCAACAATTGTAATAATGATTTCTTGATCATCCTCCTCGTCTTCCATCTTCTATTTCTTACTGGATTTATTCAAGACATTAGGCAAGAAAGTCCATATTATTTTAGACCAATCCACTCATCCAACTTGAGGAAGTGGGTGGAATACAATAATTTGAGGTTTTTCATTCCTTCCACTATTGGTAGGTACTACCATGGTTTTTTCTATAAAAGTAGAAGTGGGGAGTGGAAGGGAGAGTTGTGTGGATTAAACATGAAGTTGGGGGGTGGTCAGGGTAGTCTTTACCTTCTTGGTTGCCTTCTTATTTTTATGAAGTCTCATAGTATAAGTACCAATAGGTATAAAATGAATAGCCACAAGAAATGGTTTAGTGGTGATAGTGGAGGGATCAATGGTGGCTATGGAAATGTAATGGATAGAGGTAGAAGTGAAAGGAAAAAAGGTGGATATAGTAGAAGGAATGGGAGATTACATAAAATAAATAGGTAGTAAATCAATAATGTAAATTTAAGCCAAATGAATAATGGGGAAGGCCTGAGTACCTTGAAGTTGTATTTCAATGGGGTCCCTTTAATGGCTTATAGTCTTGGCCTCTTCTTACTTAGACTTCTAATCTAAATCATCTGCCAAGTCCTTGATGATATCTTCATCTCCTCCACTTAGTTTTGAACTTGAAGGTGGTTAGGCAAGCCTTGAGATGTATGAATTATGGGGATACCTATAAGATTCTTGGGCTTATTGACATAAACTAAAGGGATCTTTCCTTGAATAGGCAAGCCTTAAGAGGTGGATGCTATTATTTTTGAATTAGTCACCCCATTATTTGAAGTAGTAGATACATATGGTGTGGCCATAGGAAATTGAGTGGTGTTGCTAGCAAGTGTCTCCTACATCTTGTCTAAATCTTGATTAGAGTCCAAGCTGATTGGATCACCCCTTTCCACTGCTACATATGTACTAGGCTTAGAGAGCCTAGGCTCTTTCTTGGCTAATTTCAATTTCAATTTTAATGGAAGTCCTCAAGATGAGGAAGCTTCTTACTCTCTAGATTTCCCTATCAAAAAATATGAATGCTACCATCCTTTGAAGAGGGATCTTCTACTATCTAATTCCTTATTTGAAATTGTAGGCTTAACTTAGATCATTTTCAAGTGATCCTCCTATAATCCAACAATTTGTGCTCACTCTATCACCTCTTCATCCATCTTGGCATTAATAAGTAAAAATTCCTAGAAATAAGGTTGATGGAAGTAAGGAATGTCTAACCCATAGAATATATTGTTGGATATTCCCATGGGGGTCCCAATATCTCTATGTCATTGTAGGGAAGCCATAATGACCCCTCTTGCTTCTAACAACCACAAGATGTTTCCTTCTTTGGTAGACCATCCTACCAATTGAGATTAGGATTCCAAAGAATAAGCCTTTCTTCTACCTCACTAAATCTTCCTTAGTGTTATTCCATAACTAAAAAGTAATCTCTTGTTCCACCAGCTTATTAGATACATACGTGGGGAAACATATGAGATCCATCTTATTCCCCTAAATCAAGATAATGATAATGTTTGGGTACATTATGTAGTCTCCCTTTCCACTCAAATTCTTTAAAATGTTTTCTCCCAATCAAGGCATAGGTGTACCATGAATGGCTTGCCATACATGTTGGTAAACATCTTTGCATATTTTCACCATGTGCTTTTGATAAGCATATATGTGCATGAATTGAAAATGGTTGCATATTATATTATTTATGCAATCCATGGTTGTATCCCATAGATTGTAAAAGTCTTTATAACATGTCTTATAAATTATTTGACCAGATATGACATCATAAAAAAATTTCCTATGGGAGTGGGGTGTTTATCTTTGTGTAGAATCTGCTCCCTCAATCTCAAGCTAATTACCTCCCCCAACGCATAAGCAACATCATGTGATAACATCATATAGAATAATGACACCTAATTTAAGTTTAATAAATAGATGCCAGGCATTCCATATAATCTATTGAGTAATGCCATACCTATCTGGATTCTTATTTTAAACATGTTGATTGGGATTACTCCTTTTGGTTTCATTCCTTGCTAGGTGATAGTTTGGTCTAGGAGTAGCCACAATGTAAGCACATTTGGGATTGATAATTTTATGTTGAACTACACCCAAGTGTATTTGTTATAGTAGACATCTAGTATGTAGAGAGATATACCTATGAAAGTCATTTCTATAGATGTACACAACCACTATATCTCAACAAATATTTAACAAGTACACATCCTATGATATCTTACCAGTAAAGAATAAATCCCTATGAAACTATATACATGGCATGAAATTTGGATCTAAAATGGTGAAGTATAATCTTTGGCATTTAAAAGCTAAAAGTTTCTTTAGAAATAATTGATCAACCAAGATTGTGTCATCATCCAATGAAAATATATCTACTAAATCAATCTCATCTTAGAGCTGTGAGTAATTTTGATTCTTATCTTTGAACAACCCTACATCAAATATGGTATATTTTAATTTTTTAGAGTCCTGGATTGAGAAAGAAGATTGGGGATTAGTTCCTTGAGATGACCTAGATGAAGAATCCATAGCTACATGCTTGTGCTTGTGATTGTATATCTCTCAATGTGATGCATGATATACATACCTATATATAGATGTAATCGACTCAGATGTAGCTTGATCATTATTCACTGTATACTCTTTGAAGAAGAAGTTAGGGCTCTTAGTCACTATTGAAAAGTAATAATGCTTTTATCACAAAATAACTTAAATGTAAATGATGAATTCAATGCCTACGTATCATTTATATAGGATCCTACATTAAATACTAGTTTATGAAATATTAAATATGCAACATTCTCTTTTCAAATTTGTTTACTTAGGTTGGTGGGGGGTTTTAGCATTTATTAAATATGAAGTGTTTTATCTCTTTTTGGCTAAGTATGGCATAATTTCAATAGTGTTTTTCTTAGTAAAGCACTTAAAAGTGTAATGTCAAAAAGCTGATTTCAAGTCAATATCTATGGATAATTCTCTTAAGGGTGATCATTTCAAAAAAAGTGTCTATAGTAATTGTTCCAAAGGATAATGAGCAAAAGTCCTGAAGTAATTCTCTTAGAGGGCTATTTCATGGCTAAAGGGTAATTTCAAACTTCCTAAAGGATACTTTTGGTTTGAAGGGTCCACTTCATAAGTAATTTTGTTGATGACAAAAGTCTCAAAGGATCTATAATTCTTAAAGGGTAGTTTAGAGGGGTAAAGGGCACCTTTGATTCCTAAAGGGTACTTTTGTAAAACTAAGAGTCACTTTAAAGGTCCCAAAGGGTAGGTTTGGCAAAATGTGAAGGGTAGATGCCTTTAACTCAAAGTGTAAATTTAGGAAGTTTGAAAGCCAAGTTACCTTTCAAGGAATTATTTTGGGGATTTTACATCAAACAGAATGCCCAAAACAAAAGTTTGAAGAAAATTATTGGAAAGGAGAATTGGATATTCCATAAAGTCCAAAAGGTCCTTTTTAAAAGATTTAAATGGTATGTGGCCACTTGGAAAAGGGCACACAACTTAGGATAAAGATCTTGTAGGTTAGGTTCAACCAAATCTGAAGGGTAAGCTCATGACAATTGGCCCAAAACAAAAAGGTCAAAGGGGAACTTAAGTTCATAGCATAAGGGGCAGGTAACACATCCAAAGGGTATATTTCAATGATATAGGGACTAAAACAATAGTTCTAAAGGGTACTCCTAAATTTTTTCAAGGGTATGTGCCCTAAAAAAAGTGGTCAAAGAGGGGGAAAATGGTTAATTTGAAAAGTATGAAGGGTAGGTTGGTGAGGTAAAAATAGCATTTTGAGAGATCCAAAGGGAAATTCAAAAATATTGAAGGCTACTTTGTAAACAGTCTGAAGGGTATACTTTATAGGGCTCTAATTTATGACAAAAGTCCTAAAGGATCTACTTTGTAAAGGCTGGAGGGCACTTTAAAAACTCTCAAAGGGTACTTCTATATGCTTGAGGGTCATTCCAAAAGTTCTAAAGTAATTTAGGGGGCTTCAAAAGGATAATCCATCAATAATTTATTTCAAGGAAAATGTATGTGGTTCAAAATCCTTTAAGGTAAGGAGTTTGTATGCCAAATTATTTTGGGAGAATTGTTTTAGATAAAAAGTCTTCAATACTTGTTCTAATGAAATAAGGTTTTTGAGAGAATAAAGCCTAAAAAAATAGGACTAAAAACTTTCTGAAACATAACATCCAAAGAGATAGTTTTGCACAAAAGGTTGAAAGAAGTAAAATGGAAGAACTCATATGCAATACATAGGTTAGTATTATAAACATAACATAATGCTAATATTAGCTTGCTAAGAGCAAGAAATACTTTAGATTTCCTAAGATTTCAAGAAAAAAAATGCCCTAGATTTCCCTAAGTTTGTATGAACATAAATTATGAGGCTAAACCTTAGGATAAAATATAAAAAAGGTGGGCCCCCATTTATTGCAATGAAAAGGGGATGTTAGGTAAAACAAATGGATACTTACAAGGGGAATAATCCTGAGTATTTGAGAACCTATAACTCTGGTTAACAATTATTTGGTCAATTCCATGGTGTGTCATAAGGAAAATTCTTGAATCATAAATATGATAGGGACTCCTAAGTTAATTGACACAACATACTTGACTTTAAATTTCTTGGATCTGTGTGTGTTAAATGTGTAATTCATTTATTCCTTATTATGATGAGGTTTTCTAGGGTTTTGATGAGGTTGTAGGTTTTGTTCTAGTTATTATTAAAGAACAAAATAGGGGATACTTAGGCATTGCTCTACTACCATCCAATGATCCATAGCCCCAATAGCGATGTTTTGAGTTCCTTCTCTTCTTTATCACTATTTTCTTTGGATCATGATGTGTGGTACATGAACCTTATTTTATCATGTGATCATTTTTTATTTTTTATTTTATTTAGGTCTTCCTTTACTCTTCTGAATGCCTTGTCTCTTTTTTCTTTTTTTCTTGAATGAAAAAAGAAGGGCTAGAACCCCAATGAGCTTGTATAATTATAAGAAAATCATTCCTAGGATGTCCTTGCCAGCTAGATCTACACCCAAAATTATCATTTTTAGTAAGTATTATCTTGATAAGTGTATTTGGTCTAGTAAAACAAGAAGACTTTCTAAATTTGTATGAGCACTCATGAGAGAAAATTCTACTTTCCTAATAAAAATATTTATTTGTGACACCATCTAGAATAATATTTGATTGCTTAATTTCATAATAAAGAACTCAAAACATAGAAACATACCCAAAACTATATATTATCATCCAAATGTGTCATAATTTAATTTTTCCCCATTTCAAAATTCTCACATTCAGTTGTTTTAGATTAATTTTCGTAATAAATAAAGCAAACATAATCATGGTCATCAAAAAAATCAAAGTAAACAACTAATCTAGAAAGTAAAGAATTACTCTAGAAAGTAAAATACTAAAAGCAAGAAAGAATAATCTAGGAAAAATCTTGAAAACTATTCTAGAAAAAATGGAAATCTAATCTAGAAAGCATGAAATCTAATCTAGTCCTACATCTAAGCTTATTTGAATCCTCTCAATTATTAATATCCACAGATGGAGAAACTTTGAAGTAATGCTTCAGGCACTATCATTTAATTAGATATGTAAGCTCACTACCCTAGATGTATTTTAGGTGAAATGCATTATGTTCCATGATCTCTAAAATATGATATGGTCAAATCCATAATGGAGAAAACTTGTCATGTTATTATTTCTTTTCATGGTTTTTATCCCATTGTAACACCAGATCTGAAATCTAGATTGCTTTAACTTTTGTTTTTTTATTGAACCACCTTTTGACTATGTCCTAGTGCTTGTTGAATGTCTGTAGAACTTACGTTATTGAATCCTCAATTTCTATTATATTGATAAATTTTGATTTTATATTTTCATTAGGATCCATGTAGTTTTGTATGAATTGATAAGTAGGTAGCTTCAATGTGATAGGAAAAAATTGTTTGCATCCATACACTAGCTGGTGAAGCAAAGATTTTAAGTCTTGCTTGTGTCTCATATAGTCTACCCAAAGAGCATTCTTGAGTAGATTGTGTCAGTATCTAGGCTTATCCCTTACTAAATACTTAATTTACTTCATCAAAATTTTATTTATCAACTCGACTAATCCATTCCTTTGAGGGTAGTGGCTAGAAGCTAGCTTGATTATAATTTTATCATCATTTACCCACTCAGTAAACTCTACTGATATAAATGTTGGTCCATTATCACATACCAGGGAAAAGGGCATGCCGAAATAGTGTTAATGTGTTCTTCCAAAAATTAATTCACATCATGTGCCCTACTATTATTTATGGCAACTACTTCTATCCATTTGGTATAATAATTTGTAGCTATTAGCATAAAATTATGGACAATAGAATAATTTGGATTGATTACATAAATGAAATATAAGCCCCACTATACTAATGGTTTTCCCTCAACAACTGGTTATAGAGGCATGATGACGTAAACCTCCCTTTTGGCCAATGTTTGACATTTGTGGCAAGTTTTGACATACATGTAAGCATCCTTGAAAATTTTTAGCCAATAGTATCCCAACCTCATAATTTTATGGGCTATGGTATTCCCAACTAGATGACCACTACCTATCTTTTGATGCAAATTCTTTAGGATCTCCTTGGCATCTTTTACAGATACACATCTAAGATATATACCTTTGTACTTCCTTTTATAGAGAATTCCCAATTTCATTATGAAATGATTATCATTAATCCTTAAATCTCTCTTCTTTTCTCTATTGTATTATGTGGAATAATTTCATATAAGTAATTATTGAACTATGTCTGTATACCACTCACCTTTAGAAAATTGTGCTTCACATACCTTTTCAATAGTTATTAAGGGATCAAGCTTAGTCATGAGTTATACAATGCCTTGTTCTCTGATGATTTTTGTATGCCTGATCTCTATGTTTAACTCTTGGAGCTTAGCCATCCATTTCCATATATGTTCCTCTAGCTCATTCTATGATAGGGTGAGTTTGATAGTAAATTATGTGACAATAACAATGGTTTTATTCCTCAAAATGTAATGCCTAAATTTATTCACCACTTTAACAAGGGAAAATATCTACTTATCGATCATGTAGTATTTGAGCTCAACATCCTTCAAATTTGTACTTATGAAGGAAATTAGATGGTCTATCTCTACCATATTCTATGTAATCACAACAACAATTATGTGTTCAAAAGCAAAGGATTATAGATAGAAATATTTTGTAAAGTTTGGACTAATTAATACTAGAGCCTATGATATTGCATCTTTAATGTTATAAAAAGACATCTTGGCTTCAATTATCCATTTTATCTTAGCATCTTGTTTTATCATGGCATTTAGGCTTTACAATCATAGAAAACCTTAAGATGAACTTCTTTATGAAGTTTATCTTTCCAAATAATGATTTTAGCTCCATTTAATAGTTTGGTGGTTGAATCTTTTAAATTGCCTATATTTTATCAAAATTGATGATGATCCCATCCTTAGTGATTATGTTCCCCAATAGTTTTCCTTTAATGACTCCAAATATGTTTTTCCTTAGATTTAATGAAACACTAAATCATTTGCACAGGTCAAATATGGACTATAGGTGGGTTGTATGATACTTTCTATCCTTTGAAAATATTGTGAGATCATCTAAATAAATAATCATACATTTTCTAGTTGATCCCTTAAAGTCATGACACATATCATGTTGAAAGGTAGATCCTACATTGATTAGCTTAAATGGCATCCTTTTTTACACATAAGTTCCCCATTTCATGGTAAACATAGTCTTTTTTTGATCTTTAGCTTATACTAGTACTTGATTGTAACCTAAAAATCTGTCTAAAAATGACATCATTTCACAACCATTTATAATTTATATTACCTCATATAGTGATGGTAGAGGGTAATTATCCTCAAAAATTTTATTTAGATTTTTGAATTCTATGCATAGTCTAATTTCACCATTCTTCTTCCTTACTAGTACCAAATTGGCCACACATGTGGAGTGCCATATAGGGAAGGCAATTTTGGTGCTTAATAACTTCACTTCTTTTTTAATAAGAGGCTTTAAGATATAATTCATATGTATTTACCTATGTATGAATAACTTATGGTTTTACTCGAGGGGAATGGTATGAGTGATCACCTGGGGGTCATACACTTTTAAATCCTCCTATGTCCAAGTGATAACATCCATGTATTGAGAGATTAAATCTCTCATTCACTACCTTTCCTTAGGAGTGTAGCTAAAACCAATATTGACATAACATAGATTATGATCATCCCATATATTTTCTTTCTTGATGTCTAATTCATTGACCTTTGGATACCAAAGTTATTACACTTAGGAATCTATGTTGAATAACCTTTCTAGGTAGACCAAGCCAACTGGTATTTGATTCTCCTTAAGCTAGAGAATGCCTTATTTATCTATTTATTCTTGATAGAGGTGATTAATATCCTTATCATCAATGATTTGGAACTTAAAATCACTTGAGTTATTTAAAAACTTGGTCATCACTAAAAAACTATAAATATTCCACATTATCTAGAATAGAGTGACAAGGAACTAATTTGATAGAATATATTTTTACCTTGGATTCTTGTAGTGGTTGCAGATTGGTAGCAACATTAGCTAATGAATTGATGGCTTGATTTTGTTCCATTGTAAGTGCTACTATATTGAAATTATTGGGGATCAACCAACAAACTTGATTACTTTTATGTAAGCAAAACACAGAATTAAACCAGAATTGAAAGCAACTAGAATCAAAAATAGCAAAGAATAAGAGATACAAGAAACCACCCTAAAAACTTGTATTAAACTCTTCCAGAAGGAAATACAATGAAGAAGCCACACACTTTCTTCTCACACCTCTCAGATGTACATATCTCTTTCCCTCAAGAGTTTATAATCAATTCCAACACCTTGGATTGATACACACATATACAATATGTCTTGTACTATTCTCATACACACTTTTCATGTACACAAGATATGAAGATCTATCCTTATTATATAAGATTAGGGATCATGAGCAATGTAATAAAAACCATTAGATACACCTCCTAATCAAAGGCTTAAAATAGTCCTGCCAAAAATAGAAACATGGACTTACAACTAACAGCTAATCTAATCATGCAAACAATTTGTTCATCTACGAAAATAGATTTTTGGGAACACACAGGTGACCTACGTCGGTCCCTATTTTCTTGCACATGACCGACATCAGCTGATACATTACCGACACTGCCAGCTACTGGTTGAATCCTTGCCATTGTTGGTGACTGTGTGAATCCAACAACTTTAGCATCCGCTCATTTGGTGAATCTTCTCCATCTTCAAACTCAATCTTGAAGACCAACAAAAGTTGAATGAAGATTCAACCTCTCCTTTGTTACCGGCTTGGTTAACATATCAGTAGGGTTATTATCTGTATGGATCTTCTCTAGCTTCAAATCACCATCCTCCAATACCTATCTTATGAAGTGGTACCTAAGTTGTATATGTTTGGTTCTTCAATGAAAGGCTAAATTCTTAGCCAAATGAATTGCACTTTGACTATCACTGTATAGTCTGCAACTCTCTTGCTCCTTTCCCAACTCTTCCATGAACCGTGTCATCCATATCATCTATGTACTAGCCTCTATGACTGTAATGTATTTTGCCTTTGTAGTAGACAAGGCAACAACCTTCTATAACTTTGAAATCTAGCTAATCGCCATTCCACCAATAGTGAAAACATATCCTGTGGTGCTTCTCCTACCATCTAAATCACCTACCATATCTGAATCTACATATCCATGTAGAGAAGTGTTTGGCCCACCATAGCACAAATGCCTACTGCTGGTCCCTCTCAGATATCTAAGAATCCACTGAACTACTTTCCAGTGCTCCTTCCCTAGATTGGCCATATACTTACTGACAACTCCCACTACTTGGGAAATATTTGGTCTAGTACATACCATTGCATACATTAAGCTCCCAACTACATAAGCATATGGAACTCTACTCATGTACTCTACCTCATCATGTGAATTAGGACATTGTTCTTTACTCAACTTAAAGTGTCCAGCCATAGGTGTACTTACCAGTTTTGCATCTTGCATATTGAACCTCTCTAACACCTTGTTTACATAATCCTCTTGAGACAAAATCAACCTGTGATTTTTCTAGTCTCTCTTAATACTCATGCCAAGGATTTTATTTGCTACTCCCAAATCCTTCATGGCAAATGTGTGAGCTAATTTCACCTTAAGCTCAGAGATATCTTGCATGTGTGAACCTGTAACTAGCATATCATCTACATACAACAACAAGATAATATATCTACCATTATCCAATCTCTTAAAATAAACACAACGGTCAGATTGACATCTACTGTAGCCATGCTTAGTCATAAACCTGTCAAATTTCAAATACCATTGTCTAGGAGCTTGCTTAAGACCATACAGGCTTTTCTTCAATCTACACACTAGCTTCTCCTTACCCTTGACCTCAAATCCTTCTGGCTGATCCATATATATTTCTTCATCCAAATCTCCATGAAGAAACATTGTCTTAACATCAAGCTACTCAAGATGCAAATCCTCAATAACAACTAAAGACAATATAGTCCGTATAGAAGTCATTTTAACTACAAGAGAAAAAATCTCACCAAAATCAATACCTAGTTTTTGTGCAAATCCTTTCACTACCAACCTGGCCTTATATCTCATCTGTCCATTCTCACCTTCCTTTAACCTATAGATCCATCTATTTTTTAGTGTTCTCTTACCTACTGGCAACTCAACCAAATCCCATGTTTGGTTCTCTTTCAAGGAATCAATCTCCTCATTCATGCCTAGCTCCCATAAATTCTTGGATTCCACCTATATTGCTTCATCAAAACTCTTTGGTTCTCCACTATCAGTGAGCAATAAATAGAATAATTAAGGGTAATATTGAATTGGAGGTTTACTTACCCTTTTTGACCTCCTGATGGGCATCTAAGACTCATTTTCTACTTGCTATCTACCCAAATTCTCTGACAGTGACCGACCTCAGTCACCTCTAGGCCTATTACTAACTGACGTCAATTCCACATGACCGACACTGGTTCCTTCCTACCTAATGTCAGTCACTTTTTGACCAACATCAGTTCTTGTATTGTCGATGTTGGTTCCTGCTTAACCGATGTCGGTCTCTATGTTTTCCTGTCTATGATTATTCTTTCCCATGAGCTCATTTTGGACCGTCACCTCATCCAAATCTTCATGGTCCTACTCAAAATTATTTAGCTTCTTGAGTTGATCACTATACATCACTTTTTCATTGAAAACAACATCACAGATCCTAATTATTTTGTTAGTTCCTAGATTCCAAAACTAGAATCCAAAATCATCAGAGCCATAACCAATAAATGTGCACCTCATAGACTTAGCATCTAGCTTCTTTCTATTTTCTTTATCAACTTGCACAAAAGATTTAGAACCAAAAACTCTTAGAAATGAAAGATCTACCTTTTTACCTATCCAAGCCTCTTTTAGAATTCCACCATCTAAAGCAGTAAAGGGTCCTCTATTAATCAGATAAACTACAATATCTACAGCTTCTAGCCAAAACTATAAGGGCAAACCAGCATGCAACCTCATACTCCGTGCATGCTCCAATATTGTTCTGTTCATCCTTTTAGCAACTCCATTTTGCTGAGGTGTCCTTGGAACCATCCTTTGCCTACATATTCCATTCATACAATAGTGACTTCTAAACTTATTGCTGCAGTACTCACCACCATTGTCAGATCTAAGGCACTTCAATCTCCTACCTGTTTCATTCTCAACTAAAGCTTTTCAAATCTTCAATGTCAAAAACATCAAATTTCTTCTTTATGCAATAGACCCATACCTTTCTTGTAGCATCATCAATGAAATTAACATAATATTGTGATCTTTCAATAGAAGCTACCTGAGCTAGTCCCCACACGTCTGTGTGAACAAGCTCTAACTTGTGCTTCTTCTTTGTTGACCCAATTTTAACAAACCTTACTCTCTTCTATTTTCCAAAAACACAATGCTCACAAAAATATAGATCTATGCTTTTCAAATCTGAAAGCTTACCTTTTGACTTAAGAATTGTCATTCCCTTCTCACTCATGTGGCCAAGCCTTTCATGCCACAACTTTGCATCCAAATCTAAAGTAAATAATACAGAAGAAAAATAATCAGTAATACAATTACATAAATAGAGAGTACCTACTCTCTTACCTTTGACTAATACAAGTGCTCCCTTGGTAAGCTTCCAAGATTCAACTGTGAGAGTTACTGTACAAGCCTCATCACCCAACTTTCCTATAGAAATCAGATTCCGCTTCAGGGCTGGGACATCCATGACATCTTTCAACACCCATGTGTTGCCATTCTGTAATTTCAGCTACACTTTTCCTTCGCCAACAATTTTACAAGGCTCATCATCCCCTAAATAAACTTTTCCAAAATCTCCCTAGACATAATCATTGAAAAATTCACTATTTGGGGTAGCATGGAAAGAGGCCCTAGAATCTAAAACCCAAGATTCTATTTTATTATGCAAAGAAAGTGAAAGAGCATCTTGTGCAAAAATATCTACAACTTTTGCTTCTTCATTATCTTCATGATGATTCTCTTCATTAACCTTCAACCAACAATCTTTCTTTGCATGTCCTCTCTTTCCACAATTCCAACAGGTTATCTTCCTTTTTCCATTTCTGGATTTGGATCTATTGCTCATCTTTGACTTAGACCTTGATCTCCCATGCTTGCCCTTCTCTTTTTGCCTCCACCTACTTTCAAAACATAAAGCATTACCTGATGATTCCCTTGTGCTTTTCATGTGAGTCTCTTCATTTAGGATTACACTAACAACATCATCTACTTTAAAGATATTTGTAGCAGATGCAGTATTACTAACTGCCATTACTAAACTATGTGAACTTTCAGGCAAAGAGCATAAAATTAAAAGAGCTTTAATTTCATCATCAAAAACTATTTTGACTAAATTTAATTGATTTATAATTCCATGGAAATCATTAAGATGATTAGATACAGATCCACCTTCCTACATTTGCAAATTAAATAACTGCTTCATAAGATATACCTTATTTGAAGCTGAGGGCTTTCATATAAATTTTCTAAAGTATCCATTAACTCTACTATTGTCTTTGCCTGTGACAAGTTGGAAATCACAGTAGATCCCAGACTCAATCTTATAGATCCAAGAGCCTTTCTATCAAGAACTTCCCATTCTTCAGCTTCCATATCTGTGGGCTTTCTATCAACCCCACCCAATGATAAGTATAGATCATTTTGATATAGATAATCCTCTATTTGCATTCTCCATAATTGGTAATTCTTGCCATTAAACTTCTCCATTCTCAGTTTACTTTCTTCTGCCATTGTTTCTCCCACTCAAACAGAAACCCCTATGAGTGACCTATAATCAACACACACTAAATAGATCTGAACCACCTGTTAGTGAACCTGAGCTCTAATACCACTTGTTGGGTATCAACCAACAAACTTGATTACTTTTATGTAAGCAAAATGTGGAATTAAACCAAAATTAAAGGCAACTAGAATCAGAAATAGCAAAGAATAAGAGATACAAGAAACCACCCTGAAAACTTGTATTAAACTCTTCCAGAAAGAAATACAATGAAGAAGCCACACACTTTCTTCTCACACCTCTCAGATGTATATATCTCTTTCCCTCAAGAGTTTACAATCAATTCTAACACCCTGGATTGATACACACATATACACTATGTCTTGTATTGTTCTCATACACACTTTTCATGTACACAAGCTATGAAGATCTATCCCTATTATATAAGATTAGGGATCATGAGCAATGTAATAACAAACATTAGATACACTTCCTAATCAAAGGCTTAAAACAATCCTTCCAAAAATAGAAATGTGGACTTACAACTAACAGCTAATCTAATCATGCAAACAATCTATTCATCCACGAAAATAGACTTTTGGGAACACACAGGTGACCGACGTCGGTCCCTATTTGCCTGCACATGACCGACATCGACTGATACATGACTGACACCAGCAGCTACTAGTCGACTCCTTGCCATTGTCGGTGACTGTGTGAATCCAACAACTTTAACATCTGCTCATCTGGTGAAGCTTTTAACTCCAAACCTTAACATAAATCATTAAAGCTTTCAATTTAATCACATGGTCTATGCATATACCTTTTTAAA
This sequence comes from Torreya grandis, assembly GCA_037957365.1. Taxonomy (NCBI): domain Eukaryota; kingdom Viridiplantae; phylum Streptophyta; class Pinopsida; order Cupressales; family Taxaceae; genus Torreya; species Torreya grandis. The sequence goes on along the minus strand of JARHVA010005231.1, from coordinate 1,171,454 downwards.
TAAGATATTTTATAGTTGTATTTGTTTCTCATCTAGTGGACTAATTTCTCTAAGTCCTTAAATACTTTTATCTATTTTACAACATTATTTAATGAAAAATATATTCTTAAGATTAGATCATCATACTCAACCCTATTATTTTTAAAATGAAACTACAATTGATAGGTTACCAAAAACTTCTTACCTTGAGCTTCAATTATATTAATGCCCACACCTAGTCCTTGCTTAGACTTGGCTCCATCAAAATGCATTATCCATAGTTGGTTTGAACCTTCAAGTTCCATTTTGTACACTTAATTATGAGTGGTAAAAGTATAAATTCCCTATGAGGGAGAATCATACTTTACCTCTTCATTCTTGATGTTGTACTTAGTGATGGGGTATTTCATCCTAGGATCTTTATCAATTTTGATCTAATTTGAAACTCCTTTCCAAGGTAGTTAAATGTATGAGAAGTTTGTGGAAATATATTCATTAAGCATTTTGGAGAAGTTTCTACTTAGTAATAATCTATAGTCTTTTGGTATGTCCATTACTAAGATGTTGATGGTCATCTGGACTCTTGGCTATGATGCTACTTGAATGTGTACATAATTTATTTCTCCCACTACTAGCACCACCATCTTATCTAGTTGAGAGACTAATTTTTATGAAGGGTTAGGAGTAAGACTAAGCTTCTTACATAAAAATTTAGGCATAACATTTATAGATGCTCCAAAATCAACCAAATAATAATGAATATTCCTACTAAATTATATGATGGTCAGAAGGAATGGAGTAATTTGAGATTACTCTTATATATGAAAATGGCATCAACCAGATTCAATTTTTTGGCTCTATGTAAAGCTGCCCTAGTTTTCTCCAAAGGTGTCTTTCTAGTGATAGACTTTTATGGCAGCTCCTTCTATTTAGTGATTTGGGCTAACTCATGTAATGTGATATTTTTTTGATTTTATTTATATCTTCCATGATGTTGTATTCTGAAAAATTATTTGATTCCTCCTTACTTCGTAATGGATCATTCCCTTTTAGAGGGGGTGGATTATTATCTACTTTTAGATTAGGTAGAATTATTGTAGTGTTTGAATGAGTCAAGGTGGTAAATGGTTATTTGTTCTTCAAGTTGTATGCACATCTATAAACTACTAAAAGGCATGAATTTTGTCCATATTATCCTCTAGTTCATTGTCATCCTCTCTTAAGAAGATAAATTCATGAGTCTCAAGGAACATGGCTGTGCTAGTAGATCTTGGGTCCAAATGAGATTCTAGTAGATTATTCATCTGATCCTACCTAGTCACTTCATTTTGAAGATCTCAAATGTAGTACAAAATTCAATGTAATCAAGCTCACCATATTGGGGTGTATTATGTATCCTATAACAATTAGGGAAAGCTATTTCGGTAATGTTGATTTGTTGAAGTCTACCAGATTGCTCCACATTATTCACAGTCCTATTATATCTTTGGAACCTAGCATTCTGGCTTCCCACTTGATTATTGGTATTACCTATTTTTTGTTGCATGTTTATAAAATCATTACTCAATTTATGAATTATATTTTAGATATAATGCAATTCAACATTTTTAGAATTTGTGCCTTATAAAATAGACATGGGAAGTGTAGTTGTCTACTAATTTTATTGGTAACTACTACCTATCATGTGATTGTTTAGATATTCAAAATTTAGATGTGTTATTTGTGTTAATAGAGGCAATGTGTTAAGTTGATTTTGATTATATGTCAAAACATTTTGATTTACATGTGGTATTAGATCAAGCAGTGGAATTGCATTGCTAATAGTAGGTACCCCAAGTGTCTACAAATTGAGTATTCTATCAATATTAATGGCTTCTTCAAATGATAATTCCAAACTATTGGTAGGAGGTGCTCTTCTCAAGAGCACAATGGTAATAGGATCTAAGGAATTTTTTTACATCTCTAGTGCCAACATAGGTTTGGTTTATACCCTGGGGTTAACCAATTATACATCTTATGCCATCTTAGAATAAAAAAATGGATGAACTCATTGGGTTCCTTCTTCATGCTAGTGAAGTGTTGATATACTAATTTAAGATTGGTAACCTATCTAAACTATGCAATAAAATCCATTTGATAATCCTCCCAATTGGTGATGGAGGTTTTTGTTAGATTTTAAATACTAATCATAAGCAATATCCATTAAATTAAAAAGAAATATTTGACATGTAGCATCCTCATTAACTACATTCATTAATCTCAAATTAGCTTTAATAGATTTAATATCCTCTTCTGTGGTCCTTGGCATCGAAGGAGAAAAAGATGAAGACATTTATTAGGGTTTTAGGGTAGATCACACACATCCCTCAGGATGGTAATGGTAGATCTAACTAACCAAGGTTATTATTAGGTCATTGGTTGATTAGAAAGCAAAGGGTTCCTTACAGGTGAAAGGTGCCTTAGTGGAGGTGGCTTGTTCTAAACTAGAGATATTAGGATAACTCTATATCTCCTATGGATTATCAAGGGTGATAGTAATAAAATAGCTTGGGAGTTATATCTGGTCACTCTCTTGAGTGATGTCAATGTAACTATATGAAAGGGATTACCTCTATTATTGGTAAGAAACTCATGCCTTCTTTCTAGTGCTAGTTAAATTGTTGATGTAGGTTTTATGTACACCATAGCCATAGTGAGGTAGCCTCTAATGTTTTAGGATCTTAATGGAAGTAAAATATACTCTAGAGCATGATTTTTGGGTATGTGGTCTTTGATAACCTATTGATGGAATAGCTGCTAGGATATGCATGTTGTTAACAAGGTTCCTTTTCTGGATGAAGGCGTGGTTTTCTAACAATGTGAATTCCTACATGAGTTGGATAGGTGACTAACCTTTAATATAAATTGTGTAGATCTAAATAATAAATCATAAAGAGAGGGTAAGGTAGGGAAGAAAATAAATCTATTTAGGTTTTAATAATTACTCCCTTGGTTAGTTTTTAGATAGAATTGTGTTTCCTTAAAACCAATGTCAATTGTTAGCAGCAATTACACACATGCAAATAGGCATAGCTCAAAATTCTAAGGCAATAAGGATGTAAGAAATCTAGTAGCCTTAGAAAAAGGTTTCTCTTATCGAGGCTATTATTTCACACCCTCTAATTAGGATATTATGGCTCAAGCTAATGGATTATCTAAGGTAGTGATAACACACACTCAAAAAACTATACCAAGAAAACACAAATACACGTCCAAAAGTATGATTCAATCTAACTTGAATATTTTAATCAACATATTCACCAATCTTCAATAGTTATTACACATCTAGGATTAACATAATAATCAAATTAGTCAATAATCTACTCATAGCATTGATACATTAAAAAATTATGAAAATAAACAATGGTATAAATAACCACTAATAACATAACAGTGGAAAGAAAATACTCAAACACTTCACTTGATGACCAAAAATGGCTCATTTCTTGTATTCCAAAATTATATAATAAAAATAAAGTTGGGTGGTATAATTTTATATGTAGATCTTGGGGAGGGGCTACCTTATCCTCCAAGTCTATGCATTATTGTTACATATGGCAGTTAGAACATGTAGTTCTAACTATAGTCCATACATGTTTAATAAAAAAGCTAAAACAACTATAAATAGACAAATTAACTTTACAAAAAACATGCAACATGTGCATGAGAAAATACAAAATCAATTTTAGAATAATGTGTCTATTTTATAAGGTGAATCTAAATATGCATGTGTTACTAGGAGTAGCAAATGCATATGCCTAATGCTACATGGTCTAGAGTGTTAAATGGGTTTTAGTAGGAGTAGAAGTTGAAGTAGAAGCTGAAGATATAGCTCTATTGCTAGAAGCTTGCTTCTTCTTCTTCTTGTTCTCCTCATAGACATTGTGTGCTACCACATGCTAGTAAAAAATGATGTTCAAGTTAAGTAGTGAAGGTTGGTGGAGTCTCTTAGTTTGTCCGAGGAGTCTTGCATGTTCATATTTCATTATCTATAACTTACCCATAAAAATATCCACCTCGATCACCTTCATCCTAACCTTAGTTAATTTTGCTTCTATATTCTCCACTACTAAGCCTTGTATACTTTTCTTGAAGTTAACAATGGCCTGCTAGACAAATTTTTAAAAAATTAATTATACTAATCAAATTTCCTATAGAATCCCTTGCTTTAGATAATTTTAACTCGTTAAAAATTTGGAAGAGTTAGACCTCGTGACCCTTGTACTCTATTATTAAGGTTGTAACCCCATTGAAACACTCCTTAACCTCCTCATGTCTGATGATCACCAAGTTTAAGGAATTGGATGCCTCAAATGTATTCATTAGATCAAGATGGTTATACAATGAGTTAACTTTATAGGTAATTATAATTTTAAGCTTGTTACTATCCTGAGCCAAATAACCATAAAGTCAATTTGCTTGGATCATGTGAGGCACAATCTTAACCTTAATAAATTACATGGCCTCTAGAGAATTATAACATTTACATGGCCTCTCTAACCTTAGCTTCAATTCTTGAAATAATGTTCATAGTGATATATTGATATTTAATCTACTTAATTTATGCCCTTAATTCCCAAACTTCTTCTTCTAGATCATACCAAGTTAACTCTGTACCTTCATGGATGGCCACCACTACATCCTTGCGTACTTGAGTTAGGTCTAAAATATTTTCTTCATAAATAGACTCTCCTAGCTACTTATTATTCCTCGTAATGAGGGAGAACATTGGCTATTTCTCTTCAATAATGATGTTGGTACCCTTGTCATCCTCAAATTTCCTCTTTTTTACTCTCTATATTGATTCAATTAGAGGGTCAAACAAAGTAGACATGGAGGGGAGTTCAGTGACCTTATAAGCTAGCATTTGTGTCCTCAAATATATAACCCAAGGTGGAATGTTAAAGGGTTATCATTAGTTAAAAAATAACAATTTATTACATAGCCCCCTCTTATTCCCTCTTCTATTTCTTACTCACTTTAGTCAAGACATCAAGCAAGGAAGGCCATAGTATTTTAGATCAATCCACTCCATCAACTTGAGAAAGTGGATGGACTACAACAATGTGAGTTTTTGACTTCCTTCCCCTACTAGTGATTACTATCATGGTTTCTTTTGTAGAAGGGGAAGTGGGGAGTAGAAGGGATAGTTATGTAGATTAGACATGAATTAGGGTGGTGGTAAGGGTAGTCTACACCTTCCCTATTGCCTTCTTATTTTTATGAAGTATCATAGTATAAGTACCAATAGCTAAAGAAGCAATGGTCACAATAAATGGTGTGGTGGTGATAGTGGAGGGATAAGTGGTGGCTATGGAAATGTAAGGGATAGAGGTAGAGGTGGAAGGAAATAAGGGGGGATATAGTAGAAGGAATTGAAGCTTCCACAAAAGAAATAGGTAGTAAATTAATAATAAAAATTGAAGACAAATTAAAAGTGGGGATGGTCTGAGTACCTTGAAGTTTTAGTTTAATGGTGTCCCTTTGAAGGCTTATAGCCTTGGCCTCTTCTTACTCAACCTTCTCATCTAAATCATCTACCATGTCCTTGATGATAACCTCATCTCCTCCACTTAGTTGTGAACGTGAAGGTGGAGTAATCAAGCCTTGATAGGTATGAATTATGGGGCTACCTATAGCAATATGCGGCTTCCTATCATAAACCAAAGGGGTCTTTCCATGAATGGGCAAGCCCTAGGAGGTAGATGCTATTATTTTTGAAGTAGCCACCCTAGTAGATGAAGTAGTAGATACATAGGGGGTGGTTAAAGGAATTTGAGTGATATTAGTATAAGGCATCTCCTACATTTTTTTGACTCCTCATTAGTGTCCAAGATGATTGGATATACCCTTTTTGATCCTCTCTATGTACTAAGCTCAAATATCACAGGGTCTTAGTTGACTAATTTCTATTTCTATTTTAATTGAAGTCCTCAAGATGAGGAAACTTCTTACTCTCTATATTACCCTATCCAAAAATCTAAATGCTACCATATTTTAAAGAGGGCTCTTTTGCTATCTAGTTCCTTATTTGAAATAGCATGCTCAACTTGGATCATTTTCAAGTGATCCTCTTATAATATAATAATTTATGCTCACTTCAGCACCTCTTCAGCTCTCTTATCATTCACAAAGAGAAATTCATAGCAATAAGGTTAATGGTAATAAGGAATGTTAAGCATGTGAACATGTTGTTAGATACACCCATGAGGGTCCTAATCTCTTTGTGACATTGTAGGGAAGCCATAACCACCCCTCTTGCTTCCAACATCCTCAAGATGTTTCCTTATTTGGTAGACCATCCTACCAATTGATATCAGGCTTTAAAATAATAAGCATTTCTTTTACCTAGCTAAATCTTCCTTAGTACTATTCCAAAATTAGAAATCAATCTCTTATTTTGTTAGCTTATCAAGTACATACTTTGGGAGACATATGGGATCCACCTTATTCCCTTAGATCATGATAATGATAATTTTTAGGTACAATAAGTAGTCTCCCTTTCCAGTCAAATTATTCAAAAAAAATCTCCTAATCAAGGCATAGGTGTACCATGAATGTCTTTCCATACATGTGGCTAAACATCTTTACATATTTTGACTATGTTCTTATGATAAGCATATATATACATGAATTGAAAATGGTCATAGATTCTATTATTTATCCAATCCATGGCTAGAGCCCATATATTTTCAAAGTCTTAATAACATGTCCCCATAACTACATCAACCAAATATGACATCATAAAAAAGTCTCTTATGGGAGTGGGGAATTTATCCTTGTGTAGAATTTGATCCCTCAATCTCAAGCTAATTACCTCCCCTAAGTCATAAGCAACATCATGTGATAACATAATATGTATTAATGGTACCCAATCTAAGTTTACAAACTAGATGGTAAGAATCACATATAATCTATTAAGTAGGGCCATACCTATCCAAATTTCCATTCTGAACTTGTTGATTGGGATTGTTCCTTTTGGTTTCATTCCTTGACAGGTGATAGTCTAGTCTAGGAACATAAAAAATGTAAGCACCTTTGGGATTGATGTTTTTACGTTGAACTATACCCAAGTGTGTTTGTTGTAGTAGATATCTAGTATGTTGAGAGAGAGACACCTATGAATTTTGATTCCAAAGATGCACATTATCATTGTATCTCTATGAAAATGCAACAATTACATGTCCTATGATATCTTACCATCAAAGAATAAATCTTTGATCAAGTCTATGCATGGCATGGCCTCTAGATTTCATATGATGAATTGTAATCTTTGGCATATAAAGGATAAAATATCCTTCACAAATAATCTATTGACCAAACTCATGTCATCATCTAATGAAAACATGTTTACTAAATCAATCACATCCCAGAGTTGTGCATAATTATAATACTTATCTTCAAATACCCCTATATCAAATATGGTATCTTTGAATTTTGTAGATTCTTTAATTGATAAATAAGATGGGATATTAGTTCCTTGAGATGACCTACATGAAGAATCCATAGCTATGTTTCCATACTTGTATCTTACTCAACATGTTGTGTGATATATATATATATATATATATACACACACACACACACACCTATATATTGATGTAATGAACTTAGCTCTAGCTTGATCATTATTTACTATATACTCTTTGAAGTAGAAACTAGGGCTCTTTATCATTATTTAAAAATGAGGATTCTTTGATCAAAAGATAACTTGAATGTAAATTATGAATTTAATGGCTACGTATCATCTATATAGGATCTTACATTATATACCAGTTTATGCGATATTAAATATGCAACATTATCTTTTCAAATTTTTTAGCTTGGGTTGGTGGGGGATTTTAGCATTTATAAAATAGGAAAAGTTTATCTTTATTTTTATAAGTATGGAATAATTTTAATAGTTTTTTTTTTAGTAAATCACTTAGAAGTGTAATGTCAAAAAGATGCTTTCAGGTCAATGTCCATGGATAATTCTCTTGGGGATGATCATTTCAGACAAAGGGTCCATAATAATTATTCCAAAGGAGCCTGAGTAGTAGTCCTAAGGTAATGCTCTCAGAGGGATATTTCATGGCTAAATGGTAATTTCAAAACTACTAAAGGATAATTTTAGTCTAAAGGGTCCACTTTGTAGGGCATTTTATCAATGACAAAAGTCCTAAAGGGTCTATAATTTTTGAAGTGTAGTTTGGAGGGATGAAGGGCAGCTTAGATTCCCTAATGGTGCTTTCATATAATTAAGGGTCAATTCAAATGTCTCAAAGGATAGGTTTGGAAAAACTTTAAGGGTATGTGCCTTTAAATAAAAGCGTAAGCTTAGGAAGTTTGAAAGGCAAGTGCCCTTCAGAGGAATTCTTTCAGGTATTTTTCATTGAATATAATTCTAAAACAAAGCTTTGAATAAAATGATGGGAAAGGAGAATTGGATATTACATAAAGGTCAAAATGTCCTTTTAAAAATATCTAAAGGAGAATTTTAAACCAAATTGAAAGTTTAGGCTCATGACAATTGGCCCAAAACACAAAAGTTGAAGGACAAATTAAGTTTGTGGCACAAGGGGTAAGTAACACATCCAAAGGGTATGTGCCCTAAAATAAGTGGTTAAAGAGGGGGAAAATGGTCAATTCAAAAAAGATTAGTGGTAGGTTGGTGAAGTTGAAAGGGCATTTCAAGAGTTTTTAAGGGCAATTCCAAAATGTCAAAGGGTACTTTAACAATATTCCAAAGGGTCTACTTCATAGAGCTTTTGCTTATGAAAAATGTTTGAAAGGATCTACATTGTAAAGGCTAGAGGGTAATTTAAAAAAAAATTAAGGGTACTTCTATATTCCTAAGGATCATTCTAAAAGTTTTGAAGTAATTTAGTGGGGGTCAATAGGGTAATCCATTGGGAATTTATTTTGTGGAAAATGTATGCGATCTAAAATCCTTTAAGGCAAGGAATCCACAGTTAAATTCTTTTAGGAGAATTATTTTAGACAAAAATTATATGATAATTGTTTTGATTTAATAAGGCTTCTGAGAGAATAAATATTGAAAGAAATAGGACTGAAAACTTCCCAAAACATAACACCTAAAGATATAGTTTTACATAAAAGGCTAAAGAAATAAATTAGAAGAACTCATCCGTAATACATAGCTTAGTCTTATAAACACGACATAAATAAAATATTAGCCTAATAAGAGAAAAAAATACTTTAGATTTCCCAAGATTTAAATAATCACAAAAATCAAAATGCCCTAGATTTCCCCAAGTCTGTATGAACATAAATTATGTGGCTAAACCTTAGGATAAAATCTAAATAAAGGTGGGCCCCCATTTCTTGCAACGAAAAGGGGATCTTGGGTATAACACTAAGGTTAAACCATAGCTAACATTTAAAGAGGATGCCATAAAGGTATACATATTAAATAAAGGATTTTTCCACCCTACATATGTAGAATACATAAATACAAGATCAAACATGATCTAAGTTACCAAGAGCAGACCCTGCAAAGCCGTCAAACATCATTAAAGCCTTGTAAATATTTTTGAGAGATTATAGACATAGATTTTACATCTCAATTATAATCAAGAGGACCTAGCCTATAGATTTTAATTTTCAATCATTACTAAATGAAAACCAATAGGGTGATTGGTTTTCATCCATAATACATCTATATTCAAGATTTAGAAGTAATGGTAGAATGGTGACTATGCAAGGAATGTCAGAAAAAACATCATAAACAAGCTCAAGAAACTAATTGATAACATGAAGAAAATACAGCATTATTGAGAAATATAGTGAAGGAAATCAATGCATGAGATCTTGAGAAAGATTCATGTGGTGGTGGGGATTACTTCTTATAATTGCTCTTGATCTTCACATTCTCCATAATGCCAAAGAAAGGCATAATGACATTAATTCAAGGGAAGGCTAGAGAAGGATTGTGATGGTGGTTGTTCTAAGTGGAATTAGGATCATTAATGACCCATTTAGTGCTAATTTATCTCTCTCTTATATTCTTTCTTCCTATAAATACTAGCTTTGAACTCCTGATTTGCATCCCTTATCTTTATGTAGCAAATATCTACCAAAATCACTTTGTAAAACTCTTTTAAAGCAATATAAGACATCGCATATTCTATTTGAATTCTAAGTGTGTTTTTATTGAAGTTTGACTTATAAAATGTATGTTTTACATTCATCATTAGTATGTCCTTCATGTACTTTGCTTTAAGTCTATTAGTTTCTTCCAGGTTATGTGAAGTGTTAGCTAGTGAGGTTTCTCTTGAAGTGTCATAATTCCATAATGTCTTACATAGACCTATTTATATTTGACCTTTAAGTTGTAGGTCTCTTTTCTAATTTCATAAAAAATACTCGTGTTTGGAACACTACCATAGAATTTCATTAATCCTTGTCCTTATTAGATTCATTAGTAGTCATGAAAGTGTCCATGTTTAAAGTGGATCATTGAAAATTTGGTACATCACCACACTTAAAATATATTTTCATTCATGTATTTTCTACCCTTATCATCCTAATATATTAATATTTAATAAGAGAGATTCAAGCTTTCATAAATGAGGATCTAGCCTCATTAAAAACCCTAGAGGTCTAACCCAAAATCAAGTAACCCACAACCTAATGTCATTCCCATGTTAGACTAGGTTTGAGCAAGAGGACCTGAACACTCCCTTTTTTAGCTAGGGTATAACTTAGATTCCCCAACAAGTAGTAGCCAAGATAGCAGGGGTTTCACTCTACATGATTATAACATCCCAAAACCCAAATATTCCTTTCTTTTTTTTATTTGATCAATTTATTGTTTCATGTGTGAAGGTATTCATTAGGATTTCAAATGATATCTAATCAAAATAGTGACATAGGTAATCCCTTAAATGTACAGAACTACATATAGGACCTCAAGAATCTCCTTTAACTTCCTTGAAAGTTTCAAAAAATATCTATAAAAGGGACATTAGTACAATAATTGGACATTAACACCACATTCTACCACTATCTTGATATAGTTCTACCATCTAAAGACAAATTTCAGTAAATAGTCAAAAGATGAAAGGTGTTTGTCTATCTATCCTGCATGTTCTAGTTCCCTGATCTGCATAAAAGTCTATTTATTCCTATATAAGTACCTTTTATCCTCTCACTTACTATTTTGGTAACAATCAATTAAATCAATCATTTATAGTTTTCATTCTAAATTACATACTCATACCTTTGACAACATATGATTTATACTGACTAAGTCCTAAAAGCTTAAAACACCAAATAACTAAGATTAGTTTATCACCAATATAGATATTTCCTTTTTCTTTTTAGAATTATAACCTTACTAAAAACTAGAAGTTATGTATTGGTCTTATATTCAATCAATGATAATAAAATACAGTAAAAACATCTTCTACATAATCGAATATCAATCTCAATTTTTTGAATGAAACATAATACTAAAGGATCTCATATTCAGTCACTACATTTGACAATTTACTCCATAAATCCATTACACATTTACGAAAGAAAGTATATTCTTGTTTACAAAGTATTGGTATGTCACAAAAGTCATACGGATTATAAATTCTAGGAAACATTACATCTATATTTATGAAATTAATTTATCAAACCCACTATATCCATTAGATTTATTACCAACTTTCTAAAGAATTCAATGAATACATAAGAAATCTTAAATAAGACTTGAAGAATACAACTATCTAAATTTATAATCACGTTATAGTAAAAACAATGCATTGAAAACACTTAGCTTCATACTAAATATCATTTCTAATTTTAGTAATCAATAAATACAACATAACCCATTCATAAATACTAATTATACCAACATAATAGTAATCTAGAGTCATTAAAACATATCATATTAAAGTTAAAAAACAAATCTACTACATATATATATCACTCCCTAACCTCTAATTCAAAATGAGAAGTGACAAGTAATAAACCACATAATCATCTAACAAACCATAATGATATGCACTTAGATTCTTGCTCAGCTTAGTGAAAAATGAGAACTTCATTCCATATTTTATAATCTTTCCCAACACATACAAATTTAAAATTCAAATGAATTATAATCAACAATACAAGAAGTATAAAATCACATGCTTTTATGAAAATTCAGCTCATAGATTTCATAACATGCATAAGCAAGTAAAATATTCAAAGACACCTTCAAAAACTCTCTAATAATTGGACACCATACATGTAAAATTATAGGAATAGATAATAGCCACTTAGTTATGAACAATAGCCATAATAGTACATGTAATTATTCAAAATGATTAACACAACTCAATAATTAATCCATATATTAATAATTATGAATATTCCATTAATAGTCATTCCAATATAAGGTTCGAGTATAAAAAACTAGGTAGGCAACATAGTTTCCAAAATCAAAAGAATTATAAATGCGAGATCATACCTAGGTTCATCAAGATGTCCAAGGTTTGAATCTATCCACAAAGAGTGAAACAAAATGCACTTGACTAGTGCCATGAACCCCACATTGGTGGCCCTAGACCACCCCAACCATTGGAAAAATGAGGATCTCAATAACAAGGTTATGGCCATATAAATAAACTCTGAGTTTCCATAGAACATAAAACCATATACAAAATAAAACATTTAAACATAAAATTAAAACATAGTGAAAGTCTTGCTCATACCCTATCCTTTTCCATTCAAATACTTCCAAAACACAAATATATTTTTAATATAAACCATATGGGTGAAACCCCATTTTAGGATTTTAAACCAATACCATAAAAATCCAATTCAAAACTTTAATCAATCACAAAAGAATACACATTGCCACATGATAAACCACATAATGGTGTTGGCTGTAATACATGAAAAAAAATCATAAGCATTAAAAATGACTTGAATTCCTCCATATTATTTCCAATGTAATTGTAAATGAAACATTAAACAAAAGCCAAGGGCTTTAACTCAATTCTTGAAAGTAATGTAGACCCCTTTACCTTCTAAAATCCATAGTAAGGAGCCAAAATCTAAAAATCATACATGTTCTACTTTTCCCCACATGACCCCCAATTTTATTACTCCATCCTATTCATGTCAACAACAACATCCACCCTGAAAACTCATGTAGTGGTGGAATGGAACCATAATTCCATATCTACCATGGTCCCCAAATTTTAGGAGGTGAATAAAATAATCTTCTTGAATGCTCATAAAAATTAAACCAAAATAAACAATCTTAAAATGCACCATGACAAGGAAGATAAACTCCCCATATATCTAATGGTATGTAGGGTTCACTTGGTCCATAGTTCCATCAATAAAAACAAAAACCATAATTTTCCAAAATCTCCAAATATATATTCAACCTAATCAACCAAACCCTAAGTCAACTTTTACCATCATGACAATTTACCCAAATCCAAATTCATCAAACATTAACATTAAATCAAGAATATGACCAAGAAAATAACATATAAACACAAATCACTTGCCTAGGTCATGAAAGGACCCATGGATTCATGTCCAAGTGAGGTATTGAAAAAAGATAAAACTACTTAATTAACCTAATAATATTAATGCAACTTAGTTCAATAAATGTTTCATGTTATAATGTCCAAGTAGCCATGATGACTCAAAGTACTCAGAGACAAAGAATCACAACTAAAAAATAAATAAATGGGATATTATACGTTGAAATCGATCTAATAAATTTAAAAGGAAATTTGTAAAACCAAATCAATCATTCAACTTATCAAAACATGATTGTATTTATACCAACATTACCCAAGTAGACACAAGGTATATTTTTGACAAGTCTAATAATATAATACTAATTTGATCCTTCATAAGAACCTCATTGTAGAATAAATAACTAAACATAAATAGGCATGACTAAGATGAAAAACAATCATCTACAATAACCATGGTGTCTTTTTGGAAACTCGTTTATTATGTCATATGGTATTAATAGCCATTTTAGAAGAAGGATGCTCCTAGAAAGTTGGTAATGGAATTAAGGTGAAATTTTGGTAGGATGCTTGGTTAAAAGAATACCCTTTGATAGAAGATTTTCAAGATAAAGAGGTAATTGATCGATGTAAGCAAAGATATGGAATATTTGTAAATCAATACTATCTTAACAATTCCTGGGTGAATATAACTGATCTTGATCAAGATTTCAATAATATACAATTATCCCTCAATGCTATCTCTCTCTATCCTAATCGTGAGGATAAGATTATCTATCATGATGATCCTAGTGGACAATTTAAAGTTTCTACCATTTTTATTTCTAAGGGAAATGGTAATCAACCTTTGTGGTCGTATGCCTGGATCAAGGGGCTTATCCCCAAAATAAAAATCTTCTACTGGACTCTGCTTCGAAACAAAATCTTGACTCTTGACAACTTGTAAAAAAGAGGAATATATGTGGTGAGCAGGTGTATTCTATGTAAAAAGGGTTTTGAAGATAGAGATCATTTGTTTGTGAACTATTCTTATACGCAACAATTTTGGAATGAGATCCTCAATCTCTGGGGTATAGTATGGGTTCATCAAAAGAGTGTGGAACTATCTTTTAAAAGTTGGTACTGTCCCTCAAAGAATCTTGATGTTCTTTTTTTCTAGAAATTAACTCCTCCCCATATTTGGTGGGGCATATGATAAGAAGAAACAATAGAATATTTAGAAGTAAAGAACTTCTAGCATGGGTGTTGGGTCAAAATATTATTAGAGCAATAAAGGAGAATTTTTCATCATAGAGGGATCCTAATCCAACCTTTCAAATTGATAATCCCTTAAGATATGAAAGGCCTAATGTGAAAACTGAAAATCCAAGATTAGGTGTTAATGGAATGTCCCCCCTTGTGGATGGATCAAAGGAAACTTTGATGGAGCTGCTAAAGGGAACCCGAGAAAAGCAAGATGTGGAGGAGTATTGAGAGATTATGTGGGAAACGTAATTGATGCTATTGTTATCCCTATTGGTAAGTCGAATAGTCATATTGTTGAAGCTTTTGTAGCCCTTCAAACTATTAAATTAGTTGTTGAATCAAGATTTTCTAAATTATGGCTAGAAGGTGACTCCCTGAATATCATTAGAATCTTAAATAACAAAAAAATTAGTTTCATGGTCTATAGAGGCAATGGTGATGGAAATGAAAGCCTTAATTCAAAAATTTGAGAAAGTAACCATAACCCATACTTATCTTGAAGCCAATGGGGTTACTGACTGGATATCAAATCATGCTGTTCAAATAGGACATAAGGTGAGTTGGTAGGATACATTAAATAAGAATGTTGATCTTAGAGTGCTTATTAATTATGACACAATTCATTCAAAGAAGGGAAAGATCTACTTGGAATAGAAAAATAATGATTTGGCAGAGTGGCCTCACAGAGGAAGGATTACTTTCATTAAACAAAAATATTCATGAGAATGTGAACCCGGTTTTGCATGTGCCAGAAAATAGGTGAGTTTCATTACAAGTTGATAATAGTTGGTTTCATTACTCAGTAATTAGTGTTTGGGGGTTACTAGATAACTATATGGCCTGCAAAATGAAAGGTGAACTAAGGAAGCAGGAACCTAAAAGTTGTGAAGATTGGAAGGGAAAACAAGATGTTTGGAAAATCCTTCAAAAAGGAAAGGTAGTGAGCTACTTGGAATGGCTACATGGTTCAAAACCCCATATAATGACTATTTTTTTCAAAAATTAGGTCGACAATAGGGTAACCCTCCATGGCATCACGGTGAAGCTCACTGAGGAATTCATAGCAAAGGTTATGGGGCTTCCAATGGAGGGTATAAAATTCTCTAAGCAGACCAACATATCTAATGAGGCATATAACAAATTCCCAAAGACGGATGCTGAGGAGCAGTAGTTGGAAAAGAGTGGGGATTTCTTCAACCTGGAGTAGATTAAAGGAATCTGGAGAGATGTCTTATGTTGCATCCATGAGTATTTCATACTTGATGGTAAAAGCAAAAGAGTCCATAAATTTCATTTTGTCTTTCTTAATCATTTTAGGCACAAAGTCAGAATCTCCTTCCCTTTCTATTTGCACTTCTCACTGCTCCAAAGTCTATTCGCTCATAGAATAAATGAGTCTCATCTTATATTGCATGAGGGATTGATCCTAATAATAGAAGGATTTTGCAAAAACAAGGCCATTGTCTCAAATCCTTATTTGGACAAAAACAAGGATGCGTAGAGAAAGAAAAATGAAATAGTGAAGGGGAAAGAAAAAGTTAAACCCAAATCCTCCAGCTTTAAAAAATAGATTGTACATGAGTAAACAGAGTGGGAAAGCACTGAAAGTTCTGAGGAGGAGAGTATGGAGGAAGAGGAAGGAATAGAAAGTGGGGAATCCAGCTCTAATGAGGAAGGAGAAGATAAAAGTAAGAATGAAAAAAAAGGGGACACTATAGAGGAAAAAACTGAACAAAATAACTATGATCTCAAGGAAAATCAGCAAGTGCTAGGGGAAACTGAAAAAGAAATGGATGTTTTATTTGAGGATCCTGCTTTGAAAACAAAGAAGGAACATTTAGTTCAGGATTCCAATCAAGCAATGGAAACTAGAGAACAAGTAAAGGATGATCTTATCCATAATGAAAGCCCTGTTAAAACTAAAGAACATAAAATAATGGAAAGGGAGGATCATACTGAAAAGGATGAAGACAATCCAAAAGAGAACACAGAAGATTTAAGTGACGTATGGTAGAAAGACAGGAGGCATCCCTTTATGAATTTGGCCAAGTGCAAAGTAGATGCTATCCTTCAAGTTGATTCATGGATGTATAAGGAAATAATGGGCCTCAAGAAGAAAATGGAAATAATGGAATATAATCAAGAAGCTGATCAAAACAAAATCAATAATCTAGAAATGAAGATGAGGGATATTCTAATCAAACTTAAAGACAATGAGAACAATCTAAGAAGGATCATTAAGGAAAGCAAAACGAAGATGGAGGAGGTTACTTCTAGTTTATGTCCAGCTACTACAAACATTAGAAAACGAGCAAATGAGGATATAAAATCTTTGGAGGGGCCTAGTAAGAGGACCAGATAGAGCTCAAGGAAGAAATCAATGCAAGAGGTTGCTACGTCAGTGGCAATATCTATACAAGACACTACTATGATTGAAAGGAAGTGGTGAAGATGATCCTAGAATTAGAAGAATAGGATCTTTTTGCTCTTACAGTCCTGGTCCTTTTAGTTAGATGTTATAACTGGTTCCATTTTCTGGTTATTTGTTTTCTTTTCATACTTGAGTTTCCAGGTCTCTGTAAAACCTGGGGTCTATCTTTTGATGATCTTGAATTGTGGTTTTAGGTCCCTATAAAACCTGTTTTTGATACTGCTCAGTAGTAGGTGTTAGGTTTGTTTCACCTATGGACGTTATAGTTATATCCTTATTCCTTTCTTTCAGGGTTTCGGGGCCCCTTCAAAACCTATTTTTACCTTAATCTAAAATAACCATTTTACCAACCTTATTAACTAAATTCTAAATCAATCCTAACTCATTGGAAACCCTAAAATCACCAAGTGGAAAATAAAAAGTATCCATCTAATAACTATCCAAATAAACATAATTTCATAATCAATTAAATGATAAATTGTAAGTAATCCATTGAAATACAAGCATATAGTAAAGTCATCTCCACATATATCATAATATGCTAAGTCCATCAATAGTCTGATTAAAATAAAAGTGGTAGTTATAAAATATCATAGTAAACAAGGTTCAATAATTTATTTAAAAATAAATATAATAAGTTCCAAATGGGAATGTGACATAATAATGAAGCAAAAAAATACTCAGTGAAATTTAAAAACCAAAAAAGACTCAATTGACATCTACACCAAGGAGGTAATTTTTAATATTACCAAAAAATCCTTATGTTCTATTAATAAAAATACTTAATTTCAATCTCATATTTCTATCTACTCCAAAAATTACTTAATTTCAATCTCATATCTCTACCTCCACCATTCAAGATCGATATAACCAATCATCAATCTAAGGACATTTACATTAGTACATATCATGACTATCATAGATGTATTGGTCATGGTATAAATACATGTTTTATGATAAGGCATAAGATACAATAAATTATCAATGATAATAGTATTGATCTAGGCAAACCCATATAATAAGCTAAACCACAAAAAAATGATAATAAAATATATTTAGTAATCCATTCTCAAATCATGATATTATAGAGCATATAGATAGTTCATAAGTACACCATGCTTAAAATTCATATCCTCCTCCTAATACATATGTAAATCTATTTGATGGAAATATTGATAAATTTATAGGATCGTCACACCACATCTGATAATCATATTTGATAATAGTGAAATAAATTATGGTGATTCATATAAACATGCACTTTTTATTCAAGCTTACATCAATAAACAACCAATACTCAGTTTATTGATTAACAATTGTTCAAATGAAAATTTAGGTATATTGACACTTCTTTTTAGTCTTATATACCTATAGAAATATCTAAAAGATATATCAAAAATATTCAAAACATTTAATGGACATACACATAGTACTCTTGGTTGTATATTTCTACTTCTTCAATACGGTTCAACATTAGTGGCTACTCCATTTATATTCTTACCAAGCATAAGGGTCTTTAATATGTTAATAGGACACCTTAAGATTAAAAACTTAAAAATTATACCATAATAGTACATCAATGTCTCAATTACATACACTATAATCAAGTGGTACAAGTTTTATACATTCTATATAATTATTCTCTATAGTTAGTGGCAACTCCTCTTCCTCCACCACCATTGCAGTTGGTTGTGGCACTTATTCAAGAGAATGGTAAAATTATAGTTATTACACCTAATAAATAACATAGTTTAAAACCATTTATTTCACTTATATATAATATTTATATATAGTCAATTTTAAGGGGAGTGATACACCCTCCTAATTATAAATCTTAATATTAAATAGTTACTTGAGATTCAAATAAATCTAAACATACTTCAGTGCATCCTAAGATATCACCTCAAAGTTTTCAATGTGTTTAATGGTGATAACAAGTAATGAGACAATATCCAACCATATAGTAGACTCCATCAAGTTTTGCACATTATCAATTTACATATCCTATTAAATATTATATGAGTGGTTATCAAGATAGTTACATTACAACACCTAATGCATCTTTATATTAAAATTCATCTATATGTAGTATTTTTCATCCATGATAAGTCACCATCAACATATATTATCCAAGCACATTATATGGCCCTCCTATTTATGAGATCATAGGTTAGTTTCCTTTCAAACATATCAAACGTACTAAAAATCATATATATATATATATATATATATATATATATATATATATATATATATATATATCCAGAACAAGAATAAAATATTGTGAAAATAAAAATAACATTCAAAATATTTTTAAAAATAAAAATGAAGACATGAGCATGACATGAGTTTCTATTATACTTTTTCACATATGTTATGCATCACATATTTGGTAGATAACATATTGTTCCTTTATACACACATGAATTTGGTGAGATATATGAGTGTTGTGTAATACATATTACGTATTGATTCTTAGATGGTGGATTCCATTCTCCTAATTACCATGCCTATTCTAGGGGCATCTAATTCTATAGGTTACATAATCAACAAATTGTATCTTTTTATGACCTATCTATCATGTCATGTTACATATATTACGAATTCCTTATTAATTATTCACATATTACATTGTGATACATGGATATACAACTTTGATATGATATGACATTGATGGATATTATTTTTTTTTTATTTCTTTCACAATAGGATTGACATTGCTTATGTATTGTGTGTGGACCTTGGCCATTATGTGAAATTTTTTTGAACATATTTACATTATTTGTGCTTTTTTGTGAGACATTTGAATATGCACATTGCTTGTGGCCCTCATCCCTATGTTTTATGTGACATTTTAACATGTCCCTTGTTTAAAAAATATTAATGTCATTTATGTGTCCCCTTTGCCATTATTTATTGTGATATATTAATTTTCATTATATGCATCTCTTAGCCTTACTATATGGCATTGTATGACACTATGTGACATTGTATGTTGTGCATTTTTTGTTTTTTGATCTTTATTAGTGGTTCCATTATACATATAATGAAATTTTACTACATGGTCTACTTTAGAAATGTTTATTTTAATTCTTTCTTAATTATTATATCTATATATACATGATACTTATATGCCTCACAATCAATATGTTGCATACATAATTCAATGATACTTAAATTTCTATGATGACATACTCTCCATATAATGACATAATTACTACATGATTATGTACTTATCAAATGATATAGTTAACTCTTTTTTTTGAGATGAACATGAATTATGGAATCACACTAGGTTTATCTTATAAATCCAAGCCTCTATGAATAGATAAAAAATAGGTTTTATAAATGGTAGAGGGTTCAAAGATAAAAAATTATAGGTTTTTAGGAATCCAAATTAATGAGAAAACATATTATATAATGAAGTGCATATTTCCAAATATCCAAATTAATGTAAACTTAGATTCTATAACAAAGTAAAAGTTTTCAAATATTTAGTATTCAAAACATAAAACATGTGATAAATTTTGGCACATTAATATATATAATGGGGGAATATGACATGTATATTCACTCACATTTAAAAGACTCAAAGCATAAATTTATACACACTTAAATGCATATACCCAAAATAATTATAAGATCAAAATTATAAGTTTTAAATATAGTTACTTAAGCATATAGATTCATGACATTATATATCACTTTGAACATATTGAAGGGGCATTATGCTTGTTAATTCTAATATAAAAATATTTCAACATTACAAATTTAAAAGGAGTTTTACATGTTCCTGCACATTTTGAAATTTAAAAGTTTTAAAATTTAAATATGCATCATGATTATTCATGTGCATTATAAAATTATAAGTTACAGTTCTAAGTAAAAAAAGTCTAATATATAAACAATTAAATCATTATTGGAGCATGAATATTATTCATTCTATTTATATCATGGAAATAGAATATACATACATCTGAAGTGGTATTTTTTGTGTGTTATGGTTAATTTATGTATGAGTTTAGTGATACTCAAGAGATTTGGAATTAATTTGAGTTAACCCATTGTTTGGTCGTATATTATATTTTTAGTGGTGTAAATTTGAGTCCAATTACACTCAATGACCTTGCAATCGCATCCAGTTAACCCATCATGGTTCCAATTTTTTAAAATAGTACATTGGGTACTATTCTCCATTTTTGAGAGATAGAAGTATGCATCTTTATAACTCAAGGGATTGATTAGTTATTAAAATTTGGAACTTAATAAATCTAATTCTTTCATTAGTTTAAATCCTCCAAGTTATTTAATAATGGGAAATATTTATCCATCATCAATTTTAGGTTATCAGGTAATTTGGTTTCATCTCCTTATAGGTGTACACCTTCCTTTCTTTATTTTCAATTTTCAAATTCCACCATTTTTTAACAATTTAAAGTGGATAAATGACTACTTCATGTGTTATTGTAGGGTTTTTTAACTTTCAGTACATTTCAAAATTGGAGCATCCTTTAAAAGATAAAGTTCATTATACATAGTTAGGTTCTATTATTTATCCTTTATCAATTTCATTACTAAGATTATGGGGGGAGACATAGATAAATAAATATAGTCATAGGTCATTGAAAATGATAAATTTTTACACATCCTTAATCACATGACTTGTGCCCAAATACATGATTCTAACTTGGCATTTCTCTAAGCCATTTATTTATATGTGGGATCGACCCTTTTCCTATTTTCATTAATATATAGAACATTTTAAGGTATCTTTGAATATTAACCACACTCATGATCTGAGCACCCTTATTAGTTATAATGGCCTCATCATGAGTGTGAGTGCCTAGTTCTAGGTGTCATTTCATCAATAAGCCATCATGCCTATATAAGTAAGGCTCTTTTATTTTACCATGGATAGATTTTAGATAATCATTGGTACTATAGTAGCCATTGTAATATGTTTTATTTATAGAATATAAGTAGAAATAATTATCATTTTCATTATTAGACCTTAGTAGGTGCTACTCATGGGTTGGATACAATATTGTATACTATGCCTATAGAGGCCTTTCGTATTTTATTCTCCACCTAAAAATGAAGAGAATGTGGTGTTCTATGTCAAACTAAGTGGAAATTTATTTCTATTTTTTGTCTTCCTTTATATATTTTTATAGTATTAATTCCTATTTATGTTATGGACTTTAATTAATACATATGCTCCTTTAATATTCTATAATTATTAGGAATTCTAGATACTTTATGCAAATGTAGGTTAATGCTTCTAAAGATTTTGGTGAATCTCCTTAGTTAGTCCTTATTTTATGTTTTACTTGATTTTATTCCTAACCCTTTTCCCCAAAACCAATTTGAAGAGTTGGATTCTAAAACCCTAGAGGTTGATGTATATACTGCATTCAAGTCCCACACCTGTAGAGCATCCCATAGAAGGTTATTTGCCTAGAGTGAGTGTTTTAATCACTAGTAGATTATTTCATGTAATCCCTGATGTGATGATACTACTAGTATAACTAATTGAAATTCATATTTTATGATCCATAAGCCCATTATGAGGTCACAAATTAAAAAAAATTCAATCTTATTAACACTGTCTTTCATAGCCCCAACTCTCCAAAGGAATGTAGGATCTAGAATGACACAACAATAAAAATAAATGGTGATCCTAGGGCCACTAATAAATTTTATAGCATGGAATAGTGGTATCCCACTCATCCCTCTAGAATCACCAACTAAATGGGATGCCATTATTGCTAAGACCTTATAAGTACCACATAAATTCTTTGGGGAAGACTTCAAAAGTGTAATAGAACATCTTCAAGATGTTATGAATGTATTCAATATGCACTATGTTACACATCAAAATGTTGCCTTAAGGTTACTAGCCAACTACTTCAAAGGGTGAGATCTTGATTGGTA
Organism: Torreya grandis; assembly: GCA_037957365.1. Lineage (NCBI taxonomy): Eukaryota > Viridiplantae > Streptophyta > Pinopsida > Cupressales > Taxaceae > Torreya > Torreya grandis. The sequence continues at coordinate 1,148,348 of JARHVA010005231.1, read as the reverse complement.
TTGTTCCTTGATGCCCAAATCCATTACCACCTAGGATGACTTGGGAAAAATATTCTTTGAACATTTCAACAAGAAGGTAGACTAATCATATTTCTTACAATAGCTAGTAACTATTAAGAGATCCTGACAAGAGGCTTTTATTGATTTTAATACCAAGTTTGATAAGACCTATGATATAATCCAAATAGTAGCTTGACCACCAATAGGCATATCCATTATCTTCTACCTCAAGTCCTTTAACTTAGACATTGCCACCATGATCCAGTCTCTTTGAGGCCAGATCCTGCTAGATGCATATGAGCTAGTAGTCAAAGCTAAGAATAACTTGATATATTTTGGGAAGATTCCTTCTTATCCACCCATTATAATTTTCCCAAAGATATCTATGCCATTATAAGAATATGTTTTGATCACCTCATAGGCTCTGATTTCCATGTATCTATATCCACCTACCTAGATGAGCACATCCTCCTCATCCTCAATAGATGTAGAGATGAACAACATAAAAAGTTTCTTATGAAACATGTCTAATGAGATAATAAATCTCAAAAAGTAGTAGGTTATGCCTCCAAATCCCTCTTTCCAAAACTACCAAGAAAGGAGAGAACCTTATCAAATAATTAGTACTAGTAGAGGTAAAGGACAAATCATTAGGCACTAAATCATCAAGTGTTAAACCATCAGACATAACCCATGAATCAAATTATTCTAGTGATTAATCCTTTGAAAATGGACTCATCAAAAGGAAATAAAGAACTCATTGTAGGCCAAAACAACTTGGTAGATAACTCAAATTTATGGTCTTTTTCATGTAATAATGAAAATGAACCCCAAAATTTCCTAAGATTTAATCTAAAGTGAAAGGTTGTCAAGAAATGAAGACAAGGCAACACATATAATATATCTTCTGATGGGTACTAGTGTATGGGAATTGAAAATGTTGTCCTGATGACATAAAAATAAGAAATGTCCTTGGAATAAGAAGAGGAGATATATTCAAAACATGCATATTACTCTTGGGTAAAAGGTGATGATGTAGTCTATGTGACTAAGGTCCCCATGGGTAAATCTCCACAAGTCCAACTAGACTATTACACTCACTCCAAAAAGAGATTGGATGAAATCCAAGAAGCTTTTACAAGGCCTAATGTGACTTTAAGAAATAGTTTGGCACCCCAAAAATCACCCTTGACATATCAAAGCTGGGGTGATGTAACACAAAATAAGGTAACAGAACCCAAGGTCCTACCTCTAGGGTCATATAATGTGGTGGAACAACTAAATAAATTTCCATCCAATGTTTAGTTTTGGGATGTCCTATCTATCCCCAAGAATAAGTATGTACTAAAAGAAGCCATGGAGGATCGAGAGAATCCTACATAAGAAAAATTAGCTACAGAGCCTGCATAGACAAAGAGAAAGTAAGGCAAAACAAGTACATAACCCTAAACACCATCTACATTTGTAAACTCCAAAGAGGGGGTAATTTATACAATACCTACCCCATTTTTTTTGATTCTTATCATGGGAAATAAGTTGTTACACAATTCGATGATCATTTTTGATGCTAAGACCATAATGAAGCCTAAGTAGATCATGGATGTAATGCAACTACATTATGAACCTTTGAATAAAGGCATAATGTACTTGGATGAGAAGAAATTTCAAACCATAGGTATCATTAAGCCTCTTCCCCTCACCTTATATTCTTTTCCCAACATCATTGTATCATATGAAGTTATAGTAATAGACATCTCACCAATCTTTGAGCTATGTATATCAAGAGATTTAACCACCAATATTAGTGAATACATATCATTGGATTGGTCCCACTTGATCCTGAGGACCTAATATGATTAAAAGTTAAAGGTATTATCTAAACCACTACACCCAAAACACATAGTGGAAGATGTTATGATAAACTTCAAAATAACACAAATGTCTTTTTTCAAGAAAGAAATGTATCATGTAGAAATGCTCATATAAGAAAGGGTAGGTGATAACCAAACCTTGAAAAAGAGTTCCTTGTCAATGAATTAATTAAAAGTTATCTAAATTCACAAACATTATTTCCATTTGTCTAGGCACATATGTGATTCATGATGAAGACTATGCCATTTTATAAGTCAAAAATATAATGGGGATGATAGTGAAGAGCTTGAAAGTGAGTCCATTTTTTGGACTTTACATTTCCATGGTACAAATTTCTAGACTAGCTCCAGGGCCATTACACGTTTGATGCCCCTATTTGGGAAAGACACACTATAATACTTTTGCTTCCAATTTGATTTTAGAAATAATGAATCCAAATATGAAGCCCTAGTCCATAGCTTCAGTCTCATGAAGCACATGGGCATAAAAAGGCTAATATTCTTTAGTGATTTTGAGTTGGTTTTAAAGTAGGTAAGAGGAATCACAACCATAAGGAACATCTACATGAGATCCTATTGACATTGAATATGGGACTTGACTAAAGCATTTGAAGATTTCAATATCTAGATTGTTCCTATATCTATGAATGTGGAAGCTGATAAGATGGTAGTGATCAGCTCCTAATTTGATTCGGTGATAGATTTTTTCACTAATATTTAAGGAGTGTGGGTGATTATTAGACTTGTCATCCTAGCTAAAAATAAAAAATATTAAATGTTTTAAAGTGATTCCCAAATCACCATGTTCTTTTAGTAATCATGAAAATTCATAGAGCAGTTATAACCAAAGATCAAGGAAGCCTACAAGGACTAGATCATGCAACTAAAATCCAAAAAACTTTCTAAAAGTTTGATAAACATGGAGAACTTATTTTATTCTAATGATACAAGGAATAAAAAATGAAAGTTTATTGTAGATGAAAGTGACTACTATAAGCTTGATGTTGAATATGGAAGAAAACTAAGTGTTGGGATGGAAGTTCCCTAAGAAGATAAGGAGAGATCAATTTTTTCTACAAAAAGTATAAAGGGGTCATGGCATGGACCTATGATGATTTGAAAGGTTATGACGATGAGGTCATCTAACACACCATATACCTAGTAGAAGGAGCTAAGCCTATAAAAAAAATCAAATGCTGATAAACCCAAAGATTGAGTCTCTGATGGCTTAAGATCTAAAGAAATAGGTCAACTCATGAATAATATACCCAATCAAGCATTCAACTTAGGTTTCTAACCTTGTTCTTGTGAGGAAGAAGAAATGAGATATCATTATATGTATGGACTTCTAGGACTTAAACAAATCATCCCTGAAGGATCATTACCCCTCCCTTTTACGGAGTAGATCTTTCAACAATGGTGGGTGAAAAAATGTTCTCTCGACTAGATGGCTTCTCAGGATATAACCAAGTGTGGGTCAATAAATAGGACCAACATAAGACCACTTTTACCACAAAGTGGGAGAACTTTATTTATGTGAAGATTCTTTTCAACCTCTCAAATATAGGGGATATTTTCTAATGAGCTATGGATGTAGCTTTTAAGGGCTTGATTAATGAGATAATCCTCATCTATCTATATGACCTCAATATTTTATCCAACAAGAGATAATATCACTCTAATAATCTGGAGAGGGTTTTATAAAAGTGCCAAAAGTTTAGGGTATCTCTTTACCCTAAGAAATGTATTTTTAGAGGCCCATAGGACAAACTACTTAGATACATGATATATAAATAAGGGATCACCATTGATCTATAAAGAGTAACATACATCATGGATTTGGCCTTGTCGATCAATAAATGGGGTTCTAGTATTTCCTAGGAAAGACTAATTTCATTAGTAGATTCATATCTAACTTTATTGGGATGGTAAGGCCAATCACACTAATGTTGAAGAAAGACCATCCATTCAAATGGATCATGAAAATAAGAGTAGTGTTTGATAAAATTAAATAAGTGATATCAACTTCCACCATTCTTTTCAATCCTAACTTCTATAATGATTTCATTATGTATGTCTATGGGAGCAAACATAGCCTAGTAGATGTGTTAACTCAGAAGGCAGAAGAAGGGACAAGTGAGCACCCTATTAATTTATATTCAAAAACCTTTCATGGGTATGAGGTTAAGTATAATTTTTTTAAAAAATAAGATCTTACCATTGTTAAGGGCCTCAAAAAGTTTAGACACCTTATGGTGGGAAGGAAGATAATGGTGTATGTGTTGCATTATACCATTAGTGAATATATAACAGAATGAGATATTACCAAAAAGGACTAATTATGTCACCAATATTATTGAATATGACATTGAATTTAGGCTAACCAAGGTGATCTAGGGAAGAGGACTCTATAAATACTTAGCCCTATGTGCAAATGACCCAATGGAAGAGTAAGATACATCACAAATGATTTTACTTAATCAATATGAAACCAATGGATATTATGTCACTAACAAAACCAAATTCATGTAAACTAGCCAATATCATAATGGTATCCCTATACACAAAATACAATTCTATAGACTATAAGGGGTCAGCTATGCACTAGCCTAGGAAGTCTTATTTAAGATAAATTTTAATGGAGATCTATTTTGATGTGTGTATAACCACCAATATGAAAATATTATTTGGGATATGCACTTTGATCCTTTGGATGGATATTTATTATCCAAGACCACCATGACCAATATCAAACATGTAGGACACTACTAGCTAACCATGTTTGTGGATTGCCATTAGGCAGTCAATAAATGCTAGCAATGTCAATTCTTCATGAGAAAGCAAAAGAATTCATCCATGGAATTAAATCCAATTGTGATCAATGAGCCGTTTGCTTAGTGGGGCTTGGAATTAATTGGTATGATCAATCCCATCTTTAGTGTAGGCCAAAAATGGATACATATAGACATTAATTACTTCACTACGTAGACTGAAGCAACCTCAATGAAGGAGCCAATTGAAAACATGGTCCTCGATTTCTTTGGAAGAGCTAGTAACAAGGTTTTGACTACCAAAATTTATAATTTTGGATAATTCAAAAGCCTTCATAAATTCTAAGATTTTTTAATTCACACTCTAAAATGGCATCTTCCTAAAGACTTCATCCAACTACTACCCACAAGGGAATAGTTTGGGTGAATCAAAAAATAAGAATCGCATTAGGTTGATCAAAAGGATATGCATAGACAAAAAAAGGGAGTGGCATATGCATGTGATAAAAAAATTTATGAGATGATCAAATTACCCCTAATAATATCTTTAAGACCTCCATATATGAGTTAGTATATGGTAAATAATTGGTCATTCCCATATCAATGAAAATCCCTACCTTATATCTTTTAAAAGATGTTGAGATTGCAGAGAATGGGGTGATGGGGGTTAGGCTAGTAGAATACTCAGCCTCCAAGATGTGAGAGGGTGAGAAATTAATGTGAAGGTCACCCAAAAATAAGCTGTCAAGTGGTAGATTGATAAGAAATCATCAGACACAGGATTTAAGCTCGGGGACTTGGTCCAAAAATATGATCATGGGGCGATGAAACTAGGCCAACATGCAATATTCAATCCCCTCTGGAGTGGCCATTTTTTATCATTTAAAATAGGTAAGGTATGCTTTTGATATGGAAGATGAAGAAGATAACACATTAGGGATTCTAGTCAATGGAATTTACTTGAAACACTTTAACTAATTTACCAGACTTCCCCTTGTATATATTTAGCTAGTTTCCCTTCTTTGTTGTATTTCCCTTTGTTCATTCATTTCCATTTATTTGTTGCTTTTTTATTTTTGAATAAGAGCCATTTGCATAAGTGGCTCATCATATTTTTAGGTGTCCATGCCCTATATCTCCTTGTTTTTGAAACATTCTCTAGAAGATTGTTATTTATCCATCCCCCCAATCATTAATGTTAAACACTCCATATTGCACAATCACCCATGAGGATCACCACAAATCCTTTATGGGGTGTTATTTAGGCATGTATACCACCCTTGACATTTATGAGGTGACCAAATTAAAAATTTGCGTGATGATCTTGCCTAATATCATTGGCTTATAAATACCCCTCTCCTCATCAGGTTGAACACTTAAATGCCTCAAGAATTTCAAGATTAACAAGCAAACTAGAATATATTGAATAGAGAGATTTGAGCCAAGAATTGTAAGAATTTTTAGCAAAGGTCCATACCCAATTTTTTTTTGAAGCATAGAGAAATTTTACAATAATTTTTGGGAATGGAGACTTTTACATCCTCATATAATGGTAGAAAGCATCCATATAATCAAAGAACCTGTTGGTTGAGTGGTCATGGATACCTAAGCAAATCATATGCTTTAACTTTTTCTTAGTCAAAGCCTAAGGTACAAAACATTAAAATTATATCCAAGGGACACTACAAGGACTACATGTTGCTCATGGATTATGCATATAAAATCTATGACCCCAAATTTACTAAAACCCAAAAAACTTGAGAGAGGGTACCCACACTCAAATGATCGAAAAGGTATGGAATAACAAATACAAGTCATTTAGATACAAAATTTGGAAATCCATGATGGCCTAGTACATGTGACTCTTATGCACCCATTCCCAAAGATCATTTCCCTTTGAAAAGATAGGTATGATTCTAGTACTAGCATTATTATAGATAACCACTTAAAAGTGGATGTTAGTGTAGACACCATAAGGGAGATGTTCTAACTCTTGACCCTAATGCCAACATGTATTGTATGGAGATCCTATAAAATGTCTAAGATACATAGGTCTATAATACATAGTTCCTCAATTTAATCCTCAAGAGTTACTACATCAAGGTGGCACTTCTACTGATTGCCCTTGCAAACTTTATGATGTAGGACATGAAAAATACAATTTATATGTTATCATTTATCTTTGGGATGGACTTAGATGCCAATATCATTAAATTCTAATTAGGGTTAGTATTTTTGTTAAATATGGTGCATAAGGAGAAAGTATATAAGATGGATTTCATAGATACCATCTCCACTTCCATGCAAAATGAACTTGTAAACTTCTTGATATTGAATAACCTTAGATATTCCTCATTCACATAATCCTATTTCAACACTCACACTTTTTATCTTTATAATTCACTTTCAAATCCATTGAGATGAGCACCCATCCCAACATGGTGATCCCCATCACAATATAGACCCACATCCTATTGGTCAAATAGGATTACTATGAGTTCTTAGAGCTCTTCCTTTCCCCAATCCTCATTGACCTCAACTAAGAGGCCATCACCTTCAAGATGATGGAAAGATAGAGGTCATGGATCACCAATTCCAAAATTTTGGTTGATTTATTCTTTAGAGCTCATTTCACCTTTATTTAGGTACATAGACTTAAGGATAATCCATTTTAACTCCCATGCCTACTCACAGATAGGACCCTGGCCTTGGAGTTGGCTCACCAACCTAATGTGGTCAATTTAATATATGATTTAGGATATAACAAAAAGGCATTATATGACATCCCATTCATAGATATGAGGAATCATGATGGTGAGGATTTTGTATGAGCACCTGCTTATGTTCAAGCTTACATAGCTTATCTTTAACCTGATCAATGACTAGTGGAACTATGACCTAGTTGGTCATATATATAATTTAAAGATGTCTTCCCTACTCAATCATGAGCCCTAGACATACCTAAAATAGTAAATTTATCCCATAGAGGATGACATCAAATATTATGTGGATTTTTATAATATCATGTTAGACACCCACAAGCTATGGGAGTCTTTTTATGACATAGTATGATAGTTTAGACCTATGAATAAATTGACAAAGGGGTTAAGGGCATAACTCATCCAAAGATACTATATCTAGGATAAAATTGATGTCAATTGGAAAATATAGGTAGGAAATTGGTAATCTTTTCAGAAATTTTGAAGCTATGGATATGGATGAAATGTTTGAAAACCTCTAGGATGATCATCATGTGGTAAAATCTCTAAAAGGATAATTTTCATTTAAAGAATAAATAGAAGAGGAATATACTCATTTGGAGGAAGAGGAGGATGATCCTCCATATAAATATGAACTTATGGTTATCTAGAGGCTTGAAAACTAGCCTCATCCACTACACCCATATCTGACCACTCAACATCATCAATAGGTCTCTTCACGACATATTGAATTGGGGTCATCTCAACATGGATGGCCCAAGGCATAAGTTTCTAGTCCTTCCCCCAAGCCCCCAAAAAATTAGGTTCACTTTTCCTAGCCCCTTCTTTCCACCTCCACTTCATTCGTCACTCCATTCTCACCTTCCATTTTTTATACTGAGCTTAAATCACTCTCTACTACCCAGTCAATCACCTCCCTTGTGCCATTTTCATCCACCCAAGATACCACTAGGTTCATATCAATCCTCCATGATTTTGATTACTTCCCTTCCACCATTTCTCACTCCTCCACCCTCATCATCCATCATGTCACAATCACCTTCCACCTTACTCCTTAACCTCCCAACATTCTCTCCCTCCACCCTAATCCTTCACCTACTCACCTCTAGGGGAATAGCATCCACTACTTCATAGTAACAAGTGACCATTCCATTTGATCTATAAGGATACAAATTTTTGGGGGAAAATATTTAGTTATAGGGGTAGTCTCATTATTAGATGGAGAGTAATAAAAAGGCCTGAGAGGTCTAGGTAGAGAAAAGAAGAGGAAAATAGGTCAAGGCCCTGACAGTGCCTTATATGTAGTCATTATTTGACCCAACACAATAATTCTTAATGATTACATACATGACGCATAATGTAGTCAAACCCTAATAATATACTTAGTTAGGGGACAACTAAATCCATGCTATTGGCCTCAAAATTATCTATGCTAGACCCATCGATAAGATTGAACTAATGGAGGAAATGGAGAAGTTTATCCCTACAGAATATATAAAGGATGATAGACAGTTAGATAAGAAAGATTTAGAAATCACGAAAGTGAAAGTTATAATTTATTACCTCAACATTGAGGCAAAAGATGTAGAGCTCAATAAACTAAGGTTCAACCTATAGATCTGTGTCTCTAATTAGAGCTTCTAGGTAGAATCTAATGAAAGAACCTAACTATGAATCTAGGTTGAAAATTTAAATATCAAGATAAACGATCTAAATAAGGAGAATTAGGCTACAAAAAATAAGCTATAGGAAAAGGATATAGAGATTGCATAGACCTATCAGAGTCTCTCAAACTCCAATAACACATTAATAATTTCAATAATATATGGAGTATGAGTCCTTAACCAAGGACCAAGAGATCATGTAGTTGAAGAATTACTTGATTTCCTACTCCTAGACCACATAAATCCTCCCCATGGTCTAAATATTGTACATACTTACTAGAAGAGGATTAAGAATACAATTGCTAACTTAAAACCAACACTTGGGTTAATCACTAACTCATAGAGGTTGAGCTCCTAGGTGAGCACACACACACACACACACACACACGCACACACACACACACACACACACACACACACACACACACACACACACACACACACACACACACACACACACACACACACACACACACACACACACACACACACACACACACACACACACACACACACACATTAGGTCCTTGCCTTCATGTCCCATAAGGTTTAGGACTCATAGCTCATTTTCATAAGCTTTATAGTGTGATGGATGGGATAATACATGAAGCAAGGGTAGCTAACCAAAGATAAGTGGAAGTGAAGGTAAATTAGTTTCTAAGCTACAAATAGGTAGTGATAAAGTAAAATGCATTCCTCAATGCTTTAGTAAAAGCTGTATGGGATAGGAAGGGACACATAAAGTAGGTAGTCCACTTCAAAATACCCTCTCCATTCCATGTAGATAATAATGTCCTCTCAAAGGATAAAATAAAAGAGCTACTAGAGGAGAAGCAAAATGACTAGACTATGTTCATGGCTCTTGGTCAATCACCAACTATCTCTAAGGTGGAGACCATATTGTTGCCTCTCACCTATCTATAGTTTTAAGTTCTAATGATATTTCAAGGTTTGGGTAGCATCTCCTTCAAGGAGATCATAGATCTAGATAGATCCTTTGAGACCCTGATGAAGAATACCTAACTTAAGGAGGAAGAGTAGATGGCATTAAAGTCTACTCTTTAAAACTTTTGATTTTTTTGGAATCTACCCCTTTTTGTTATTTTGGTCCAACTAGTCTATGAAACTATAGTTTTGGGTTCCTCTATCCACAAGCAGATTCCCCCTTCGAGTTACTAGGAACTATGGAATGTTATCCACATTTTTGAGTTTTGGATAAATCATCTTTTAATCTCATATGTACTCAACAAGGTTCATAATTTATTTTGACTTCATCTTATCCCTTGGGTTACCATTTTTGTTTTTTGGCTAAGTCTCATATTCCTTACAATCTCTCCACATGGTATCCTAGCACTCATTTATCACAAAAGGTTCTTGGATTTCCCAGGAGAAGCATCAACATTCCATATGGTGGCCCGATGCCCATCTAAGTCTAGTTTTATTTTGTTAGAGATTAAAACAGAGCCATTAGATGATGGGATAATATTTAGGGCCCACCAATAATTTAAATATAGGGACACAAAGTTTCCATGTGGTTCCCCTGCACTCATTTTTGAAAAGGTACAATTGATTTCTCTAGGATAAATACCAACTCACCATGTAGTGTCATGATGCTTCTCAAGAACAAAGGTTATTTTATTAGAAGTTAAGATCATGTGATTGGTGGATGGAGTTGGTAAGGGGATCCACCAATTATTTATGATGAAGTGAAACCACCATATTTCATCCTACTTCTCCTCATGAGAAAATGTTTCTTGTTAGACCTTTATGCAGTGTCATTGGATGAAATTAGTGGGTCCCCCTTTCCTAATAGTATTCCAAGGGGAGTTCAAGAAGTAGCCACATGTCACTACCATGATTTTTATAATCATCATGGGCATCATAAACAATTATAGTTATTCCATATATAGGATCTTTAAATACCAACTAAACTCACAAGTTGGATCTCCCCTGTCAGCTATAATGGCCTCATCATGAGCATGAGCGACTAGTTCTAGGTGTCATTTCCTCAAAAGGCCACTATGCCTATACAAGAATGGATATTTTATTTTTCCATGGTTGGATTTTAGATCATCATTGGTACTAGAGAAATCATTGTAATAGGTTTTAGTTGTATAATAGAAGTAATGGATATTTTATTTTTCCATGGTTGGATTTTAGATAATTATTGGTACTAGAGAAATCATTGTAATAGGTTTTAGTTGTATAATATAAGTAACACAAGTTATAATTTTCAATCTTTGACCTCAATAGGTACGCCTCACAAGTTAGATTAAATATTGTATATTATGCTTGTAGAGGCCTTTTGTATTTTCTTCTCCACCTAAAAATGAAGAGGATGTGGTTTTCTATGTCAAACCAAGTGGAAACTTATTTCTATTTTTTATCTTCTTTTCTTTGCTTCTATAGTATTAATTCTTGTCTATGTTATGGACTTTAATTCATGCATATGATCATTTAATATTCTATAATGATCAAGAATTCTATCTATTTTATGCAATTATAGGTTAATGATTTTAAAGATCTTAGTGCACCACCTTAGTTAGACCTTATTTCAAGTTTTACTTTATTTTCTTCCTAACCCTTTTTCCCAAATTTTTTTCAAAGAGACATCTTTGAAAATCCTAGAGGTTACTTTATAGATTGCATTTGAGTCCCACACATATATACATTATGATAAAAGGTTGTTTACCTAGAGTGAGAGTTTTAGGCATCAATAAATAATACATGTTTTTCTTATTTCCTCACATCCCTATTCCCTTTAGACTTTAAAACTAAATATTTGACCTTCATATGCCTAGTATGAAGTCACCCATAATCATCTTGCTTCATAATTTCCTTGGGATGCCTATCAGGAATCTAGAACAAATCTCTTCAAGAGTTATCTCTCTTGTAATGTCAATTACAAACACAACTCAACACACAAAGCTATCAACCAGTCAGTAACAAAACTACCAGTACACTGAGTACACACCGTACTCCAAGTACACAATCATACTTTAAGTAGATCTCACCTGATCTTGCTACCTATTATGTTGCTGACCTCCCTAATTTTGCACACCTAAAAATCAACCTAGTTCTACACACCTACAAACCTAGATCTCACACACACATACACCTATAGATCAACCGATCTTACTTACACATGTAGATCTCCAAACTTGGCCTTCCACACCTGCCGACCAAGATCATACACACATGAAGAACCCTTCTGATTCTCCAAACCAGCACCCCTGTGGATCTTCTATCATAGCTTGTAAAACCTATAGCTCTACCTGATCGACATTGGTTTCTTTGCACCTCATCAACCTCCTCCATGTCTACATACAGTGAAGCTTTTAGCTCCACAACCTAACAATGCCTTGATTATTAGGTCTCATCCCCATCTCTTAGGTAAGTGATATGTTGTCACATGATGAAATAAAACTTATCTAAGGCCTTAGTGTGGTCAATGTACTTTGAACTTGCATTGGTGATCCATATAAGTAAGATGATGGCATGCATCATGATCCTAGGGCCTTAATAAAATTTATACTTATTATATTTTAATCCAGGGCATGTAACCTTCTAAATGAGCAAGATCATTACACTTGGCATAATATCATTCCATCTTAGCTACCAAGTAGTCAATATTCATTAAAATCCCAATCAATCCCAATATGAGTGAATTATTATTACATGGCATGAAATTGCTAGCTAGATGATGTGTTGACATCCACGACAACATTACATGAACTTAAATTTTATGACCATTTATCTCATAAAAAATATCAAAACAAAAAATGGACTTTGATCTTTACTAGTTAGATAATTATTTCTAGGTTTAGTTCTATGTCTTCACATTATAAAATTATGTTCTTTTGCTCCCTTTCAAGTTAGTTGATTAATTGTTTCTATTGTTTCATCTTTGTTAATTGGTCATGTTATATTCAATTAGGGTAATTTGGTTGTAGGTTTTATAGGTAGGGTTAATTTTATATTTAAATCTTGGTCTATTTATAATTCATTCTAATTAATAAATGATTAATGATTATTCTTTTATATCTTTATACTTAGTAATTGTATTTAAAGTGGACTACTTGAGATTTTGGGTTTGGTAATCTAGATGCTTTATTCTATTATCATGGTCTATTTTATACTTTATTTCTAAACTAGGATGGATAATGATTATAATATTGTATCTATTGACTTAGTCACTTTTTCTTTGTAATGTAATTTTTCTCAATCATTTTAAGCCTTTCGACTTTACCATTTTCTTATAGATTATAAAATTTGAAAACTAATAAATAATTTATCTTTTTGAAGTCTAACAACTATTATTTTCCTACAATACCAAATAAACAAGGAGATACCATCTATAAAATCCTCTCTTATTTAATTCTCTAGAGTGCTTATAACAAAGATCCTACTCAAGTATCATCTATATGCATGTGATGATTACACATGATAAGATATTTCTTCACTATATCCCTATGATGGTTAGTATAATTGAAATAGATAGGGGATGAAGTGTATAAATGGGATGATTAAATATGGTGTAATCAAAGTTCAATAAGGCCCTATGGGTAATTAGAACATTTTTAATCTTTTAAAAGCACTTGGGTAAACATGATGCTAATAGCTAGCATGATCTTTTCTTCTCACTCTTTAGGGATGGTTAAAATGGCCTAGATAGGAAAACATCCCTAGATGCTTGAGATGGGGCCACATGTAAGAATATTAAATAATGAAAGCCTTTAAATTATAAGAACCTTGGGCTAGGACCAATGAGATATGGGTAAGTGAGATCACACCATGTGATGAGAAATCATTACAGTAGGGATCAAGAAAAGTTTTAGGATATGGATCCTTGGTTCAAATAGAAAATCAATGGAGATCTACCATGTAGTGTGGCTCTAATAACTAAATATACTTTAAAACTCATGAAACATCAAAAAATTTCCATGTGGTACCATTTTACCTAGATGGTTAGTCCATGATATACATGCCACTGACTCTTGGAGACTTAAGATAAGGCCACATATCAAAATATTGGGGGATATAAATTAGTCATCCCACATCATGCATATAATTGGTACCAACAAGTTATGGGTGGTTGATATCTCACCATATGGTATGATATCGTTACATCAAAGCCAAGGAAAAGTCAAAATAATGTGGGGCCCTCTACCAAGGAATAGATGAGAGGAGTACCACACGTAGCATGGTCCCAACAAATAAAAGACACACTAGCATTCATAAGTAATGGGAAGTGTCCATGTGCCTTATATTTCTTGAGATGTGTATATGGACCTGCATCAAAATATTTATAGCTTGAATTTAATGGATATCTTTCCCATCTAAACTATCAATTCTAAATACTAGATTATGGGTCCAATTGGATATGTGCAGTAAAGTCTGAGATTATCCTATGATAGTAGAAGGATCATGGAATGTATAATTAAATGTAAATTAGGAAGTGGTATTGAATTATTAGTGGCATGAACTTTGGGGCCAAGTGAAGGACATAAAATACAAATTATAACTTAGTAAGGCATGATTTCCAACCATAAGATGTGGCCAACTAGAATATAAAAAAGGACCCCAATGACATTACACTATAAATAATTCAAGTGGAATTTAATGAGCATGGTATATGGAACTTTTATCATGGTTATAGCATGACCTCAGTTAGCTTTAGGGGGACCCATCTTATTGAGCTATTATAACAGCCCATTTTTGGGCTAAGTTGAGGATTGATTAGATCGAGAGTATATATAAGACTAGTTAATAATTATTTAAAAGGTTGGTTAATTTTATATTTAGAGGCTAGAATATAATAACCAAACACTTTTTCCATTTTTATTACTATTTTAATTTCCTAGTTAGTTTCTTTCCCTATGAGCTATACCATTATGAGGCATTTTTGCAGTTTCAACAAGAAAGGTTAAATCCTAGACATTATTTTTATATAATAAATTTAAATTGAAATATTGTGAGGTTAATGTTCATAATTTTAGCATTCATATGTTAGTTGTGTCCCTCTTTCTTCATATTCAATTTTTCCTCAAACTTTAAGAAACATATTTATTTATGACTGTATGAATATTGGTCAGATGAAAGAGTGGTTTCTTAACATTTATATAATTGAATGAAATATATTTATCTAATTTCACTATACATGATACTCATCAAAAATATAGATAGAATACTAGTCCATTTAGAGTATAATGTATTTACAAATTCATGTACTATTTGATGTTTATATTATGTTAATTGACATGGTAAAGTAATATGGGTGATTTTTTAGGTGTTTAATGTTTTGATGGAGCATTAAATATGAGGTATTTGTAATATTAAATATAGGCCATATTATGTTAGTATTTGGGTATCTTATTGAGGTAATTTTAATGTTTGGATATAAAGTAAATAAGTTGTTGATTAATGTTATTAGATGGATGAAACACCATTAATATTTACATGTTATTATTCTATAACTTGATATCTAGATATGTTTCTTACCCAAATGGTATGATTTTATTCAAGAATATTTTTTAAATTTGTTTATTATCTTATAATAAATTATATGATTTAAGATTCATTGAATTAAATTTGATGGACTAAATGTATGTATTTGATATTTTGATACTTAGCATATTTTATATCTAATAATAAGAAATATTTTGTTTGAATCTATTGGTTTTTATATTATTGTATAAATAACCAAATATCACATTAAAAACCATAAATAAGTAATGAGACATATTTTACTCACTTAATTAGCACCATTAATACAAGATGAGGTGTAATTTGATTGAGTGGTGTGTATGAAATTGACTGATCCAAAATATCAATAACTATATGAAAACATTGGCTAAAATAATGTTTATAGTTAAAAATTTTCATTTTATGTTTTTCATATAGTTTACATGCTTGTAAAATATCATGTTAGAATGAATTTATTTATGGTAAACATCATGTATTAGCTATCTTACATCACATGGGTTCTAGTTTGTCACTCTGAATTCTTGCACCATCATTATATACCCATCCATGAAGGGAAGGCCACTCCCTTATTGGTAGATAGTGTGGAGGGATTGATGATCCATGGTTAATGTAGAAAATCAGTTGGATGATTCTCTCCCTCCCCATAATAGTACTACACTAGAGACTATACTTGAGATTATTATTGTATACTATGAGTTCATTGAGACTCATGCTCTATGGAGATTTGTATAATTGTATTATTATTATTGAGGAAATTATACTTGGTATTCAAATGAATAATTATAGTAGTGGCTATAATGTTTTCTGAGTTGTGGGTGAATCTTTAATATTAATTCAATGAATTTATGCAGTCTTTGTTTGTATATTTAGCATTGTTCATATTCTTGATATATTATTGTTAGGGTGATCATCAGCTAAATGGATTAGTGTAGTCATATAAAAATTGAAAATTGGTAACTTATGTGCGGCTTATGAATCCCAATTCATAGGTCCCTCTTGCTTTATCTCATGACCCTCACAAACTTATTTTCATTGATTCTTAGTCATCCATAGTCTTCTAGACTTGATCCCAACTGAGCTAAGACCCTTTTTTCATGACCAATCCATCACCCTAGGTATCATATACCTAATACAATAGCACCACCCTATGAATATAGCACTAGTGCCACTCATATCTACTTTCAATGCTATTTTCCAAGCTCATTTATGTCCCCAATAATCAATTCTTTTTAATTTCCCATCCTTATCCTTGATGTCCTAATACAAGAAAATTCAATTCATGACCAATAGATCCCTATAAAATACCATTCAAATATCATTTGGAAAGGGTTGGAAAATATCACAAAACAAGTAAGAATACAAGTATGACTAATCAAGCATATTTTCCTATTTTTTGCATACAACCATCCAATATTATTTTCAACTTATTCAAATCCTTACACTAGTCCCTAGTCATCTCAAGCACACCTAATTTAGTATTTCTTTAAATTATCATATCAAAATTACACCAAATTTTTTTGAAGGGAGAACTACATATGGATTGATTCCTCTTCAGAGTATTGGTATGTAGGTATCATGCCCACACATGGGGTGTAGATCCATGTCCAATTAATATTAAACACACTAACTCCCCATTATTGTTCAAAATTGGTTGAATTACAATTGAATATAGGGTTTTAATAGAAACTATTATTTACAAGGAGATCCACAAACTTTCAGCTACCAAAACATTAGAGACAGGGTCACACAGACCTATTTAATAAAACCCATAAAGCTTATATCCTTAAGACAACAACATCAAATAAGGAATATAGCACCGGTGACACTCCTATCCACTTTTAGTGCTCCTATCACATTAAAATGAAATTAAAAATCCTATTTGTGATAGTGTCCTAGGCCTGTATAGTGAATATCATATCTTGTCTTAGTCAGATTAGCATAGTTTAAGCTAAGTCTTATTTCCCCCCTCTTATTACCATTTTTAGATAAGCTATAATTACCAATAAATTTCATAAATTAGTAACTTATTTACCATATATTACTTATTGATTTATCAATATATACCATTTAAAAAAATTAATAATAAAACCCCATTATTCCTAAAACTATTAAATCATTTGGTGAACCTGACTTACTTTGTTTGCACATAAAAACCTTATAAACCCTAGGGTAAAATTATTACTAATTTTTCATATAAAATTTTGAATTTTTTATTTAATATTTAAATTATAAATTCATTTCAAATTTTAAAATTTAGTAGTAAATTTTAAAATAATTTTCTTTCAAACCCTAGTTGCCCGTACTAGGTCCCAATATTTTTTGAGTAATTTTCCATCAATTGTTTAAATTTGTTTCTAGTATATTAAAATCAGTAAATCCCTTCAAAATTAAAAATTAAATAGTAATTTCAAAAAAAAAAATTCTCAAAAACCTAGTTAAACATACTAGGTCCTGCTCAATCAAGCATTTTCCAATAATTTTTTGAAATTTTAGTTGCATATGTAAATCAAAAATCTAATTTCATTTTCAAACTTCCATAATATTTTGTAAAAACATCATTATCAAAACCCTATTTTCATGTACTATATCTTATTCATTTCTTGAGGTATCACCTTACACTTTTGTGAGTTTCATTTCAAAAATAGGTTTCACTCATCTACAATTATTTCTTGCTATTATTGCACAAAACAAAGAAACCATAATTGGTCATATCATTTACATGAATGATTAAGTTTAAAATATGTTATTACAAAGCTTCATTATTTTTATTTTATGTTTAATTTTCATAATAAGGGATGATATTACAAAATTTAATGCTAAACATGCACAAGATTTCAATATTTCTTTTGCATACTCTCTCTCTCTCTCTCTCTCTCTCTCTCTCTCTCTCTCTCTCTCTCTCTCTCTCTCTCTCTCTCTCTCTCTCTCTCTCTCTCTCTCTCTCTCTCTCTCTCTCTCTCTCTCACATGTAGAATAATTTCCAACTTTATTTTTCTAAACATGTTAGAAATATTATGTTACAAGTCAAAGATATTTATGCATAAATGCAAAATTCAATGCTCTCTACCCTTTGATTTCTATCTCTCATATGGAAAAAATTTCATGATTATCTTGCCACACATATTAGACATATCATAGTACATGTAAAATTTATTTATGCATTAGTGCACAATTTCATGCTCCTTATCCCTTGCTTGCTCTTTCTCATGTGGAATATTATTTATAATCATATTTTTATACAACTTATAACTCCAATTACATGAATTTAATCCCTTATACTTGGTTCTTACATATATATACCTAACTCCTTGGATACATGGTTTTTACATAAGCTAACTACCACTTGTCAAGTTTCAATGTCATTTTTTATGCATAGGAAAAAAATTCTTTCTCCTCCTGTCCCCCAAGAGGGTGATATCTACTTTCCCTCTAAACAATTCCATGTTATCACCCATCCAAAATGTGAGTTAGCCTATACTATTATTCCTAATGCATAAATTTAACCTATATCATCTTTAAAACCTCTTCATCATATGTGTTTACATGTTTAATCAAAAGCAACTTGGGTTTTCACTTGTAAGACTCTAAGAAATCGAATCCCTAGTATGAGCAAGTTAATTTTATATTTATAAATGTATAATTAGATATTAAATAAAAATATCATAACATTGAAAAATTAGATCATAATATAAAAGCCTCAAAGTTACCCCAATGTCAACCATGTCTATGTACCTTCACCTAGTCAATCAGTTGCAGGCAATGTTACATATCAAAAAAATAAATCACAATAAAGTACTTATATAGCTAGTGATTCAAAAAGAATTAAAAGATAAAATAAGAGTTCAAGTGAGGTACTAAGGGAAATTATTAAATATAAGTTGATCAAACTACCACCTCTACATCCAGTGAAAAGATCAAGATATTATTGTGCATATCATAGAATGCATGGGCATCATATAGATTCATGTTTGGCATTGAAAAAACATATATAATAGATAATTTCTAATAGGGGCCCTATATAAGCTAAAATAGTCAATAAATCCATATTGATATAGGAACACATTCATAAAGGTTCAAATTCTATAAAAGTACAAAAGTGGTTACCAAAGCATAACTTTGATTAACAAAAGGATCAAAAATCAAAATTAGAGCAATAAACAGTACCAAAAACATAGGTAAATCACAAAAAATATGCAAATCTATCTCTCAAAAATGAGGCCCAACTTTCAAAGTACTATGGGTTTGGTAAAAAATATCTACAATAATTTGATTATCAAGGTCAAGGGTCGGGCAAGATGCTCAAGACATCACTAATCCTATTCTAGTAGTTGATAATGTTTGTCACCAAGGTTTGGGATTTATTGAACATCCTAAGGCAAATCATTCATAGACATAATTTATTAAAGGAAAAGATCTCGATAAAAAAAATTCAACACTAGTATTTCATGGATTCAAAATCAAGATGATAATGATGAATGGAATAATACAAACTATTACGATTTCTAAGATATTGATAATTTAGAGTCATATTCACAACCATTCCCTCATGTTTCACAATCATACATGATTCTTTTGTTTGATAAGGACACCATGCTAGGGAGTCTCCCATAAGACTCATTGGTTACAGTCATTTCTTCTTAGCATACCTATACATAATTTTTCAAAATTATTTGTATATAGCTTCCTTATAATTTCTTGTACATAATCTCTTTATGATTGATAGAACATAGCTTTAAAAAACTAAAAATATTTTGATTATATGCATCATCCATGATTTAAATTTCTAATACAATGTTAGACTTAAATTTATTATTCTACACTATTATTTGTCAATTTATCTACATTACCATGCTTCTCTTGATATTCTTTTAAGTGGTGCAGTGACATCCAACTATGTGATTGCATGACTCTACCTATTAAGGGGGCATCCTACTCCTATAATGCGAGATTCACATTGATATATCAACCACCTGGGGGAATATTCTACATGACTACACTATCTAGGTTATATTATTTCTACACCACACACTCTAGTTATCATGTTAATATACACTATTTACTGGCTTACATGGGTTACTCTATCGGCACTCACTAGTATTTAGTACTTGTGTATTTCATTGCATATAACTAGTCTTATACTAACATGTCTTGTATACTTTCACTCTTTCTTTGATTAGTTATATGTGCTTGTATTTTCCAATATTTAAATGCTTTATATTTTTTCTTAGCATAAATTGATGTGATTACATTCCTAGTTCTTACTTATTTCTGGTATGTGCCTCAGGATATTTTCCAATGTCTTTTACTTTTATTCATGCATGTGCATTAGGAAATTTTCTAATGTACCTTGCATATACTCTTATATGTGATTTTGGATTTCACACCAACTTGCTTATTTCAACTGTATGTGTATATGGCATTTGAGCATGCCTTGTATGCTTACTTTCCAATTTGAGTGACATGTGCCCATGTCTCTTATTTACTTGGCCCCTTGGACATTTTTATATGCTTATTGCTTCTTTCCCTATGTTATTATTTCTTGATTACTTTTAATTCTTTACAATTCCATGATCTAAATCATGCTTTATCTTACTTCATGGATGCCATGATGAACATCATGCTCCATCACTGTATGACAACTAACAATTAAAAATTAACCTAACTTCTAATTCCAATTTAGTATATTGCACATTACTTTACATTATTATATCTCTCTAGGCATACCCTTGTTGATCTAACAATACCTCAATACAAATCATGATATATCTTGAGATATCTTGCCAACTATCATTGTTATATCATATATTTTTTGTAGTATAACACACTTGCAGGGATTTTTTCTAAGGCTAGTCATTATAGAGTCTCCTTTCCTACCCTCATAAGAGGGAGAAATAAATAGGGGTTCTGTCATAGAGATCAAAGCTCTTATCAACCAAAAAAACTAGTTTTAGAACACTTAGAATAGCAATCAGAGATCAAACTAGTCATAAAATACTAGGTAAATAGTGAAAAATCCATAATAGTCATCAATTCTAGCCTAGGAAAATAGTGCCAAGACTGGAGTACAACACTAATGGTGTTACTATCTATTTCTAGTGTTCTTTTACAAATAGTAAAAAACCAAAATTTCTAAAAGCAAGTAGAAAAGTAGGTTCAGCTACATATTTATATAGCCAAACTAGTTTAGAATTAGTAGTTTTAGTACACATTTTGCTTAAAGAATATAAATATAGGGGGGATCATGCATTCCATGATGGATCTCAATTCTATTTTTAGTTATGATAGTTGATATAACTTCCATATTAGAATACATGTTCTAGACACCAATGATTGAGGGTAATGTGTGCGACACATTTGTTTTCTTTTCCTTTTTGAGTTTAGTATTATCTAGGCATTCTTAGCAGTTGTGTTTCTTATTCCGTATATAGGTCGTTGGCATCATTTTGGAATGGATTTCATACAAGCCTAACTTCCCAAGTTCTTGAGTTCTTGAGTTCCTGAGTAGCTTTCATAGAAGCCTAGTACACTAGTTTCAAAGTGACTTTCATACAAGCCTAATCTCCATCTTTTAGAGTGGCCAAGAGTGGTCTAGTTTCTAGCATACATTTAGCTATCCATGCCAACATTATTATATCATAGTGTATTCTTGGGATTTAGGAGCCATATCATATGTCATACATTTCATACCAATATTAGTTCATAGATTCACTTTACGAGGCAATAATGGAGCCAAAGGACTAACTAGCCTTTGTATTTTTGAGCCATCTATTTAGAGGGATTGGGAACATATTCCAAAAATTTATCAACACATTCATGACCACCTTAATTAACTTAGTGGGTGATGATATATCCATAGGGTTAGCCTTTGCATTCTTGAGCCACTGTTCAATAAATTGAGCACTCCTCTTTGTTCATGATATTACTCTTGGTACAACATCATCCAACATTATTCATCATTAATTAACATAATTATAGGTTTTTTATTAGTTTTCATACCTAGTGAGGTGTATTCATTCCTTTCTCTTCTTCTATCTTATCTAGATTTGTACGTTCCTATTTTAAATATAGTGTATCTAGTAAGAATTTATCTACTCTTGTTTTTTCTTGCAGACTCACACTTCATAACATGCTCTCTTTATGCATAACCTAGCATCAAAAAAACATCATGATCTTCACCCTTATAGGTAATTTTAGGTACACTTTTTCTTTCTTCTTTATCCTAATATTTCACTTTGCTGCATCACTAGAATAAAGGGGGGGAAATGTAGTCATATAGAAATGCAAAATTGATAACATGAGTGTGGTTTATGAATCCCAATCCATAGATCCCTCTGTATTGATCTCATAACCCTCATAGGCTTATTTTCATTGATTCCCAATCATTTATAGCCTTTTGTAATTGATCCCTTATAAGCTAGGACCATATTTTCATGACCAATCCATCCTCTTAGGTCCTGTGTACCTAGGATAATAGCACCACACTAGGACTATAACACTAGTGCCACTCCTTTCTCCTTTTGGTTCTATTGTCTAAGTTCATTTTTGGACCCAATGATCAATTAATTATAGTTTCTCATCCTCATCCTTATGATCCTAATGTGATAAAATTTAATCCATGACCAATAAATCCCTATAAAATCCCATTCAAAGATCACTTGTAAAGGGTTAGTAAATATCACAAAACAAGCAAGAATACAAGAAAGACTACTCAAGCACATTTCCCTATTCTTTGTATACAACCATATAGTACTATTTTTAGCTTATTTGAATCCTTACACCTGTCCCTAATCATCTCAAGCACACCTAGTTTATCATTTCCTTGCATTTTCATATAACAATTACACCAAACACTTTCAAAGGAAGAACTACCTATGGCTTGATCATTCTTCAGAGTATTGGTATGTAGGCAGCATGCCAACACAAGGGGTGTTGATCCACATATATTGAATATTACACACACTAACCCCCCTATTATAAATTTTTTGTCAAAGTAAAATAGAATATAGGGTTTGAAGAGAAAATCTAATTCATAGGGAACTCCATAAACTTTTGACTACCAAAACTTTAGAGATAGGGTCACACAGACCTATCAAACAAATCCTAGAAAGCTCAGATCCTCAAGACAATAGTGTCAAACAAAGACTACAACACCAGTGCCACTCTTGTCTACTTTCAATCCCCTTTTCCAATTAGAAAACAAAAGTTAGAATCTTATTTATAATAGTGTCCTAGGCCTACACAGTGAATATTAAATCTTGTCTTAGTCAGATTAGCATAGTTTAAGCCAAGTCTTATTTTCTCCCTCTTATCACTATTTTTAGAAAAACTATAATTACCAATAAATTTCAAAAATGAGTAGCTTATTTACCATATGTTACTTATTTATTTATAAATCTATACCCTTTAACTAAATTAGGAATAAAACCCCATTATTCCCAAAATAATTAAATCAATTAGCTATACACTATTAATAAGGTTAACTAAAAATAATACATTTAGTTAAAGATCACTTTTTTAGGATTCATCATGATGAAACATGTTAAATGAATTTATAATTAATTTTAAAAAAAAAGTATTACCCTATGCTAGTAAAACCCAGTGAGGTTATGACAATATCCAAGTCATAATATTGGAAATTTTATTTCCATCCTTATTTTTTTAATCCTAAATCCTATTGTGTCAAGATAGACTTGAATGTAGTATCATGAACTAATACATTAGTGTGCGAGTTTAGGATATAATATCTAAATTGTTTGACAACCTTGACTAATGCATAAACATTTTTGTCAATTAAGGGTTATTTAAGTTCATGATTATTCAAACCACAACTCGTGAATTCTATAGGACTCAAATCCTTTTTTATTTATCTATAACATAAATAATTATAGATTATTCTCTAATACATAATAGTAAATTATAAAATCCTTGTTGAAATTAGGGCATACTAGAGTCTATTCTTGGGAAATGGAAGTTTATATTTCCTCAAAGGCATCCTTACCCTCCTTAAAATTCTTGAAGGAAAATTTTACTTTCATAATTTTCTTAATATGATTTGTGATCTTGTAAGAGTTATGGACAAACCTTTTCAATAAATTTAGATTCATGAAGAGAGAATGAATGTTTGGTTTTATAGTTGTAAGACATAGATTTTAGATGGACTAAACCTTATTTATATCAATATTTATTAATTTTTTCAACACAATATGACCCAAGATATTTCCTTTAGTTACCCCAAACATGGAATTCTTAGGGTTAACAGATTATGTGAGCTATGCACTTTCCAAACACTTTCACTAAGTGATTATAATGGTATTGTTGTTCCATTAGGAATACAATGAGATTGTATAGATATACCACTATCATCTAATTATTGACATAATAGGACACCATATCCATTTCAATTAAAAATTTAGATGCAAAATTTAAGAGGATAAAAGTAATTTTTCTATATGTTAAGGTTCCCCAAGGCATCATCAATGTTATCTTATGTTGATATTCAATTGAAACCTCAACTTGATTGTATAAAAAAAATCAAGCATGGAGAACATATTTGATCCTATAATAATGATCAAGGGATCCAAGGAGGGTGGTTAGATCATATGTTGTCTTCACAATGAAATAAATAAAATCAACTCAAAATTAAATCAATGACACACTAACATTCATAACACTAACTTTCCTATATCAAATGGAGGAGCATAATGAAGAAACATAAATGAACAAAACATAACCAAAAATGGAAGGAACTTACACACAAATTCCTTACCAAATCCTTGAATGCTCCAAGAGGCTTCTTCATTTGGCTTGCTAATATTTTGCTCAAGAAGTCTTCCTCAATTGGTCTTGGATATCTTCATCTCCTCATGGCATCATGCTCATGGTTTTGTCTTGACTTTGCTTTGACATGGCTTGTAATTTTGACATTATAACCCTATGCATTTGATTTTTGAATAAAATCTTGTATTATAACATTACTATGTCCAAGATCTCTAAATGAAGAGCTCTAGGCTTCTATTTATAGGCTTTAAAATCAACTTAGAATGAACTAAATCCTAACCTATGTTTTCTTGATTAACCTAAGTAGAGTTAAAAGCTTTCTAAACCTCATGATTATCATGGAATAGGCATGGTTTGTGTAGTCATATAAAATGTCCAAGTTGGTAGCTTGAGTGTGGTTTAGAACACCCAATCGATAAGACCATCTTGCATGCTCTCATAATCCTTCCAAACACATTTTTTATTATTCCCAGTCATCTATAGACTTATGAAACATAATTCTAACTCAATCAGGTTATATTTCCCATGTTAATTCCATCCCCCTAGGTCTTGAGACTATAAGATAGGAGCATTGGGGTTGGAATATAGAGTCAGATGCTAGGGTGTCTTACTTTTGGTGATCCTATCTAATCAAATTTAGATCCAAAATGACCATTTCCTTTCTATTCCTATTCTTCATTATGTCAGGCTAGTGCGATTACATTTAACCCATGACCAATATATCTCTATAAAAGTCCATTCAAAGTTCATTTAAAAGGGGTTAGAAAATATTATAAAAGCAAGCAAGAAAATAAGAAAAACCACTATGGAAAATTTCCTTATTCCCTATATATATCCATCCAATATAGCTACAAGCATATTCAAACCCTCACACCAGTCTCTAACCACTTCAAGCACTCTTAGATTGAAATTTTTACATCCATATAACACTATTTCATAAAGCACATCAAGTGGGATAAGTACATATATCTTGATCCCTCTTCAAATTATTCGTATGTAGGCGGTTTGCCCATATAATGGGTGTGGATACATGTTCAATGCATCTTACACACACTAACCCCCCCTCTTTATCAAGTTTTATTAAAGCATAATGAAGGTCTAGATTTAGAGATTAAATTAGTTATATAAGTATCTCCATTAACATTCGAGATCCAAAATTTCATAGATAGGCTCACATAGTGACAGTGCACAAAACCCCAAATCATAAAATCTCTACGATCAGTTTGGATATTAATGGTAGGACTTGGACTATAACATTAGACCTTAAAGTGTCATATCTTCAGTGCTCCTATCCTTTCACTAAATGAAAGATAAATCTAGATTCATGACACTATCCTAGTCCTACACATCTAGTTTTAGCTTCTATCTCAGCGATCTTAGTCTATTTTTAAACTAAGTTATATTTCTCCTTAATCCTTGTTATTTTTAGATAGGTTTAAAAGGCACAATAAATTATACAAATCAATATTACAATTATTTCAATATTCTTTATTTATTTATTTATTCCAAACCCTTAACTAAATTAGGAATAAGAATGCAATATTCCCAAAACTATTAAATCATTTAGTGAACTTGACTTACTTTTTTGCATATAAAACCCATAAAAACCCTAAAAATAATTCCTTCCTAAATTTTCCAATATTTTTTTGATTGTTTACCTACATATTTAAATCAAAAATTCACATCAATTTTTAAAAATTCATTAGTAATTTAAAAAACATATATATCATTTTTCAAAACCCTAGTTCCATATACTAGGTCCCATTTATTTTGAGGTATCAACTTACATCTAAAATAAAATTTCACATAAAAAAATGGATCTCACTTATTTACACATACTTCTTACATTTATTGCAAGTAATAAGGAGACCATACTCGGTACTATCATGTACATGAATGTTTAATTTTACCATATGTTAATGCAAAACTTCATTCTTTCCCTTTCACATTTATTTTTCATAATATGGGATGATATTAAGAAAGTTATTTTTAAACATAGTTAGATCCCTCTCCTTCAAATCAATGTTTATATGTCTTTAATATAAGGTTTCATTACTTACTTTCTATCTCTCATATGGAAAATTTTTACAAGTTTATCTTGCTACATATATTAGACATATCATAACATATGTAACAGTTTTTTATTCCTTAGTGTACCACTTCATGCTATCTATCCCTTGCCATCTATCTCTCATGGAAAAACTTTAAATTTTATCTTGCTAAACATATTAGAAATATCATATCACATTTAAAATTTCTTTATGCATTAATTCACAATTTCATGCTCTCTATCCCTTGCTTGTTATCTCTCATTTTGAATGCTCTTTATAAAAATATTGATATACAACTTATAACTCCAATTTCATGCATTTCATTCCACATAAATTATTTCTCTCTAGATGCATATAACTCATTGGCTACCTCTGATTATTTCCCTATCACTACTAGACAAAAGAAAACACTAGCAGTTATATCTATCCCTCCTCCCTTCAAACATGGCACATCTAGATCTTACTGCATACAACTACTAGCTCTATGCCTATAGTAGATCATATGGTAAATGCTATTAACCATGTTTACAAAGATAGGTAGGTTGATTTCACTGATGGATATATCTTTATCACTTAGGTTAACACCCCTTCTGATATAGTTTCAATTCTTGAGCTCCTTCAGTGGTTAGATGTTTATAAATATGTGTTGTATGTAGCCCTTCACAATACTAGAATTCTTATTTATATTAAACCAACTTATGTTACCTCTATCCTCAACATAATTTAATAGACTGAAGATCATATTTCCTTTGAGGAAGAAGATTTACCCCTATGCCACATCATTACATAATATTTACCTCTATATATTCAATTAATAATTAATGATGTGGGGGTAAAAAGAGTGATAGTTTATAACAGTTCATTTTTAAACATTTGCAACATTTTTTTTCTTAAACATCTTAATATACAACCTCAAGATCTAGACCATTTTGACATGAACATTAGAGGTTTTGTCAACATCCCACAAAATGTCATGGGTTAAATAACACTCAATATTACCTTAGGGCCTTAGACAGTAACAAATACTTACCATGTCATGCCAAATGACCTCAATTATAATTTATTACTTTATCAGCCTTGGATTCATGATATGCATGCAGTCCCTTTTATTACAACACATTGATTAGTTATCACTCATCATTTCATATATTTTTGAGCTATAATACAAATATCAAATCAAATAAAGAGGACCATCCATTTGATAATTATATCTCTAGGAAGAAAGGCTTTGTATAAGAAGTTATGAAGGGGGTTAGAATGAATGATAACATAAGTAGTCTAGTATAACATTTAGTGTCAAACTTTTTTAGCTACAAAATAAATGGTGATGTAATCATGTTAGACTTTTGTATAACATTTTTCATATTCAATGAGTCCTCAACTAATGTAGTAGATAACATACTCTATTCCAATATCATCTTGTTGGGTAAGCATTTCTCCAAATGATATAGGTGTGGAAGAAGTATATAGGATTAAGGGTCGATCATTAGAAGGAGATGAAGTGTAGGCAGGTGAAGAAATGATTATTTCATTTTATCAAATTTTTTTTGACAAGGATTCATACATTATAAGGCATTGACTTTATTAATAATAGAATTGATGGAGTAGATGTCATAGGCCATTTTGAGGATGAATCATTTAATTTCCCCAAATTTACCTAAGTACTAATGTATAGAATAGATCAAGGAATGGGCATGTTGATGATAACACTAATTTTGTCTAGGTTAACATTGATACCATGGAGAGAGACTAAGAATCCTAACAATTTTCCATATGTGACACTAAAGATACATTTGTAAGGATTTAGTCTAACTCAATATTTAAGAAGATGATTAAAGATGATGGAAAGATTAGAAAGATGAGTCTTACAAATTTTAGATTTAACGATGAGGTCATACACATAGGTTTCAACAATTTTGTGGATAATATCATGAAATACGTGATTCATCATTCATTGGTAAATGGATCCAAAAAAATTAAGGCTAAAGGGAATTTTGAAATGGTAATAGGTGCCCCATTCTATGGTAAAATTGGTATTATGTTGATCCTCGGGGAAATGTGAATTTTTTTATAACATAAGAATCCATCCATAAGAGATAACATTTCATAACCATTTATGGAATCAATATTGGAATCTATAAAAGGTAATGGGAAGTTGTCCTTGGGATAAAAAAGATTAAAATTATGTAAAACAATATAGATGCAAATGATCATAATGACCTTTTTCTATATGGGAACTATGTTAGAAGCCCATTCAAAATAGTTCACTAGTTTTAGAAACATAGTATTCAGGAAATTGATGATTTCCTTGTGACATAAAGTGGAAACCTGAAGTGGATTTTTTTTTATTTTGGCACCTAGGCTTGACATCAAGATAAGTAATGATGTTATGTAACACAATGATAGGGTCAATACTAATCATGTACTCATGGGACCAAGTGACTATCTCATGATAGTTATGAAATAATAGTCTGAAATTATAATACACTATAGGTGAGAGTTTATGAGAAACTTTAATTGGTCAAGGGCAAGATGGATTACCATATTGAATATGAGTGGTTTATTTGATAAGTATAGTATTTCCATCTTTGAAATTATTTTTTCATTAGGTAAAGTATAAATTGGATTATTTTTAGGATCAATGCTAGTAATGAAGTTGTTGAAATAAGGGGTTTCGGTTTTGAAGTTTCCAAGTTTATGATGTTGTTGCAGAATTTAAGGTTCTCAAGAATGAAGTGATTTAAGAATTACTTCATCATTAAGCAAGGTGGGAAGAGGACCATAATACTTAACATATACTTTGAGATCTATTATTTGATTACCATGCTAATCATATTAATAATGTATCTGATAGACATCAGTAGTATTAACATCTAGTATAATCTCAAGAATAAGAAAAGTATATGGATATGAATGGATTGATGTGTCAATGGTTTCATTGAGGGGGAAAATCAGATGCAATGATGGGATCTATAAGTGGTAAATAAGATTTAGGAATTTTTGGAGGTTTGGAAGTTATAATTTGTACTACCACCTATGGAGTATCAAGAAGTGGAGAACTAGTAGGAGGCATATAACCTTTGAGATCTAATTTATGATCTATAGAAATGGTATGAACATCCTAATTAAAATGATTAATTTTAGATAAGTTTTTATGATAATGTTGAACATCCAAGTCTAAAGATTGAGCTTGGGACATAATATAATTATCATCATATGTTGGAGAAATTGTATGTGATCTAGATTTAGGTGGAGTTTCATAAGGTGATATCCTAGTATTATTGAATGTACATGGAGACATGATGAGAGGATCTTAAAATAATTTGGCTACTCCAAAATCATTGTCAGTAAAGGAATCTTCTGGTAAAGAAGGATCCTGAGCATTACATGGAGTGGGGAAGTAAGTGATATCATCAATAAGAGGAATAGTATGGTCCCAAGGTAATAAGAAAGGATGAATCCACTCTAAAATATAGGGAGGTAGCTTAGTAATATTGCAAGTATGTTGAAAATAATTACGTTCATCATCATCTGAGTCAATAAGAGTGACTTGTAAATCAAGATTAGTGTTGATAAACTCAACTAAAGAGCACTATTGATCTTAAGAATTGTTGAAATAAAATACTAAATTTGGGATTACAGAGTTGAGTACTCAAAGGGTTGGGATGACCCTCATGCTTATATCATTTTACATTATGTAATAATTTAATGCATTAGATATAAAAAGAAGTAATAGGGTTGGGGTCACCCTGATGCTTATATCATTTTCCATTATGTAGGAATTTAATGCATTAGCTATAAAAAGAATCAATAATCCTCATTATATGTGTCCATGGGTGACCAAGGAGTATATTATAATAAAAGGGTAGATCGAGGACCATAAATTTAGTTTGAAATGTCTTAGGTCCAATTGTTAGGTAAAGCCAAATGCAATCAAGTAGGTTTTGATTAGTCTTATCAAAAACATAATAGGTAAAATGGGTTTGATTGAGATGATCCTTGTTATAACTAAGTTATTGGATAAGCCACAAAGATGTCACATTAATACCAGAGCCTTCATCAACTAGAACTTTACAGATAAGGGTAGTATTAATGGCTGTTTTAATAAAAAGTGGTAGATCATCATCGTGAAAAAGAATTTCATCATTAATCATGTCCTCCTCAAGAAATTCATTAGAAGGCTTGGAAGAAGGAAACATGGTTTTAATAGTATCAACATTAGTCAGTTGAGGTTCAATAAAAGGTGGTTCTTCATCTATAGAGGATGGATCTTCAATTTTTTGTAATTAGTACATGAGGAACTTGTAATGATAGGGGTAAGTGTAAACCAACTCCATAAGTGGAATATTATAAGGCATAGAGTTAATTTCTTCAAGAAATTTCTAATGAGATTTTGAAGAAGAACCAACACAATTTTTAGAATGTAAGGTAGATTTTGAAGGAATAAAAGTATTTAGAGGTTCATAAGGAGGAAGTTGTTCCTTAGGAGCTTTAAAAGATAGATTAGTGGTAGATTAGTGGTGGTAGTATATTTGAGAAGTTGTTCTTCTAAAGATGTATTTTTAGGTTTGATAACAAGATCCTTATAGGCTGACTTGCCATGATAATTGACCTTAATAGTGTTAACATATTGAGAATTGGTATAATATTTGTCATAATGAGCATCAATGGTACAAACATCCTTGGTAGTTTATTATTATTATTTATGGAAAAATATTTTTGATTATTTGAGTTAGATGCTTTGGAAACTTATCATTTTTTAGAATTAGCAATGTACTCTTGATGATAAAGGTTGATCATAGTTTCATGATTAAAGGAATCACCAAACATATAGGAGATAGAAATTTTAGTGATCCCTCAGAAATATTCATGGGAATGACTAATGTCATAATGGAACCAACATTATTGATTAGGGTCATACCACTTAGGAGGATTATTAAAATAGGTGAAAAGTTTAGAGGGTAGTAAAAATTGTCTCATTTACTACACCAAAAGTGGTGTGTGTGAATATGAAGGAATGTTAGCTTTGAAAACTCCTAGTTTTGGTTAGAGGAGTATTTCCAGTTATAGCATTAGTATATTTTCAAAAATATCCTATAATAATTCTAGGATTAGGATTGAATTTCTTCATAAGAAAGTCTGAATGGTTAGCCTAGTCAAGAGCTTCATTAAGTGTTTAGGGAGTAAAAGTTCAAACCTTATATTATAGAGAAGGATTCAAGGTGGTTATAAAGAGTTTGAACAAATTATCACCCATCATGTTATGGTTAGATTTATGGGTAAATTATTTCCATATTTTGATAAAGTCATGAGCTGATTTAGTGGGATATTGCTTAGCATTATGAAGTGGTTAACACAATTTTTGAGAAGATCATTATGTTGAAACTCTTTAACTATAGGATTGACCAAATCCTCTAGTTTTGAAATGAAACATTTTGGAAGTTGGCTGTAATATTCTAACACATCACAAGTAAAGGTTTTGACTAAGAGTTTAGTTTTGGTGAAGGTATTAGTTTTGATCCACTCTTTGTAAAGATTGGCAAAGGATTTAAGAAATTAGACATGATCTTTAGTCCCATCATAATTGATAGTTGGAGATATGATACCAATATCAATGGATATAATGAAGGGAGTTAAAGGCTCATTTTGAGTGGTTTGAAGCATCTTGTTATTCATTACAGGTTGAGGAATAGCATTGCCTAAGGCATCTCTATGAGGTGGAGGAATATAATTAGGATTTGCTTGAGGATGGATATCCAGAGTTTGATTAGCCATATTAATAAAATGATATTAGAGTTTCATCATTTTAGACGTGTTATAATCTTTCATTATGTTCATTTTTTGTATGGCTTGTGCAATAAGCTGAGTTGTATCAATAGGTGGGTTGGTGTTGGTAGAAACATTCTTTAAATTGGTTTGGGGGGGGGATTATTTTAAGATGGATTATTAGTGAGATTACTAATTAAACTTATACCAATTACTCCCACATTAACTTTAAGGTTTTGGAGATGAGAAGTGTCTTGATAGGTATAGAAAGGTTTAGCCTCATTAACTTCATCTTGAGGTGTGATTTGTACCATGTGATAATCCATAGAAGAAGGAGGGGAGTAGGTGCCCTAAGAGTGATGATACTCTTTGAGAGAAAAGAGAGGGAGAAATGAATATCATATCTAGTATATAAATGGATTAAGGTTGTCCAAAAAGATTTTGATAGGGGATTTCATGATTATTTGAGAGAAATGAACAAAAATGCTAAGGAGAAACAAGTGAACCAAGTTAAATAAATAATGAAGGAAGAAAAAGGTACAGAGTCAACTGGGTTGACATAGTATATAAAATAGGGTCTAAAAGTTGAGGAATCAAGGATACAAGTTTGACTTGGTCAACCTAGAGCTATAACCTAAGTGACAAAAAGGAAAAAAAGATATAGATTTGAAAAGGTTGACCTAGTGTTGTATCTTAGGAACTAGAAAAGAGTAATATATTGACAAGGTCAACCTAATACTATAAGTAGGAAAAAAAATAGTCTATAAGAGACTTTGTCAACAAAAATGATTGTGTACTGAAACATGAAAAATTTTACAAGTGATTTTGAAAGGAAGAAATGAAAGGAAACACATAATCAATTGGGTTAATGAGGTTGATCCAATTGATGTACACAACAAAAATCCTTGCACCAATATTAGCCAATGCAAGTTTTTACAATAAAAAATACAATTGATCAAAAAGAAATTAATAAAATTGAAAAGTAATGGCTAATTAAGTGGTCATCCTAATTTTTTTTATATTATTGGAATATAATTTCTAGTGTGATGGGAAGTTAGTTGTAATAAGGGAGATAAAAAGCAATATATTAATGGTTTTAGGACATTTATGCTAAAAGGGATCTGTATTGGTAGTGGTACTAGCTTGGTGTTGTGCCTACCCCCTCACTTCACTCACCACAATGATAAGGGTGTCAGGTTCTTAGCTAATATAAACCATTAACTATGTGTATAATAATTGACTAAAAAACCAAGTCAGCTTCCCCCTTGGTGATGAAATCCAAGTAGGTAGGCCTTGCATATACAATTGTTGAAAATAAATTTTAATATTTTGTGATTTTGTAGTGTGTACATAAAAGAGAAAATTAATTAAACTAAATGGTATATTTAAAAACCACCTGATTATACTATGTGTTCTATTATAAGCATACAAGCAATAAGAAATGAAATGTGAGCTAATTACTAGAATATAAGTGTTAATTCCAACTTTGAAACATATTATAGTGTCATTTTAGATGAAAATGTATGTAGATATTATAGAACAAATTTGATATTTCTTATACTATACTATTGAAGTAAGGGTTTAAAAAAAAACTACGCCAATAGTGTCAACCTAGTTTTCTAGATAGAAGATAAAATATAGAACTATGTCAATAGGATTGACCTAATTGACTATATAGAGGTAGTTTTAAAGACTAAAAAATGTGAAAATATAATTTTAATAAATAACATTATGTAAATAATTATTAAATGATCTTATATATATATATATATATATATATATATATATATATATATGTTGATTTAACCCTAATCCCTCTTATAAGTTTTTACATATAGAGTCGACCCATTCGACCTAGCATAATTTTGGATAAGAATTCACTAGGTCATGGGCTTGGTCAGCCAAGAGCCAACCTAGAACCTAAGTGAATTTCACCCAAAACTATACATGATAAACCAATTCAACCTAGTAAAAATTATTTTAAAAAGGGTTTTAAGGTGAGCAAAAGAGGGATGGAAAGTGGGAAAGGATTGAGGAGTATGAAAAAAAGGAGTAATAGCTTAGGGAGTGGTTTTTATGAGCTAGTTGGATTGGTAATAAGTTTTAATAAAGGACAACAATCCTATGAAGAACTAATGGTCTACACACCCCTTTCTTTGTATACCCATTAAGGCATGCACTCAGATAGATTGAGTCTCTATGGGTTACTAAAAGATATAAATCATCAATATTTTATAAAATTTGAAAATATTATGTATACAATCTCTTATATCCTTTTCACCATCTTGGATATGTGATTCCTTGAATATGGAAGCTCTACTCTTAAAATAAATATTTACAAAAAATTTTACCTTTGCAATAAATGTTATTATTTGTTCATCATCATTGAAAACATGCCAATGTTCTAATTTTTTAGGCACATTAGGTATTTCAATAGTGTATTTTTATCTATCTAAACTATGAAGAGGAATCATTAGTGAAGCATAAACATCAAGTGCATCTACCTTTATGATGTCATATAGTTGAAAAACATAATTTAAAATGATTTGAATTTTTTGATACATTCCCAACATGACTCTTGTTATTGTCTCAAATGGTCATTTTTCATTTATTACTAGTTCTTTACTTATTTCACAATGAGATCAATGTCACTAAGTGCTTTCAAGTTTTTTATTCCCATATCTTCAACTATGTATAATCCCATAAGAAAAGCTTCATATTCAATAATTCTATTTATTTATTCAAATGTATCTTGTAATAGTATGGAAAAAATCTTCATTTTGTGAAATAAAGACAATTCTAGATCAAACATTAACCGAGGAGTATATGCCACCAATCTCTAGAGTCCATATGTCATTATGGTCACTTTCAAAAAAAAATTGTATATCCATTTCTCCTTCAGACATCATCATGTAGTTCCTAGGCTATTGTATTCATAAATAATATTAAATCTTGGGTATTTAGATTTACACACTGTGAGTTTTGTCTTCAGTTGAGGTTCTAACTTGTGTTTGACCCCATTTACTAAGAATGTGGTATGAGACAAATCCATATCAATCTCCCCAACCAACACATTATAAAATATCATTCTTAATAATATACCATATTTGGAAAGGATGTATTGTACTAGGATAGTCATCTTTATCCCATTATAATGGAAAGAAGCTAGTTCCACTTGGGAATATTTTATCTTCCTTACTAACAAGACTTGTTTGGTGTCCATTGAAAAACATCAATAAAACATTTTTGTGTAGGTGAGTCCTAAATCATGGGAAACTTTGTCTAGCATGACATTCTTCAAATTTCTAGTATAAATTATACAACTAATAATTTTCAACCTTTCAGTAAAAGGGATATGTAAAATGGTTATTATTTCATAATATTAGAAGTAGATGCAACCATAGTATTTAATGGGTGTTTCAAGTTAGACGGTAAAATAAGGAGCCATTTAGAGTTGGGTTTGCTTGTGATGGAAATGTCATATTTGATAAAATGTAAAATCTTATTAAGTTGGTCAGGATTAGATCTTAGGTACTCATATTTGAACATTTGAATCTTGGATTTATTGACATGATATATAATATAAAATTAAGGGATACTAGAAGAAAATGTTTCATCTAAATCTATATTATTTTTATAATTAATCCCAATGTTGAAATTTTAAGGATTTTGAATATGAGAAGAGGTACATACCTTGACATTAGGCTAATTTTTATTTTATTTAGGAGGTAAGGGATGTATTTGAGGGGGGATTATACTTGAATTATTTGTATTATGAACTTACATAACTTTAACCTTCTTACTTTGGTTCACCTTGTCATCTTGCTACTTTTTGGTTTCTTCTTTCAAACCCTATGATATTGTGAATATTGCATAAGACTGGACATTCTTATCTCTGATTACATCATCATAATCATCTTCTTCAAAATCATATTCTATAAATGTGTTGTTGGAGATGCAACCAGGTTATTCAATCTTATATTCATGAAAACCTATATATTCTATTCAAATTTACTCATCATCAAACACATATAATTCTTACATTTCTAGTATTACATGTACTAGAGTGTTCATAGTAGGAGGGGATTAAATATCTAATTTTGGTTGTGGATCTTCAAGCTAAACACAATTATGTTTATGAGTAATATATTTCCTTATGGGGATATCATTATATGGAATAACTAATTAATTTTGAAGTAAATTTTTAGTTAAGGAAATAATATCATTTACCATTTTTTGAATCAAATTCTCTATGGAACCCTATTTTGAAGCTTTTCCCTTAGACTTCAAAGAGTCTCTTCTTAATTTATTAGCCATAACCATATCATATTTGACCTTAGTGATGAATGATTTTCTTTATTATAAATTAGGTAATATATTTTTTCTAAACAAAAATCCTACTTCTAGTAGTTACATGTTTATAAAGATTTATTTTTACTTTTTCCATGAATTTGGCTACTTGAGGAATCCTATTTAGTAGTTTGTTTAATTTATAAAAAAAATCAAAAATTAGTTCACAAGATTCTTTATTCATTTGAGTTAATTGTGTGAGAATTTTATGCACATCCTCAATGTGTTTAAACTGAACTTTGAACTTAATTCTCATAGTATTCCAACTATTAATGGAACTTGGGTTGAGATGATAAAACTAGTTAGTCACCCCATTTGTAAGATTTGATAAAAATAAGCTTACATCAAAATATTTAGGATAAAAAACTAAGATTCTACATGGAAAAACATTAGAATTATGTTCATTTGGATGTTGTTTCCCATCACTTGAAAATTTTCAGAAATTCTTTCATGAACCTCAAGGTATTTCATGTAAATACCCTAAGGCTAATGACCTGATAATGTTACCCCAAGGTACTTCTATATTTTGGAAAATTATTATTTAGGTGTGTAATAATAACATAAAATACAAGTGCTTAGTTTATCAAAGTACCTCATTTTTTTTCTTTACCTTAGGACTTATAGGTAGACTTACAAATTTTTTTCTTGCTTCTTTTTTCTCAAGATTTAACTAAAAATTGAGTCATTATTTTAATTCAATTAAAGGATCAGACACACCTTTAGGCTTACTAACTCTAGTGAACCTTATTTACATCAAAATGAAAAATCATATTCACCAAGAATGCAAGGTGGTTGAAGGAATATACAAACTACCCTTATCACAACTTTTCCCAACTATCTTCTTATAAAAAAGTGTAATTGATCTTTGTACAAGATCTACATGGTCCTCTTCCTTATTCAGTATAACTACAACTTAGTGAAAATGAGTGGCACTGACCCTATTATCCAACATTAATTGATATTGGTCAATATCAATATCAACCTATAAAATATGTTCCCAATCAAGTTATATATAATGTATTGTAGTTTTAGTTGTTAGAATAGTCATTCAAAGGACTTATGGGTATTTGTGGTTTTCATGAAAAAGTACAAAATGTGCCTCATGGTGGGTGCCAAATGTGTTGGTTGGAAAATTTGTATTGGGATAAATTTTGGTGTATCATAGACAATAATGCTATGGGATAGATCCCCTCCTCTATTAGTAGTTGAGTCAAACATTATTGAAATCAAAAATATAAATGAAAAAATTAGATATTTACAAATATACATTTTAGTGTTGGGGTTTTCCATTATGTAGAAAGGAATTTTAACAAAAGAAAGATAGATGAGAAAAGAAAATAATTGTGATATTTAAAGGAATAAAAAGGAAAGAACATGAATAATGGAGAAAACACATATTTCAATTATATTTTCATGTTCTTGATACTATAGTAAAATATGATAAATTAACTACAAGTATTTTACATGAAATAAAGTATAGACATTAACAACATGAATCAATTAACATAAAAAAATTTATTCACAAAGATAATCAAGGCATAAATTCCTATAATAATCTAATTTTATTAATTTATGAGAATAACTAAAAAATTATTCCTCATCCCTTTATTCCATCAAAATCCTATATATTGTAAAAAGTCTTTTGGTGTGACATGCACGCCCCTATTTATAGCCTAGAATGTGGTAGTTAAAATGAAGGAAACTATCTCTTGAATTGGTAAACCATTACAAAAATCACTTTTTATAAAAATTGGAATATGTGCACTTCTCATTCAAAATTGAAATTTTCAAAGTGCAAAAAAGTATAACTTAAAAATTATAAAAGTGATTATGTCAAAATGTAGTTTTAAAAATTGTAAATTAGAATATTTGTTCTCCACTTATTGACCACTACCTTTATCATAAACAATTAAAACTTACTTATTATTGTATTTATTTAACCTTTTTCAATAATAATCAAACTTATTCATCATTTCTTTGACTTTGTATTCATTTAGACCATCAAAATGGATGTAACCAATTACCCTTTCAACTTGAATATCTATAATTTAATGTATACATGGTACCATTTTTATAAATATTTTTAGCATACGATATATCTAAGGTGTATATGATATGAAAAATGTGCCTAATAATATATACATATACATATATACACACACACACACACACACACACACATATATATATATATATATTAGTTTTGGATTTCAAAATCATTGCATGCATTCATACCGTATGGTCTTTTACATACTTTATCAAACCAATTTACTTCAGTAGTTGGTTCACCTTTTTGACATTTTTAAGGTGATAAAATCACTCAATATTACATAGTTTCTAGGTTGGATCTAATTTTGTCAGCTAACCTCACCAAGTTATAAATATTATTGGGTTACATGATTGAGTTAATCTCAACTACTAGGTGGCAACTCACTTTTTCTCCAAATTTTGGGGTATGTGACTTCCAATCTCTCTCTCTCTCTCTCTCTCTCTCTCTCTATATATATATATATATATATATATATATATATATATATATATATCCTTATCTCAATTTCATATCCTTAAAATGATCCATATTTTTTAAAAAAACTTGTCAATAGGAAAGGTGGTTGCAATGACACATAGGTGTACTCCTAGACCTTGATCTTTAAATTCCAATCTATTTCAAGTAATTTTAACCCATATTATATTCATTTATTTTACACTATAATGTGCTCTCAATTGCAAGCCAATCATCAACAAAGCACTCAAATTCAACTCAAGAAAATACAAGATGTGCACACACACCCAATTGTTTATTTCATTCATTTGAACTATAAATTTCATTATTAGATTAAAGGGGTGAATGTATATGTGATTTAATTTTTAGGTTTTTGTGGAGTTTAAGTCCTAGGTTATTAAAGGGTGTGAGTACAATAAATTAGGGTATGAAATATGTAATAAATATAACCACTAATTTGTGAAAGAATTAATCTAATCTAATGATTCTAATAATAATAATTAATGACACAAATGAATATTTAATTGGACACTACCTGAGATGAAGGATACAAAAGATAAAAACTAGTACAAGAGCTGGTCTGAGTGTCACAAATATGATCCAATTGTCAGAAACCCTCCTATAAAATTGCACCCTACCTGGGATAGTAATGTTATGGTGTTAGTGTCCACTTTTAGTGTTAATGTCCTCTATGAAATAATTGATCTATACTTCTAACAGCACTTATGTCTAAGTTTTATAATCCTATTCTTATGTATACAAACCTTACTTCATTATCTTTTACTTATTTTGATTGATTTTATATTCAAAACCTAGACCTCCATGTGATTAGGGAGTTCGATTGGCATAAATAGTAAACATGTGGTGTTATTTGGGTAGTCTAGACATATTCAAAACCCTATTTTGATGAGAGTTTCCTACATACCAATACTCTAAGTAAGGATCAAGCCTGATGTAATTTTCCTCACCTAAGTAATGGTGTAAGTGTAATTGAAGCTAGTATGAATGCTAGTTATGTGAGGCTTGAGACTAAAAATTTATCTATTATGAGCATAGGAGTGTTGTAGATGATTGTATGTATAAGTAAGGTAGAATATGGATTAATAAACATGATTATGCACAATTTTTTTAATATTCTTTATGTGTATTTGCATCTAATTTACATCTAGTCAATAAATG
The DNA here is from genome assembly GCA_037957365.1 of Torreya grandis. Taxonomy (NCBI): domain Eukaryota; kingdom Viridiplantae; phylum Streptophyta; class Pinopsida; order Cupressales; family Taxaceae; genus Torreya; species Torreya grandis. The sequence goes on along the minus strand of JARHVA010005231.1, from coordinate 1,107,210 downwards.
GCTATTTTTCATGTATATATACTAATCTGGTGCTTGTGTGGGGTTTGAAATAGGCCTAGGCTAACCCTAGGTGTCTTAGAAATTGAAAACATATTGTTTAGGGATAAATAATGGGGATAAGATAATTGTGCCCAACTAGGACACTAACACTGTCGTGATAGTGTCTAGTTATGGTGTTAATGATTAGGTTGTAGAACTTGAGGAGCTAGGGGCATGACTGCCTGAGGAAGGGCCTGGGACTGATTTTAAAATGTATAGGGATGTTTAAGGCTCACATGAAAGTTAGATAAGTGTCTAAATAGGACCTAAGATAGGTCTAGGGTTGAACTAAGGATGGGTGGTCTCAAATAACACTCTTGGCACTTAGGTGACATTTTAGATGATGAAATTTGCCTCCTATTTATTATAGAAATATATAAAACTGAAATGAATTGGATAAAGGAAAATAAATGTACCTAGACTTATAGAAGTGGTGAAGCCCATGATACTAGATCTTAGTATGTGAAGCATGCTCCATTGTTTATCCTAGAAATAAAAAGTGCATAAAATTAGTCCTTGCTTAAGAGATATCAAAAGGAAAGACAAAACTAAGTAAAATTTATATGAGAGAGAAAAGGAATGAATTAACCTTATTAGGTACATGAACTAATGCATAATCCTAGTGCCATCATATGTTTGTGCATTTAGATAGTGATAAAATTGGTGAATGGTTTGGACTAATCTGAATGGATTATTTAATCTCCATGTGTGGATGTCTCAAGAAATCAATATGGCCTTGACTCCATCATTTCCAACCCATGTTCAATGGATCATAATATGTGAATATTTTAAATTAGATTGATGCCTTTTCCAACCCTTTTATGTAGGTGGCTCAGGAACTCAAGTAGACTATGACTCAATCATTACCTTCTCATTGTAGTTTATGCATATGTAATTGAATTGTGAAATATAACTAAATATATATGATTTTATTAAAAATATATATAATGGCTTTGTGTCCATTCAATAACTCTATAATAAAAATTAACCTAGGGGCCTCTTGGGCACTTGAGTATGTAGCTCAAGGAGTACTCAGTAATACCAACCATTGAAAATAGAGTAAGGTATGAATATAGTGTATAAATTAGAACATGTTGTCTTGTGTGTATAATGTAAATAATTACATGGAGTTTTCTATTCCATATAATCAACTGGTGTATAAGTGAGCATATAAAAATAATATACTACACATGTGCCCTCAAATATTATATATGAGCATTTGGATTCTATATTGAGTTGTAATAACATGTATTTGAGTATCTAAAATAAAACAAGAGTGATAACACTTTGCATGATGCCCCTATTCTAAGAAAATTGGTATGATTTTGTGTAAAACTAAGCAAAACTAAACAAGAACTAATAGTTTATAAATAAATCTATATAAACCTATACTATAACTACTATGCCTTTATATAAATTCTATAATATCTTATTTTTATGGATACTCAATAATAGTACCATACCTTGGACAGTAACATTATGGTTCTAGTGCCCAACTATGTTTTTTTTTTCTACCAAACTAACTCTAGTCTATATTTTATGTTTATTCATGTTGGAAACTATATTATGAGTACATTTGTATGGCTTTATCTCTATGAAAAAACTCTATGAATTCCACCTCTTTTGAGGGGAGTTGTTGAGCCTGTGTAAGAACTATGCTCAAGATAAAAAGCTTTACATGATATGTGTTGGCTTGAGAACATATGATATATATGTATTAAACCAATATAATGTATATACATGACACTCGAATGTAAGCAAATTTGAGAATAAGTTGGTAATGTATGATGTTTGTTATATCTAGAATTCACAAGGTTGTCAAATAGATATAACAATGTAAGCATGTGTATGAATAGAAAATTTGAGTAATAAAAATAAGTAACTACCTAGGAGGATGGGGAATTATGTTCATAAAGGCACCCAAAGAGGAATGGGATATGCATGACGTTCCTCATGGCATCTAAAATTAGAGTTTGTAACAAGAAAGAGATAAGTGTCATGGCCATGATTAATACATGAAATCATACATACAACACACATTAGGCATGCAAAGTAGGCCAAGGGGTCACAATACAAGGGAATGGGCACATGTCACTGAATCTAATAAAATAATAGATACAAAAAGATGTTGAAATTTCCACATATACAAATAAAAAATAATATGGTGTCGATCCACATGGAAGGACATGTTCAAATGTATGCATATATAATTAAGAAGGCACACACGAGGACATGCTAAAATGTCCAAATCATACATACCATTAAAGGAAGTGGTTTAGATACAAAGAATAATGACATATGTAAATTCCCTCAAATGGATGTAGAAGCATAGAGACATAATGAACTCTAAACTAGTAAAGTTATAACTGAAAGTATGCATGAACATATAGTATAGATTTTTATAAGGGTAAATATGTACATAAATGCATTTAGAGTAGTATTAGTCAATAAAAATTTTGTGTAGTGTAGGATGACCAACATCAATATATAAAAATGGTAAATATATGATATAGAGTATATAAATATGTAATATATCAATCATAACTATGTATATAATGCCTCCAAATGGGTGAATGTATCAAATGAGGAATTTATGTATCCATTTATGTGCCCCCAGTTAGTAAATACTAGCAAAGCTAGATCTAGGTGGTGGACCTGAGTCTTATAAGCATCCACAAATAATCAAAAAGAACAAGTGAATCATGTATGTATGATAAAACTATCAATACTAATAAATATAACATATGTAGTACCTAGAAAGTATAATAAATGTAAACATGCAAATGCATACAATCTATAATTTGTATTTTTTGAGAATTTTTTTCAATTTTTTTGAGTTTTCTAAGTATATTATATATTTTTCTATATTTTATGGATATAAACTATGTACAAACAACATTAAAATGAAAAAATATATAAGGAGTAAGAATAAAGGAAGATACATATAAGTAGATGATGGAAATAAATGAGATAATCTATAAATGAAGTGTAATGTCTCTATAAGCCTAAGATCACATCCATGGGATATGGATAATCAAATTGAGGATCTGGTAGGAGGTCATCCAATTTCAAATACAAAATATTCCCAAACTCAAATAAATAATCATCATCATGGTCATCATACCATGTTGTCTATTTAAGTGTACCCTTATCCTAGGAGTTATTTTGTATTCTATGTGTAAATAAAATTTTAATCTACTTTATAACAAAAATCTAATGCATTCCCAAGGTAAATAACATTAGAATATGGGTCATCTATCAAAAATATATGATTCTCATTTGATCCATCATGTAAAATGCAAATATGTGTCCATCATTAATGAAACTAAAGTATATATTTGTGTGATCATCTATGGCATCAATTGTTTATATCCATGTTATACCAAGTGTAACATGTATATGAGTTCCTATGCTCATAATGAAGAGTAATGTGTTGGACACCTTTTTTCCATATGCAACTGGTAGTGTGATATGTCCTAAGGAATACTAACAATGTATAACATGTTGTAACTCACTCTCCTAATGTCTTATGTATTTTAAGAATGCCAATATGCAAGTTCTGGGATCTAAATACTCATTTATGGAAACATGATGGATATATTAGTCATGGATAAAAACTCATATAGTCAATGGATCATTCAAAAAATATATGTGTTATTAAAGTTTCTATCAAGGTGCCTATAATGGTGGAGGTGGAGATTATGTAATATGAATAGTTACCTAATCCTTGAACTTATCTAAATTCTAATGTATATGTATCTAATTATGAGAATTTATATGTATCATGTCCTATGTGCCTATGAAAATGACAAAAATGTCTACCATCCTAATGTGGAAATCTATTGATGGATCTATGGTGAACAATGGGTAATGCCATCAATCCTATATCGAGCAATATCTATATAATAATGATGTGGTATATCATGTGAACTACCTAGATGAACCCATATAAATAGATCAATATCCATATATGTAACCATATATATTGCGTGCATGGAGGAATCTACCTCTAATTGTAATTGTAACCATATATATCAAAGTCTCAAATATATACTTCCTCTGAAATAACATGTAATGGTAACTATGCTATTATAATCCCATCATCCACCAGGGGATGGGATAAATTTACTATAAAAGGTTCCTCATCCATCATGGTTGAAGGTAACTATGATGTAGGAGGATATGAAATGGGTGTAATAATAGTGGTGCTAGATTCACCAACCTCATATGTATGCATCTACTCTATCAAAATCTTGTGAGGTATGGAGTATATGAGAACATGAGTTATCCCATCTAAATATGTAATTTAGGTGGTAGGATAGATGAATTTATAGTATTTGAATGTTGTATTATCTTCTATAAAAGTGTATAAGTATCCATCATTTAAAAATTCTAATGTATTAATGCAAGGTAGAGGGTATGGCCTCCATAGAATTTATTCAAGGTCTCCAAGGTAATAGGTTGTAGTGAAAATGATTAGGCATTACTTGAAACTATGTAGGTATGGTTTTTGGACCAATCATAATAAAAAATGTAATAGAACCTAATGCATATTTATGAATGTCATTAAAACCTCTAATGTTCTTATATGTCTTCTTAATAGATTTTGTATCAACCCCCATAGTTTATATAAATGTGAGGTTGCATATGTTAAATTTTGAACCATTGCTAATTAGAAATCTTTTAATAGTGGTGGTCTTTATTTTTTTCCTAAATTAAGAGCATTAGATTTTTATCAATAACTAATTATGAGGGGGAATCCTCATCAACAAAATATATAACATCCTCAATGTCCTTGATAATGTTTATGACATGCAAAATAAGTTAGTTTTATGTCATGAGGTAAAGATGTATGAGTAAGTGTTTTAAAAATAATATTTTGAAAATGATTTCCTTTTAGAATAATTCCAATATATAAATATTAGTTGGTGTATTTCTCAATTGATTCACAATATCAAATACTTTGTGGTGATCCCTAGGTCACATTGTAGTGTTTTTAGGACAATGAGTGATGAAGAGATTATGATATTCCTATATAGGCTAAGGAGTCATCATATTGCATCTAGTAACAAATCAAATTTTAGGATCTACTATTTGTTGAGGGTGATTAGTAGAGGTAGGATGTGAGCAAAGGTAATCAACTAGTTTAGGTGGAAGTAAAATATAATGAGTCCTATGAACTCTCTATCTTTGAGTAGTAACTAAAGGTAACTCAAAGTGAGCCATACAACAATGATCCTCATAGAAGTGGGACTTAAGAGAGGGTGGACTAATGTTTGAAATAATATAAGTTCTAACATGGTCCATGTCAAGAGTCACATACATGTGCATCTTTATATAAATATAATGTAATAGGCATACAAGACACCATAAGACTTTGTACTAAAAAGTATAAAATGGCATCCATCATGATAATCATGATGAAAGGTTAAAAACTAAAAACTGATTATATTCTAGAAATAAGAAGGGAAACCTTAATGGTACACTAGGGTTTGAAATAATGTTCTCAAATTAAGTCAGGTTCACCAAATGATTTAACGTTTAAGGGTTATAAATTATAATCCCTATGTTGTTAAAAGGGTTGAGTACAATAAATCAAAATGCAATAAATAAAGCCATTAATTTGTGAAGGAAGTCATATAATATGATGTTTCTAATAATAGAAATGAATACTTAACTAGAAACTATCTGAGATGAAGGCTATAGAATCTAAAATTGGTACAAGAGTGGTATAAGTGTCATAAATAAGATCTAGGTGTTAGAAACCCTCTGAGGTAATATCAACCTACCTTGTAAAATAACAGCATGCCACTAATGTCCACTTTTGGTGCTAATTTCCTCTATGTAAGAACTAATTTATACTTTAGAGAGAACCTATGTCTAATTCTACCAAGCTTGTTCTTATGTGGACAAACCTTGCTTCACTATTTATGACTTTTTTTGACTAATTTTACATGTAAACCATAGAACTCCATGTGATTAATTCATTTTATTAGGATACGTAGTAAACATGTGGTTCTATTTGGGTAGGCTAGACATCCTCAATACCCCAATTTGATGAGTGTTGCCTATATATGAATACTCCAAAGAGGGATTAAGCTTGATGTAGTTCACCCAACCTAAGTGCTAGTGTAACAACAAGTGAAATTAGTATGAATTCTAGTTTGAGTGATTTGAGTGAGGCTTTTAACTAGAAATCTATGTATTTTGAGCTTAAGAGGGCTATAGATAGATGTATGTAGAAGTAGGGTAGAATAAGGATTAATAACCTTGATTTTGCATAACTTGTTTTAAATTTATTTATGTGTATTTGCATCTAATTTTAATCTAGTTAATAAAGGATAAAAGTCATGTATATATATTGATTTGGTGCTTATGTAAGGTTTGAAATAGGTATAGTCCAACCTTAGGTGTCTTTGGAATTGAAAACATATTTTTTGGGGCTAAAAAGAGGCAAATGATAATAACACCCAACTAGGACACTAACACTATGGTGCTAGTGTCTAGTTATGGTGTTGTTGTGGATATAGATTGCACCTTATTTGGTCAAGGGATTATTCAGGTCCTTTACCCAAATCTAGCTCAACATGAGAATGACCCTAGGTTGTGTGTATCCTATAATAGGGTAAGAAATTTAGGGTTTTTAATGAGGTTAAATCCTCAAATTTCATAATTTGGACCTTTATTTCCAAAACCTAAAACTAGTTAGGATGAAAAGAGTCAAGAAATTACATAAACCTATCTAGCTTGTGGTGATACACCACGAATTTGACATATCCACTCTTAGGTTTGGACTCTTTAACACACTAATGGACTATGAAATGAGCTAATCTAGTGCCTACTATAATTTATAATCAAAAATATTTCATATAGAGGTTCATTTGATGCACTAAGACTAGAGAGAAATGAAAGTAAGGTCCATTTGAAGACACTTACATTTAGAAATCCACTATAACCTTAAGAGATAAATGCTCAAACACACTATATGACCTATAAAGAAAGTTTATATCATTTATACTGAGCTTATAATTTTTAAATGGAGGATTAGACCACATCAAATATCAACCAAACATAAGAATGCTAACATAGATTGACAAAACACTACAAAAATGCCTTTTTCATTACTTTAAGAGGTGCAAAGTACAATTTTTGGTAGAATCTAGTCATACCAGCGTAAGGGATACTCATCAATAACTTAAAGGCTATATTTATAGAAGAAAGGAATAAAGAGAGAGGGAGTTTTGGAACTCAAAGGGGAATCAAATGATCTCAAATCCATTTGAATTATAGTTACAACTACCTCCACAAATTATGCTCATTCAAACCCTTTTAATTGATCTAAGTTAATTAAAGTGGTTGCACAGTTACACTGATGTTCCTTCTTGTTGAAATGGTGGGGTCAAGTTGTTCTGAGATAGGTTCTTTAATCCATGTACTTATATTAACTAGGCTAGTCTATTAGAATAATATCTTGTTGTTAATTTTTCTTAACTGGTTTATTGTGGCATGAACAGTGGAGAAAAGGGGTCCTTTTCATGTAGTTGGTCATAGAGATGAAACCATTAGCATCTACGTGTATGATTTGATGGTACCCTTTGAAATTATAGATCCTTATTATAACAATGGTAAAGATAGTGATAGAAATATCCCTCTATGATATAAACCCTCAAGCTAGAGGTCCATATTTAGACATTATGGCATCCATTTATGTTATCTATGCTTGACTACATCACTATGTCCACTTAATGGAATTTGATCTAGCTTTAATGGTAACATATCCCCTTTAAAAATATTTCCCTAGTTTAACCTTGGTCATATGTTTGATCTCCAAGAAGTCTCTTAGATTTTTGAACTTCAATTTTATTAGTCATCGATACCTAACCGAGATCATTAACTCATAAAACCATCTCACACCATTGATCCCACTCATTATGAATGACCATGAAATTTTTATTTTCCTTTGACTTGTCAATATCTCTCTTATATGGTGCCACTTGGAAATCCCACATTTGTACTCAAGATTTGATATCAGTCTACCTAATTTTGCACTTATGCCATATGTCAATATCTTATTGATTTTAAGATTTTATTTTCAATCTACTTCTTCACATACTTACACCATGTGGTAGCCTCTAAATCTCTCTAAATTGTGACTCATCTCAAACTGTCAGATCAAGATATATAATGCAACATAGACCATTAGATCTATTAGGACCCATTGTTTGAAAGCTAATGACTATTTCACAATCTCAATTTTTATGCCCACACTCTCAAAAAATTAAATTTGTATGACCATAATTGACATTTTCACAACCATCAAATTTAAGATCAAAAGGGTTTGTTTTGCTTGAGATTTATTTTGATGTTTACACGGATGTCTTACTCTGTTGGTTCAACTTTGAAGCTTAATAACTTTAGATAGAAAGCTCATGTGGACTTGAAACTTATAGATAATTTTCTTTGAATTTATAAATATAATCCTTTGGCTCATGGGGGATTCTTGAGTGAAGATAAAAAATTCACAATTGAGCTGGTTCATTCATTCCTGAGTGACATCCTAGATGGTAAGGCCCCTTAGACTTGACAAACTAATCTTTGAAGGCTTAGATATTAAAATAGAAGAATCATTGAGATGTAGACCTTATATATAATTATATTGGCACTAGAGACATTGATCATGTATTATATAATTTTCATACAAGGCCTTTTGAGCATATTTATAAAATTCCCAAGTGAACTAGTCTATTTTGGTTCTTCATGACATCTTGATGACAATCTAGCTTCACAATCTTGTTCCTAAACTTTTTTAGCTTTGAATGAATTGCTTAAGGATTATTTAGACCTTTTCCATGATCTTGGTTTGTGTTTATCATCATGAAGACCTTCCACTTGCATATATGACCCTAAAATGACTCCTCAGATATCAAATGGCACAAAAATTAAATCAGACGATGACCAAGAATAGAATGGAAAATGAAGAACATAAAATGGACTAAAACATACCCTGTGACATTATAAAAATCCCATATACAAGATTTTGAGTATAGGGGGTTGACCCATTTTGGCTTGAGGTAAAAATTGTCAACATCTTTGGTGATTTCTTGGCTTGAGGTAAAAATTGTCAACATCTTTGGTGATTTCCTAGGGGTGGCATGCTTGCTATTCCATGACCAATTGCCTAATCCTATCTATTAGGCTATGGAATCACATTTACAATAGGTTTTACATATAAATTGCACACAAAACACACAAAACATAAGGAAAGACAAATAAGAAGTAACACACAACACAAGAAACACACATGTACTTCATGATCACTTATGGGACACAATAGACACAAGAAAGGAAACACACACCTAATCACTAACTAACCTAAGATGAAAACATCCTCTAAGATAAAAGAGGAAGTTTGAAAATTAACTTGATTTATGTAATTAACTATTGAATGAGACATGTAGCCTTTTGATCCTTTAAATTTATTCCTCCATCTTCTTTATGGTGTTTTCCAATTTCATAGGCATGATGTTAAATGAGAACCAAGAAAATCCATATAGGTTGGCTATGGAAATGAACTATTATTACATGCAAATAGCCTCAATTATCTTGTATGGCTCTTAAGCTATGACCTCCAATGGTGATTGAACAAGACATACCTTTTTATTTTCCATGGTGATCTCAATGAGGTTGAGCTTCCTCTGAGCTGTAATTTATTCAAGATCATCAAGGCTATTTGTATACTCATCCCAATCTTGGTTATTGTCATTCTTGGGAAACTCTTTGTCTTCCTTCTCAAATGGTTGACCCTCAGCTTGGAAAATATCTTCAATCTCTTAAAAGAGCTTCATTTTTAGTTCCCAATCATATTTTTCCTCCATGGAAAACTTTTTCTCTACCTTTTCATGTACTTAGCCCTTAATATACAAGTTTATAAATATGATAGTCCTCTCAACCTTGCTTTTCTCCTTGACAAACCATACTTGATGTTTGAAAGCATCAAGATTATCTTCTTCATGTTCCCATATCTTTTAATGCTGCTCAACATTAGGTGGGTCTCTTAATTCTTCTTAAGGAACCTCAATCTCCACCTTGAATTCATCATCCATGTTTATAAATTCTTGGGCAGAAACATCATCTAATGAATTCATGGTAGCATGTTCTTGATGAATAAAATGACCTTCATCTCTATGTTTGGTAGAATATTTGTTAGCATGATCATGTTTATTAAACTCATCAACAAACTTATTATTAGATATGCAATCTTTTGGAGAAGGAAGAGCTTTACCTAAATTTTCAAACTTTTTGCATATGACACTGGGATTTTGCCATAGTTCCTCTTCATTCACAATATGAGACCTTTCTCCATGCTTATGGAGACAATCATCAACATGCTTGTTAGAAGAATTATACAAATCAGATTTAGACTTATTTGGAGGTTGATTAACCTTATCAAGTTGATCAAATTCATGACATATGAAATCAAACTTTTTCCACAAGTCATTTTCATCCACCTCTTAAGTGTCATCTTTGAGATTCATTTCATCTATCTTGGTCTCATGAGACTCTCTTAGGACTAAAACTTCTTGAGGAGTGACTTGACCTTCTTAATTTATAGTAAACTCTACTTCATGCTTGAGATGGTCACCCAAAACATTATGATTAGACATGGAGTCTTATTTAAATGCATCTCTCTTCAAGTCTTGGCCACATTATTCATGGACTACTACAAAAGAGTCTACAAAATGTTCCTGTTCTATATCAAACTCTACACTAGTAGCTGTGGTAGGATATTCAATGTAATTCCTTCATCCAAGAAGGTAGAGTTGCACTTGTGGTCACAAAATGAAGTACCTAATGTGGTTTCCTCCTCATAGTCACTCATCACATTCTCTTGGTCATTCTTGGCTTGGATTTACTCCTTTCCACTTGCTTCTATCAAGAAGGGCTCATGTGAAGGAGCTAGAATATGAGATGAAAGATGAGATGTCATGTGGGGTTGATGATTTGGAGATAGAGTGTGAGGGGTAAGAAAAGGATTATAAATGGATTTAGGAAAGATAAAATCACTAGTAAGCTCTTAGGGAAGTGAATTATTTGACTAATTAGAAGGACAAACATCTACATAAGTAGGAGTTATGCCTTATCAATAATTTCCTTGAGTTTATTCAATAATATCATGTTCATTTTTGATCTCTTTATCCTCCCACATACTTAACATATCTATTTAACATTTAAGGCACTTATTTTCCAATTCCATTTGTTCTTTGATCTCTCATTGAGTTCTTTATAGTTATTCAAATGTCTCCAACTTTTGCATATGATTTTAGGCAACACCTCTCAACCATTTCATGGATGATTAGGGAGCACATCATACTCATCATCCCATGTACTCATTTTGTCTTCAAGTTATAGTAACTATGGTATGGATTCCAACAAGGTCTTGATATAAGATGGAAAAAGTCAAGTAGGAGGAGGGTAATGATGAGGGTCAAGACCATATTCATTTTTTTGTATTCTAGCCTTGATGAATATATATATTTCCTTTTAATAACTTTATGTTAATTTTATGTAAACATATGATTCCTCATGGAAAGACCCATTTGAGTACTCTTGAAGTTCATATTTATCATGGTATGGTTGATAGGGCTCATATTGGGATTGATAGGGAGGAGTTTATTGATAAGTATCTCGGTAACCTTCTTTATAGGGATATCTAATAACATGGTGTCTATATAGGGGAAATGGAGGATTATAAGATTACCATGGATCATATGAATGACATCCACTTTGATAAGCCTATTAGGGAGTATAATGTGGTACATATAAAGGATGATAGGGAGGTTTATGGTAGGGATATTCACCATAGTTTTTCATGTCAACTTCATATATCAAATGAGATGTAAAAAAATGATCAAAATTTTTAGCTAAATATATGAGGATTTATTAAAATTAGAAGTTATTATTTAGAGTTTCCATTGCTGCTAGGTTTTAGATTTAAGGTAAAAGTAGGTTTTGAAGGGGTCCCGAAACCCTATACAACAAGGTAAAAGATAAACCATGAGGCACAACCAATGTTGACAAAAGAACCAAAAAATAGAAAAGAACCAAAACCAGGTTTTACTGGGACCTATTAACAACAAAAATAACCAAAAAACTCAGCTATCAAAACACTGAACTAGAAGTTAACCAATAGAACCAGCAAGCTGGTTAACCTCCCAGACCAGTAACCAGTAAACTAGTAGAGCAACCAGTTTACTAGCCCCAAAAAACTAGCTAGCAACAGGGAGCTTTGGAAGATAAAGGTTTTTAGTTTTTTTTCCCAACCGAAGGTTCATATCTAAAGGAGGGACTAAGGGCTTAGACTTCTTCCTTCTTACTTCTGTCCATCCATCCTCTACCTTTGCCGCCTTAGCAACCCATGCCTCAGAAGAAATAGAACTTTGGGTTCCAATGGGCTTTAAAACCTTTTTAAAATTAAACACATTTTGGCTTTTAGAAAGATCCTCCGAAGCAGGGAGAGAACCCACCATCTCCTTCTCCAGTTCAGCAATGTCACTTACCACAGCCTCCACAGGGGTATCATTAAAAGGCTTTGCCAAGGCTTCCTCTTCAACTTCCAGTTCTGATTTCGAGCTAACCTCATTCTCAAAATCTGAATTAGAAGTCGCTTCCAAAGATTGTTTGTCACTATTAAGTTCAGAGGAGACCTTAGACCACCAAGAAGGTGAACGCTTGGGATAGTGTTTCCCAGCAACACAACGAGCAGCAATATGTCCCGTCTGGTGGCATAACCTACACCGAAAAGGGACCCCTTCATAATCTAAAGTTTGTGTCCTGGTGCCTCTTGGGGAGTCAAGGCAAATTACCTTAGGGAGACCCTTAGAGACATCCAGATCAACTAGAAATCATACACACATTGAGTGGAAAGGAGTCTCACTATCTTCGATATATAAAAAATCCCCTATTGCATTTCCAATGGTTTTAAAAACTTCATCTTGCCATAGGTGTATCAAAAAATAAGGAAGCCGCACACATATAGGGAGCTTGTTAAAGGATTCCGAGAGAGGATTAAAATCCTTGTGCCAAGGTTTAGCCATTAAAGGAAATCTGCCCTGCCAAGAAAAATTGTTGTTACACAATATAGACTTCCTATCTTCAGGGATTTGAAAAACTATAATAAAGAAACCCCTGGCACAGGGATAGATTTGAGCGTCCCTAATATCCGGCCAGTTCTTGAGAATCTAGTACCTTAGGTCTACAAGAGAGGGCCAGTAACCACGAAAGTGAAAAATGGCAGCACTAGTGGAGAACCATTGGTGCTAGGTTACTTACTTCCAAAATCATATAAAGGAAATACACACCAAAAATCTTTCCACTCTCTTAGACCTTGGTCCCACCAAACATGTGAGAACTATTGTGGATCTAGATTTCACCCTAAATAGGTAAGGGATTGCTCATGTCCTTTACTTAAATCTATCTCAACATGGGAATGACCCTAGGCTATGGGTATCCTATAATAAGGTAAGACCTTTAATGTTTTTAATGGGGCTAGATCCTCATATTTCATAATTTAGATCTCTATTTCTAAAACCTAAAACTATTTGGAATGAAAAGAGTCGAGAATTTACATAAAATAAACCTATTTAGCTTATGGTGATGCACCATGAATTTGTCATATTCACTATTAGGCTTGGACTCTTTAACACACTAATGGACTATGAAAGGAACTAATTCCATGTCTACTATAATTTCTAAGCAACAATATTTCATATAGTGGTCAATTTGATACACTAAAACTAGAGAGTAATGAAATTAAGGTTTGATTGAAGATGCTTACATTCATCAGTCCATTATATCCTTGAGATATAAATTCTAAGACACATTATATGACATACAAAAAAAGTTTCTTGTATTTATGTTGAGATTAGAATTTAGAAAGGGAGGATTAGACCACTTTAAATATCAAACAAACACAAGAGTGATAACATAGATTAATAAAACATTATAAAAGTGCCTTTCTCATTACTCCAAGAGGTGTAGAGTATAATGTTTAGTAGTATCTAGTCATATTAGCCTAAGGGATACTCATCAATAGCTCAAATGATATATTTATAAAAGGAAGGAAGTAAGAGAGAGGGAGTTTTGGCACTCAAAGGGGAATCAAATGAGTTAAAATCCATTTAAATTGTAGTTACAACTACCTCTATAAATTATGCTCATTCAAACCCTTTTTATTGATATAGGTTACTTCAAGTGGTTTCATAGTTACATTGATGTTCCTTTTTGTTGTATTGGTGGGGTCAAGTTGTTATAATCTAGGTTCTACCATCCATGTAGTTACAATAACTAGTCTAGTGTGTTAGAATCTTGTCTTACTGTTAATTACTCCTATTTAGTTTGTCAAGGTGTGCATAGTGGAGAGAAAGGTTCCTTTTCATGTAGTTGGTCTTATAGAAAAAACATTGGGGTCTACATGTATGCTATCATGGAACCATTTGAAATTATATATCCTTCTAATAATGGTGAATATAGTCAAAAAAATATCCCTATTTGACATAAATCATCAAGCTAGATGTCCATATTTACCCTTAATGGCATCCCTTTATGTTATCTATGCTTAAATGCATCACTATGTTTGCCTCATGGCATTTGATCAATCTTTAATGATGGCACATACCATTTGAAAAGCTTACCCTAGTTTCAACTTGGTGATGTGTTTAATTTTTTAGTAGTCCCTTAGCTTTTTGACCTTCAATTTCATTGGTCATTGATGTCTGACCTAGAACATTAAATCATTAACCTATCTCACATCATTGATCCTACTTGATACAAATGATTGAAAATCATTGATCTACCTTTGACTTTTCAATGTCTTTCCAAGATAGTACCACTTGGTAGTCTTATATTTTCACTCATGATCCACTGTCAGTCCTTCTTCTAATAATGGTAAACATAGTCATAGAATTGTCCCTCTATGAAACAAAACCTCAAGTTAGATGTCAATATTTAGCTTTAATGGTGTCCCTTTATGTTCTCTATTCCTAAATACATCAATGTGTCCACTTCATAGCATTTGATCAAGGTTAAATAGAAATACATCCCCTTTGTAAAAATTTCCCTAATTAAACCTTGGTCATGTGTTCGATCTCTAGGAAGTGCCTTAGCTTTTCTACCTTCAATTTCATTGGTTGTTTATATCTAACCCAAATCATTTACTCAATGACCCATCTCACATAATTGATCCTCCTCGATATGAATGATTGATCTACCTTTAACTTATCAATCTCTCTTTGAGTTGGTACCACTTAGCAATCCCATATTTTCACTCAAGATATACTATCACTCTACCTACTTTTGTACTTATACAATGTGTCAATCACATTTATTTCAAGATATTATTATCAATCTTCTACTTCACATGCTTTTAGGCACCTAAAACTAGCCACCAATTACCTCTAGCTAGGATTTTAACTAATTTTTATCAAAACATTACAATTTGGCCTAAAAATACTAAAACATGCTAAATGATGTGGACCTATCATATTTAAGTGACAATTTTGGCCAATTTATCCTTAAATGAGGTAATTCAATTTATGAGATAGCTAACTTTGATCAGATCATTTTGAGTAAAATGTCATTTTTATACTTGGGTGCTCTAGATTGCTCTTTTATACCAAATTTATTGCATAAGACACATGGATTTGTTATTTTATGTTGGAAACATCCTAAATTGGATAATGGATCCAATGCATCTAACATCATCTCCTAATTTTAATCTAGTCAAATTTTAGGCTAATAATATAACATTTTGACTAATTTTTGCACATGGTTGCTCTCAGTTGCTCTGTTCTACCAAATTTATTGCATAAGACACATGCATTTGTTATTTTGTGTTGGTGTTGGGAAATATGGAAGCACCATTGATTACCATGCACAAGCAACTTAAATATGCGGAATTAACTAGAAGTAACAAGTAACTAGAAATCAGAAACAACACAGAATATGAGAGACAATACCCAATTGTATTAATACTCATCCAAAAAAGAATACAATAAAGAAGATGGCACTTCTTCTCCACACCTCTCAGAGGCTTCCCACACCTCAAGTGTACATTAATTCTTTCCTCAAAGCTCTCTCTCTTACGGTCCCAACACACAACTCAAACACAGAGTTGGTGTTCACCTCCAACCAGTTAGTATCCACTACTACCAGTACTCCGAGTATATACACATACTCAATCGAGTGCACAACACACTCCAAGTAGATCTCCCATGAACCTACAACAACCTGCAACTCAAATGATCTTACTTTGGAAGGATCTTCCTTGCCTTCCTCTTTGCTCTCTTTCTGAGTACACACTGTACTCTAAGTAGATCCTACCTGATCTTGCTCCCTATTGTGTTGCTATCTTCCCTAATCTTGCACACCTGCAAATCAATATGGTTTTGTACACCTACAAACCTAGATCCCACACCCACATACACTTGCAGATCAATGATCTTACTTACCATGTATATCTCCTAATATAGCCATGCACACCTGCTGACCAAGATCATACATACATGAAGAACCCTTCTGATTCTCCAAACTAGTACCCACACTTAGCACTATGGTACTAGGAAGAACACACCATGCTCTCTTCACACACAAAAGGAGCTAATATTTTCTCTCTTACTCTCTAGCATAAATTAAAATACAACCCATGAGTCTATTATATAGATCTCATGCATACAATAATTTGACATCTAATTACAGTAATTAGATCCACAGCTTCTAGTCTAAAATTGGCCCTTAACATGTAAACACTTAGTTCATTAACAAAATATTCATGTAACTGACAGTTCTAGAACCACACAGGCAATTGATGTCAGTCCCTATCTGCTTGGAGATGATTGATGCTGGCTGACTTTTGATCGACATCAGTTTCTCTTCTATCTGCACCCTGTCGACGTCAGTTATCCTGGCCGATGCTAGTGTCTATGACACTCATCAACCTCCTCCATGTCTACATCCATGTGAAGCTTTTAGCTGCACAACCTAACAATCTCCCACTTGGAGATAAATAGCTACACTGTACCTATACCTATACCCCATCTAATCTATTTCTTGGCTTGTATCCCTCTTCAAGATCAATCCTGAAGACCAACCACCACACAACCTATGGTGCACCTCCTGTCATCCGAGTACCCTACCACATCCAAACCTACAAACCCACGTAGTGAAGTCCTAACCCTACATAGCATGAATCCCTATTACTGGTCCCTCTCAGATACCTGAGAACCCACTTCTTCGAATTGGCTCCTAACTCTCTGACAGCTCCCACTACTTGGGCAAATTTAGGTCTATACCAGACCTCATGTGATTTTGGACACTAAACTATCCAGCCCTTGGTGTGCTCTAGTTCTACATCCTACGTATTGAACCTCACCAACACTTGATCCACATCAGCTCTCACTAGAGACAAAATCAACCTGTGATCTTCCATGTCTCTCATGCCAAAGAATTTTGCTGCTCCCAAATCCTTCATGGCAAACCACTAAACTAACCCTACCCTTAGCTCAGCAAAACCCTATATGTTTAAACCTATAACTAGTATACCATCCACATACAATAATAAGATAATGTAGCTATCATCATCCACTTGGTAAGACAAACACAATGGTTACACTGACACTGACTAAAGTCCTACTTTGTCATCTACCTGTCAAAACCTATACCACTGTCATGTAGCTTCCTTAAGACCATATGACTTGGCCTTCCATCTCACATGTCCATTCTCTCTATTCTTTAACTAAGGTAGCCATTCATCTTTTAGTGCTTTCATACCGGTTGGCAACCCTACCAAATCTCCCATTTGGTCTTGTATCTTGTTCATGACATGGTCCCACTGTTTCTTGGATCCTTCCTACTCTGCAGTCAACAACTAGTATAAAGAAGAGGAACAATGAATTTGAGGCTTACTTACACTTTCAGTCCTCTCCATGGGAATTTGAGACTCCTTGATAGCTTACTATCCACCCAAAATCTATTACAGTGACCGACCTTGGTCACCACATAGTGTGCATCTGATCGACATCAGTTCCATGCACCTATCCTGACAATTGACCCCATCAACATTAGTGTCTACCTACTACTGATGTCAGTCCTCCTAACTGATGTCAGTCTTATGTCACTAACATCAGTCCTCCTAATCGACATCAGTCTTACCCTACCTGACACCACCAGCTCTGGTCTGTACATGACCGACATCGACACCTGTCTGTTAGATGTTGATTCCTCCTAACCAATGTCAGTACCTATGTTCACCTGTGAGTGATGACTTTTTACCTGTGAGCTTTCTTTGAATCAAATCCCTATCCAAACTACTCTGCTCAGATTTACTCAGCCTTCTCCACTGATCTCTATCTGCCATTTCCTCCATAAACACTAAGGCTTTCTAGTTCTTAAGTTTGTCAAAGATATATGAATTCCTCTTAAGAACATGCATCTCCTTCTTACTCATGTGACCAAGCCTACAAAGCCACATCTCCACAACAGAAGAAGAATCAGTAATATAAGCAAGTAGATAAAGAGTACCTACTTTCTTACCACCAGCTAATTCAAGTGCATCCACTGTGAGAGTTCTTGTGCATCTCTCATCACCCAACTTTCCTGAAGTTATTAGCCACATCTTCAAGACTGAGACCTGCATGACCTTCTTCAACACCCATGTGTTGGCCGCCTACAAATTCAGCTTCACTTCCCCTTTGCCAATTCTTTGACAAGGCTCACCAACACCTCTCTTTGGGGCTGCATGGAAAGAGGCAACAGAATCTATAAACCAAGATTCTAATTTATCTAAGAAACATACCAGAGCATCCTGTGCAACAACACCTGCAACATCTACTTCTTTAGTTCCTTCATGCTGATCTTCCACAAACCAACAATTTTCTTTTCCCTACTCTTTCTTTCCATAGGACCGTAATTGACCATTTGTGCTTTTCAATTCCTCCATTCTGAGCTTACTTTCTTCTGCCATTGCTATACTCCCACTCAATCAGAAACCCCTGAGAGTGACTTGTAATCAAACACAAAACCTACTCCCTGCAACCTTAGCTCTGATACCACTTGTTGGGAAATACGGAAGCACCATTGATTACCATGCACAAGCAACTTAAATATGTGGAATTAACTAGAAGTAACAAGTAACTGGAAATCAAAAACAACGTAGAATATGAGAGACAATACCCAATTATATTAATACTCATTCAAAAAAGAATACAATAAAGAAGATGCCACTTCTTCTCCACACCTCTCAGAGGCTTCCCACTTCTCAAGTGTATAGTAATTCTTTCCTCAAAGCTCTCTCTCTTACGGTCCCAACACACAACTCAAACACAGAGTTGGTGTTCACCTCTAACCAGTCAGTATCCACTACTACCAGTACTTTGAGTATATACACATACTCAACCGAGTGCACAACACACTTCAAGTAGATCTCCCATGAACTTGCAACAACCTGCAACTCAAATGATCTTACTTTGTTAGGATCTTTCTTGCCTTCCTCTTTGCTCTCTTTCTAAGTACACACTATACTCCAAGTAGATTCTGCCTGATCTTGCTCCCTATTGTGTTGCTATCTTCCTTGATCTTGCACACCTGCAAATCAATCTGGTTCTACACACCTGCAAACCTAGATCCTGCATCCACATACACCAACAAATCAATGATCTTACTTACCATGCATATCTCCTAACGTAGCCATGCACACCTACTAACCAAGATCATACATACATGAAGAACCCTTCTGATTCTCCAAACTAGTACCCACACTTGGCATTGTGGCACTAGGAGGAACACACCATGCTCTCTTCACATATAGAAGGAGCTAATATTTGCTCTCTCACTCTCTAGCACAAATTATAATACAGCCCATGAGTCTATTATATAGATCTCATGCATATAATAATTAGACACTAATTACAATAATTAGATCTGAAGCTTCTAGTCTAAAATTGGCTCTTAACATGCAAACACTCGGTTCATTAACAAACTATTCATGCAACCAAAAGTTTTGAAACTGCACAGGTGACCGACATCGGTCTCTGTCTACTTGGAGATGACTGACACCAGCTGACTTCTGACCCACGTCAGTTTCTCTTATGTCTGCACCCTGTTGATGTCAGTTGGCCTGACTGACACTAGTGTCTATGACACTGAGTAACCTCCTCCATGTTTGCATCCATGCAAAGCTTTTAGCTCCACAACCTAACAGTCGGTAACATCCTAAATGGGATAGTGGATCCTACACATCTAACATCATATCCTAATTACAATCTAGTCAAATTTTAGGCCAATAATATGATATTTTGACTAATTTGACTAATTTGAGCACTAATTACCAAGATTTGTGTTTCTCTCAATTTTTTTCTTATTTATAACTAAGTAAGAAGTAAGAAACTAGTAATAACGGTGTGGTAGAAGAACCTATGTGTTTGTGTTCACATGATCTAGATGAGTGTGAAGAGATCCTCTTTGTCTTAGGAAGAATGACTTGTAGATAAGAAATCACTCATGTAAAGGGGGTTGTTAGATGGGTAGAAAGGTTGATTTCCTAGCGTGAGTTAGATTTGAGAAGTGTGATCTTGTTAGGAGGGTGTTAATCCACTCTTTTAAAATAATTAAGTTGAAATAAATTAATATAAAATACTTGCATCTAATGATAGAAAATACTAAAAGGAAATGCAAGAAGAAATGAATGATTGATGTAAGGAAGATAGAATAATTAAGCAAATAATGGGTCAATACTAATGCTAAAGAGGTTAAGTGGGGTTCACAAAATAGGTGAGGTCTCTATGAATAGGTAGGAACATATAAAGTGGAATTTGGGTGAGGGTTAGTAGGTGGAAATAATTTTATATTATTTCCTACCATAATGACCATTGGTGGTCAGGGTGACCATCGATGGTTAAGCTAACAGTTAGTAGTTGGGTGATTGTTAATAGTTGAAGGTGACTATCGGTAGTTAGGGTAATCAGCTATGGTTGCTGTGGATTTTGGATGTGTTCAAAAAAGGGTTTGGTTAAATTTGCATAAAGTGGTCAATAAGTGTTCAAGGAATTTGGTTAAGGTATGGGGGTTAGTGGGTAATATGTAGAAAGGTTTGATTTAGGAAAGGAAGTTAGAAAATGAACAACCTAAATCTAAAATACAAAATGTACCTATCTTGTTGCTTGATGGAAGATGGCTAATCCTAGATTAATTTTGGAAAATTAATGATACTTTGCCTTGAGAGCAATTTTGGTAGAGGTTTGACTCTCTATTTTAGTTACTTACTTTATAGAAGGAATACATATTGGTTGATGGCTTGATCACTTGTATGTTAGAATTTTTGATTATGGATCCTTATTCACCTCCTACTCCCATCCTTTTATAGGAAAATAAAGTTAGAATTAGAAGGTTCCATAGGAGGTTAAACTACTAATTTTGATGCATCATGATGTGTTACCACTTAGTAAGGAAAACACATTAAATTATGCCATGTTAGCTTATACATAGCTGTTGTTGTGTATGGGAGGTGGGGACCTTGATCATGGATAATCAAGATGACCATCAGTGGTTAGGGTGATCGTTGATCATTGAGTGTCAAAGATTAAGTTGGGTAAAAGGGTGGGTTTGGTTAGTTGGTAAAATTGACCATGGTTAGGTTTGGTTAGGGGTCAAAAGGTCAAATTAGGCCCAAGGGGGTCTAAGGGTGTTTTAACATCTGGAACTATAGTGTGCAAGATTTTGATGTCTACAATTTTCACCAAAATTGATAAATCATGTTTAAGGCTTATTAATTTGAATCAAGATCCTAATTAATAATTTCATGGAACTTGTTGAATATTTATTTTTGGAAATTGATTATGATTTTTTGTATCATCAAGTAACACCATTTCTTAGGAAAACATCCCTAGACCATAAATACATAAACTATCAGGATTAATCCCTCCCATGCCTCATCAATGCCCTTCCATGCCTCATTAATGCCTCTCTATCCCAAATATTTATGAAGGCATTTATTAATCATGAACTCCAAAATTGAATGTATCTTTAGCCACACATCTTCATCTTGAGATGGATGGTTTAGGTTCATTCTGATCATTTTTCAAAATCAATAAATAGGAGGCATTGCCTATTGAATTGGGAGCTCAATCAAAGTAATGTTATAATACAATTTTTGATTCATGAAGCATATGCATAATTCTATAATGCCAAAATTGAGCCAAATCAAGCTCTTTTAATCCAAAGTTACCATACCCAAATAGCTTCAAGCAACATCTTGATGTACTGTTATTATGCCTAATTATTGAGCCAAAGCCATCATAAGCCAAGCAAATGGTTCCAAGTGGAGATGAAGGTAGCCACACTCCATTTATGAATATCACTTAGGCACAATCCAATAAATCAAATTTAAGAAGACTCTTGGAGAATCAATGAATATAAGAAAAGTAAGATTCTTGCATTTTAGTTGTGATTTATTCATTTGTATTCTTCACCATGCCCCCCTTTGATATAGGATTAAGGTGTTACAATTAATGTGGTTTATTTGGATTTGATTTCATTCACTAACACCATACTAATCTCCACTTATTTTAATCTTATGTTCACATAATGGCATGCTTAGTGCGACTGCACCCCACAAATTTGATCCACTTGCACCTACAAGAAACCTACTAACCTTTTCTTTGTATAATATTGAAGTGTGAGAGAAAAGAGAGTGAAAATTTTAGTAAAAATCCACTTTTATGGAAGTCATAGTTTTTCTACTGAGTCACAATTTCTTCCTATGGACTAAAATCTCATAACTCACACAGTCACGAGTTTGTCATTTAAATTCATGATATTGTATTTTAATTGTGTTTTTAGACTAACCTTGATTATATCTATAGATTCTATAACTATATTAGAACCTCACTACTCACAAGTATAGATATTTCAACCCCACTAATCACAAGTAGTGATATTAAAGCCTCGTTACTGATAAGTAGAGATATTATAATGATGTGATTTGTTAATCGCTCTATTGAAATACCACAACTTGATAGTCATGGCATTGTCAACCTAAGTTATGGGATTGTGAAACCTGAATAATGAGATTGTCAACCTGAATAGAAGGATTATTAACCCAAATATCAAGATTATTATCTTGAGTATTAATATTATGATTTTTGTTAAACT
Source organism: Torreya grandis (assembly GCA_037957365.1). Taxonomy (NCBI): domain Eukaryota; kingdom Viridiplantae; phylum Streptophyta; class Pinopsida; order Cupressales; family Taxaceae; genus Torreya; species Torreya grandis. The sequence goes on along the minus strand of JARHVA010005231.1, from coordinate 1,083,972 downwards.
AACTTGAGTATCAATATTGCATGTCTGAGTCATAGTTTTACAGTGTTGTGGGATTGCATTATGGAGTAGCGGGATTACATTGTGTGAAACTTGAGAGTTAACTTTACAAAGTTATTTTCTCATTTAGAAAAGTGATTCAAGGCTAAACAAAAATTTGACTTTTTCCTTGCAGGGACAACTTGAAAAAAAATGTAAACAAGCTTAATCTAGTCTTTTTAAACTCTTTTTAAGTGTTTAAAAAAGATTAAGAAAATTCATTTTTGGTGCTTAAGGAAACACTTAGATGTTTTATTGAATAATTTGTAGTTATTATTTACAAGTTTTTACATCTTAAAGCTAAGAGAATAAAATAATATCACCACACATTTAATTTAGTTCTTTAAAATTAAACACACTTCAAGTTTTTGTAAGTTATTTCTCATTATTTCTTTAGTTAGTTTTGATTGAGAAAATAGGGAGTTATGAATGTATGCTCTCCCCCTTCCCCTATAGGGAACTTGTGGAATCCAAATCACCAACTTTATTACAAAGTTATTTATTCCAAAGGTGTAAAAGATAAGTTGTGAAGACTTCCCAAAGACCCATAAGGCTTGGGTGATCTAGAAACAACATTTAAATCTCTTTTTCTTAGTTTTTTTTACTTTCATTACATCTTGGATTATGAGGGGGTTTTCATCACCTTCCATAAGTTATTTAAGGAGGGTTTGACCTAGGGTTTCATCTCCCAGCATCATCTTAAATCCCTCTCCATGGGGGGATATATAAAATGGGATCACCCCACTAAGATGGTGGTTTAAGCGATTAAACCATATACTATCACTAGGGCTAAGCTCCAGACGCTTGAGCATATTGGACATTGCACTACACTAAGAAAGTGATGGATGTAGTGGTTGTAAAAAATGAAATACCTTTTAAAAACAAGCCATATAATGCATACCCAATTGACATGTTACTTCTCTTGAATTTTGATGTAAAAGTCTTGTACATCTAATCTATCTAGATTTGATCAAAAACCAATTAGTTTTAGTTAACCCCACATTGCCACACCCTTGACAGGATTTAGTACATTATGATTAGTTGCATTTGGTCACTTATATATTTCTTTCTTGGTGTTTTAAAAATAAAACTAATGTGTTTGTTTATAAACCATGTCAAAACCAATTTGTTTATGCACCACTCTTTTGTTTAAAGAGGCATTATGTTGGCCATTTTACACCACACTTGTGCCTTACAATGTTTTCTAAACTTGTTTGTGTGTGTGTCAACTGACTAATATAGGCACTCTTATGCTACCCAAATCAGATTTCAAGTTTATGCATTTGAGTATTTGAAACATAACATTGCTTACACCATTAAATCACATTAACATTTTATGCTACTCTAATTATTTCAAAACTTGTTTGACTTGTACCAAAAATATTGTTTAAAACCATGTCACATATGCCATTTGGACCTTGTTTATGCACAAACATGTTGTCTAATTTGTTTTGTCAAATCATAGTCTTCAATGTTGAGTTTATAGTTAACCTTGTCATGTTTGGATTTAGACATTGATTGGTTTTGGTTTTGGTATCAATTCATGGGGCTAATACATAGATATTTCTTTTTTGGGTTGCATAACTTATGTTAATTGATTACCCAGACTTGATGACTATTTATTTCTTATTTATTAAATGCCTATCCTCATCATTGTTTTTTCCTTTATTTAGGAGAACATAACCTTTCTCCAAGATCCTTGTGCCTTATGGCTTATGCCAACTGATCATGTTTATGTTTGATTATGTGTGCCAAATCTATGTCAAATTTTTTTTCAAACTTGTTATAATATATCAATTCAATCAATCCTTTGTTTTAAGAATATATTTTGATGTTGTTTGGCTAAAATTACTAGCATATCCTATTTGAACCTATATTTTGACTCCACATTTGAACAAAAGACCTAGCAACTCTTTTGCCTTTCCTAGTTCAGACCTTGTTTGGAACACTTTGGCCTAGACCTTTGACATGCTAGTTTTTATTCAGATGCTTGACCTTTTATGTGTATGAAATTTGATGTTAGACTATTTTATGACAAGTTATAGCACAAACAATTTTGGAAATATAGATCCAGCCATTTTGACCAAATTAAACCAAGTTTGAACCATTTAACCTTTGGACATAGTTTTTTAGAATTCTCATAAATCTAAGCCTTTTGTTTTAGATATTTCATCATTTATGTATATATGTATAGATACACATATGGTGGAATCACATACAATACAAGTTATGATAGAATGACCACACCAAATCTAAATAAAAACCCCTATAGAGATAGATTTTCTAAGGTGTTTTATTATTCTGCCTAAAATACTCCATATGGGGAACACAGTCAAGAACTAGCTTATGATCTAACTCAAGATTGGGATGATATGGTTTATTAGGAGGACTTGGATGCTTTGGCTTATGTAAGTAACTAAGCTCCATGATGTCCTTTCTTTATTCGATCATCATCTCTCACTAAACATCCTTTAGTATATACAAGCTACCAAGCTCCATAGTATCCAAAGAATACCATCACCATTCTAGGAAGTAATCCTTTGGCTTGTGTGAAAAATCAAGCTCCATGATGCCCTAGACTTATCCTTTTAGGACCTCATCCTTTGGATCATGTGTATAATCAAGTCATATAATTCCAAACCATTTCTATCTTAAGACCTTGTCCTTTGGCTTGTGAGAGAAACCAAACTCCCTAATGCTCTACCATTATCTAATTACATGGCATTAATTATCTAGTACCAATCCTATAAAAACCTCAATTGATCTAATCATTCAATGACCAAGCTATGTTTAAAACTAGTATTTTCCAACTCACTAGAAACCAAGGCCAAGAGAACTAACTAATCCAAGATTATTTTTTTGAAAAAACCATTTGTCATAAGTTAACCTATGATGAATCACCTTTCAATCCTATACATATAGTCAATGATTCTCACTTTGATAAACTAGTTTTTGTTGAGTGAATTTTAATGATTATAAATACCTTTGGGCAAACCAATACCTCAACCATATACCTATTTTTCAAGAGTATCCCATTGATAATCCAATCTCTTTGGATTTATCTCTTGACTTGTTTCCCATCATTGAGGAGTCTCACTTTGAAAAATTAGTCTATATGGAACCCACCATGCCATCACAAGCTATTACTTATCAAATACCAAACATGTAATAAGACATTATTGTAATTTAATACCCATTAAATGAAGAATAAGAATTAGAGTCGGGTTCTATTCTTGGACCAACATTAGATTTAGCATCAAAATTAGAATCAACATAAGTCTTGACATTGGATTTAGATTCCATTGAGTCAGAATCAAAATGCATTCATGGTTGTTATAACATTGGTTATGCATGCCTTGAAAATTAGTTTGAATAATTTTTTGAGCCTTATATTATTTTTGAGGATGAGTTTTATATATTTGACATAAGTTCTAGTATCTTTTATGAGGATTGTGTATCCTCTTCACATTCCATTTCCATTCAACATGACATCACCACCAACCAACATAGCCATATCATTGACATTTCATCTCCCACAAGTGTCAATTGGGATTGATAGAATCATACCTTGTTGAAATACATCCATGGTGACATATCAGTTGAAGAACAAAAAGGAGGCCAAGACCAAATTCATGTTGAATAAGAACACTCTCTTAGTGAAACCTTTTTAGACACACTATGGGATAATCAATGTTCAAACTCATAATCTTTTAGTGAATCCATTTTAGAGGTGCTAGAAGACAATACAAGCCAAAATTCAACATTTCTTAGTGAAACCTTCCCAAAGACATTATGGAAGAATCAAGACAATTTCATTAGTGAAAATCTTTGAGGCACCAATAGCTAAGCAAAAAATTTAATCACTGCTTGATGAAGATAAAATCAAAATAACTTCCTATATATATCCTAATTAGATGGTAGATACTCTCAAGATCAAATAATAGAAGAATTTGGTGATTTTATCAAGAGAATATTCAAAATTATTTAGCCCCACCACCTCCAAATTTATGTCAATTCTAGCATTAACAACATTATGTGTGATTGAAAACCCTAAACTTCATTTGTTTCCAAACCATCATACATTCCATTATCTTCCACCATTCCATTTAAAAAACAAACCTATCATCCAACAATTATCCCTATTTATGATCCATGGCCACACTTTCCTTTGTAAAATCTAAAAATATATCTTATCTCGATGCTTGAAAGAACAAAAAACAATGACCAATGAAGATCACAACAACATCATTAGCATCTAAAATTATAGTCAATTCTTTATAGAGAAGTTATTCAGATGAGGTGTCGGGTGGTAATTAACATGATTTATTATTTTGTTTATATTATTTGTTGATTAGGATGTGTATCTCCACTTTAGCATGAACAACAAAATCATATGCCATTTATCATACCCAGGCCAACCACATCAAAAACCAACAATCACCTAGGCCAAAAACATGTACCATACCATTTCAATTGCCATATCCATTTTCCATGGGCACATATCCCAACTAATCACTTTCTCACTTGTGGGAAACCCTCTTACCATTTTATCTAATCTATCAAAAACCATCATTATCCTATCATTCCATTCATATCTAGACTAGATCCTATTTTTAGTCATCCTAATCAATCCTATTTTGATCTTGGTTTCTTTAGTTCTTCCCATAATTTTTGTAAGGGGATTCTGATCAAGTTACAATAATAAATATAATTACATGTTTAAATGATACTATATGAAATTAGTGTGACATTTGATCTAGAAAGATATCTATTAGTTTTCATCTTATATCATGTTTGTTTATGTAATCCTGATTATATCACCTACTGGAGCAAATCAATGTCTCACTAGTCTTGCTACTAATTACAATAATCTAGGGGCAAATTAGTATCATTGATCTACTCCATTGTATCTGAGTTATAACCACCTATGAGAAAACTATAGGAAATAATTATTTATCATGCATTACCACATCACCTCGCTATTATTGTTTTCATTTGACTCATCATTTATCAGATTTGAGAACTTATTGGGACTTAGTTTGTTTTTCTTTACCTTTTATGGGGATAAAATTATTATGACTTGAGGTCATTTTAGGGCTATGTAGGCCATGTTCAATTAATGTTGAGGTCACTTTAGTCCCCCTTTCCATGCACTCTCACCATTTTATGAGAAACCTAACCCAAATACTCTCATCATTTTGTGGGTAGGTATCTTGTCATTCTAGAACAAGATGCCTCAAATTTACAAAAAACATTTAAATATTTTTAAATCCAAAAAAAATTGTCTTGTCTAAGCCTAGTCAGTTATCCTTGATCCACCTTACTGGGGCATTGTCATTGTTAGGATGCTTTTTTTGTTTTTGTTTTCAGGATTTCTATTTGTTTATTTATTTTAAGTTGTCTATTTCTATGCTTTTTATGTATTTATTTATTTATTTATCTATTTATTTGATTTTATCAGTGTTGCCTTGACTCAGTTTATATTTATTCATTGGGTGATTCCTTTTGTATTATTATTGAGTCCATACATATTCATACATCAACATTTTCATCATGCTTTCTATCATTGGTACATTTTTTTTCAAGTGTTTATTACATTAGGACTCAGTCCTTATGATCTTTTTGGCCAAGTCCTTATGGTGTTCTATCATGATGCTTACCATCACATGCTATGGAAAAAATCACCTTCAAAAAGGTCTACAATCAATGAAGCCACCAAAGTTTCTCCTTGGCATCTTCACAAAGCCTTTCACCCACCTTGATCAAATCAACCCCATTGATTATTCTAGTCATATTATTTCTAATAAAGATGATAATATCCTCATTTTTAGGTATAACTGAATCATGTCTATCAGTCAATCTCATTCCTCTATCTATCTCTTTCATCACTTTATTTCCTCATATGCCTAGTTGTCTATGGCTTTTTTAGTCATTAGATCATCACATCTACATTTATGTACACTCATATTTAATCTATGCAATAAGCTATATCCTTAAGTCATGCTTGCTAATCTACCCTACTGAGGCACAACCATATCAACATCATCTTTATCAAATAATCTGTCATCTTAATGATTATAACCACCTATGGGAAAATCGTTATTTTGACTTTTTTTCATGATTATAACTACCTTTGGGAAAATATGTACCTTTTAAATCAATGCATTCAAGAATTTATCATTTTTATTACTCTCAACCATATATTAATCCCACATTTTTCTTGATTATTTTTTAGGGACCATCCATCCACATATGTGATGGCCACTCCCTCAAGGGGGCATCATCCTAGGCTTTTCAAGCACCATTTGGAGCTTGTTCTTCAACCATCATCTTATTTTTGGCATAAAGTCCTTTAGTCATTATTTTAGAAGACATATCTATGCCTATGGTTTTCAACACCATCGCAAATAGGATAAAACTATAGACACCTAACATTGGCCACAAATGACCTCCAACTAATATTTTGATCAATTTCTATCAAAGCACTACAATTTGGCCTAAAAACACTAAAACATGCTAAATAATGTGAGCCTATCATATTTAAGTGCTGATTTTGGCCATTGTATTCCTAAATTATGTAATGCAATTTATGAGACAACTAACCTTGATCATATCATTTAAAGTCAAAATGATAGTTTTACATTTGGGTGCTCTAGATTGCTCTTTTTTACCAAATATATTACACAAGACACATGCCTTTGTCATTTTGTTTTAGAAAAATCCTAAATGGGATAAATGATCTAATGCATCCAACATCACATCCTGATTCCAATCCAATCACATTTTGAGCCAATAATATGACATTTTGACCAGTTTGATTAATTTGAGCATCAATTGCCAAGAACACCAAAATTGATGAACCATATTTAAGGCTAATTAATTTGAATCAAGATCATAATTAAGAATTCCATGAAACTTGTTAAATATTTGTTTTTGGAAATTGATTATGAGTTTTTGCATCATCAAGTGACATCATTTCTTGGGAAGACATCTATAGGCCATAAATGCATAAAATATCAAGATTAATCCCTTCCATTCATCATAAATTCCCTCCCATACCACATTAATGCCTCCTTATCCCAAATATTTATGAAGGAATTTCTTAATCATGGCCTTCAAAATTTAATCTATCCTTAGCCACACATCTTCATCTTGAGATGGATGGTTTAGGTTCATTTTGATCATTTTGCAAATCTATAAATAGTCAGCCTTGCCTATTGAATTAGGAGCTCAATCAAAGTAATGTTATAATGTAATATTTCATTTTTGAAGCATATGCATAATGTTATAATGTAGAATTTGAGCCAAATTAATGTATTCTAAGACAAATTTACCATGCCTAAATAGCTTTAATCCACATCTTGATGTAGTGTTATTATGCCCAAATATTGAGCCAAAGCCATCACAAGCCAATAAAATGGTACCAAGAGGAGATGAAGGTAGAAACACTCCATTAATGAAGATATCTTAAGAACAATCCAAGAAATACAATTAAATAAGACTCTTGGAACATCAAGAAAGGTAATAAAAGTAATATTCTTGTGTTTTAGTTGTGCTTCATTCATTTGTATTCTTCACCATGCTGCCCCCTTGATATAGGCTGAAGGTGTTACCATTAATGTTTTTTAATTGGATTTGATTTCTTTCACTAACACCATACTAATCTCCCCTTATTGTAATCTTATATTCACATTGCTTACACCTCATGGTATCTTGTCAAGCTCTATTACCTTTTGACTCATCTCACATGATCAAATCAAGATGTATGATGCAATGACAATCATTTCATATCCAAGACCAAATACATAAAAATGACCTATTCTATCCACTATGCATGCCACAATAAACTATTTAGGAGTAATTAATAATAAGATAAGATGATAATAAACTAGCCTAATTGTAATTACATAGATTATAGATCCTAGTTCATAACAACTTGACCCCACCATTACAACAAGAAGGGACATTAGTGTAATTGTGAAACCACTAAAAGTAACCTATATTAATAAAAAATGTTTGAATGAGCATAATTTTTGGAGGAAGTTTTAACTACAACTCAAATGGATTTGAACTCATTTGATTCCCCTTTAAGTTCCAAAACTCCCTCTCTCTTGCTTCCTTTATTGTATAAATATATCCTTCAAGCTAATGATGAGGATCCCTCAAGATGGTACAACTATATTCTACCAAAAAATTTACTCTACACCTCTTGGAATAATGAGAAGGTACTTTTGTAATGTTTTGTCAATATATGTTAGCATTATTATGTTTTCTTGATATTTTAAGTAGTTTAATCTTCCTTTTGAAAATTATATGTTTAGCCTACATTCTAAAAACTTTGTTTGAAAGTCATATAGTGTGTCTTAGTGTTGATCTCTCAAGGATATAGTGGATTACTAAGTGTAAGTGTCTTCAATTAGACCTTACTTTCATTTCTTTCTAGTTTTAGTGCATCAAACTGACCTTTATATGAAATAGTCTTTCTTAAAAATTATAGTAGACACTACATTAGCTCCTTTCATAGTCCATTAGTATGTGAAAAAGTCCAAGCCTAAGAGTGGATATGAAAAATTAATGGTGCATCACCACAATCTAGATAGGTTTACTTTATGCAATTTCTTGACTGTTTTCATCCCAACAAAATTTAGGATTTAGAAATAGAGGTCCACATTATGAAATATAATGAGCTGGCCTCATAAAAAACCCTAGAGGTCTAACCCTATTATAGGATACCCACAACCTAGGGTCATTCCCATGTTGAGCTAGATTTGGGTAAAAGACTTGAATAATCCCTTGCCCAGCTAAGGTCTAATCTAGATCCACAACATGTGTTAATGTCTAGGTGGCATAACTTGAGTCACTAGGCACCTAGATGCCTAAATAATGATCTAGGATTGATTTTGAGAGTTCTATGGATGCATAAGGCCTACATGAAAGCTAGGTAAGTGTCTAAATAAGATCTAATATAGGTCTAGGGTTGAGCTAGGGATGAGTGGTCTTAAGTAATGCCCTTAGAGTTTAAGTGCCATTTTAGCTAACTATAAGATGATAGTTTGTGTTTATATAGAACCTCAAACTTTTACAATTGTAAAAAATTATACCTTTTCTATTCTTATTAGTTTTACACTCTCCTTACTTCCACAAGTCATCTCCTCTATTTTGTGCCCCTTGGCCCATATCTTAGTTTGAATAGTCTTATATTGATGATATAAACATCATATCTTTACTAGAATGCTTAAAATGTACTTATCTTACACCTCTATAATTTTTAATCCTATACCTATTTTTCTAATCTCTAGACACTAACATTTGGTACAAACAGTAGCATCATCACTATTGTCCTACCCTAATGTAGGTTTTTAGTGCCATAAAGTCATGAAATTTATAAATGAAATGTATTACAATGGTCAACCTAAGTGGTTTAATGTGAGTTATCTCCAAACAGCATTGGTATAAATATAATATCAATCATCATTCCTTCTTTACCTAGCAATTAGACCAAAGAGTTCAAGGCACTTATTATAAGCACTCTATCAAGAATTCAATTGATCAAACCTTCCCTATTTACACACCAATCATAGGAACAACACATATACAATTACTAAATGAGTAGTAATAAGGTCTTATTTTCCAATTTACAATTTAGGTCATTATTGTAGATGTTTCATACACATTACATGATTCACACACAAACTAATATGTAAGGGATAACTACATGAGTCTAAGGCCCTCTTATATATTGTTAGATATGAAGGTGTCACCCTTTAATAACATGTTCATTTTGGGTTATTTAAACACCATGTGCTTACTAACCCATTTTACCATAAGGTCATATTGAAGATGAAAATTTAAGGTTTTATAATTTCATAAGGAGGGACAATCCATGACCTAGAAATGAATACACTAGAGCAAAGATGATGAAAACACCATAAGCATATAAGTGGTCACATATTATTTGAATATATATTCATTATATGACACTAATAACAAACATATATTCTAGTGTTGACACAACCATCTAGGGCTAATGCAACTATCTAGATAGACAAAGGCATCAAATCTAGTATATGACCATTATTCCACAATTATCTCCTAGTTGGCTTACTTCTTTTTCTAGATAAAAATATGAATAAATATCAAAATAAGATAAGTATATCATTCATTTTTCATTTATATATCTAGCATAGTTGTACATTCCATTAATATATTATCTTAGTTTAATAAATTTAGTATATGGTATATCTAAGTTTAGCATCTACTCAGTCTACTATAGATTTGATATTCACTCTTATGCCCTATCATTTCTATATTCTTAACCCTATATACTCAAGAGGATCTACATCCAAATTAAGGATAAATATTAATCCACTAAACATCTAATTTACAAATCCTTTAATAGAATTAACCATAGTGAGAGGATCTTATTTGAATTCATCTAAATCTTCATGCTTTATCTTCCTCATATTGGTCAATGAAAATAATTCTTCTTATTTCTCAATCTTAATAGTCTTACCATCTATCATCACTATCCTCCCTCTCACTATTTTCAATGTGTTTTTGACTTTGTCAAACTGCATAACAACTTTGGTTTGCTCAATGATGACTAGATCATGCATCATAGATTATTCTTCTTATGATTTTTTTATCTAGGTAGGGAGCACCATCATAGTTTATTCAATGGCTTAGGTTTGAGACTAAGAAGTACAATATGAAGGGTTTCCTATTGGTATCATCGCTAAAGATGGATAGGTAGTTATAGAAGATGAATTGGAGGATGTAGGTGGTTTAAGGAAGGTAGGTAAATCCTTTCTCCAACCTATGATTTTGATCTATGGAGGAATTTTAATAATGTATTTGGTTTTATCTGAGATATTGTAAACAATGACCACTAAGGACTTAGTTTTCATAACTTGAGATAAAATAATCCCTAGTTGAGTATATGGCCTTACTAACATTAACCAGGTGGAAAAACTATATTTAGATAACAATTACTCAAAGTGTACATTTATGCCTATAGCTCTTTGGTTACTAATATAGATCTAAGAATGAATTGATGTAGCTTGAGTAAATTAATAAAGTCCAAATGAATCTATGGTAATAGTAGTAAAATAATCTAAATAAAGAAAAAAAAAACTTTTTTTTAAATTTATATCAATAGGAACATTTGATCCTTGATCAATTTTAGTGGAATCATCTAAAAATTGAATTATATTTGGTCCTTAAAATGTATAATTCTCTTTAGTAAAACCACTCATAGGAGTAGTGTCAATTATTGTAGACACAATAGTAGTAGCAATGGATTCCTTGGGGCTATCCTCCCTAGTAGGATTTGAAGTAGTGGTAGGCCATGTGGTTATGAATTATACTACTTATGATTATTTAATATATAGAAAAGGAAATGAGAGGCTATGAATATGATCCCTAGTCTACTCTTACATCACATCTTCTCCAATATTATCTATTCCATGATCTCATCCTAGGACATCTTCCTTTTTAATCTCCTCCTCAATATATGTATATAAGGGGATAAATTTAGCACTTGTATACTCTACAAGCCTCTCCTCTTCTTTAGTGACATTAGGAGTTTGGATAAAAATTGGGAGAGTTATTCTTTTTATTTTGTATGTAACTACTAAAGGATGATGAGGAGGAGGAGTAATAGTCATTAGTGGGGAAGGAGAACTAGAGATTTTAGGTGGATATGTTATATTAGTAGGCACTAGGAGAAGACCAATAATAATAGGAACTGATGTAAATGAAATATAAATAGATATTGGTTCAAATTACATATTCATAGTCACATATTATATGATAAGGGAGGAACTTACTTATGGAACCTGTACTAGTTGAGTTTTGGTAATAGGTGAAGTTGGTTGAGTAGGTTGCCTAGGAGTTAGGTGTGTTTTTGAACCCAATGAAAGTGAAGGGGAAATAATATATAGTGTCCTCGATAGACCCTTGAATATATTTTCCCAAATATTTCTATCAATCTTAGTTATGGTATCTTGTCCTTCATGCACATGAGTAATGCTTTCTTTAACTAGAAGTATTTATTTATTATCTATGTCCTTAACATCCTTATGAGAAATGGTAGGGTCATATTGTATTCTCTGTGCAACTCTCATGGACATTGAGTATTTATGCATGTTTTTCATCACCTTAGTATAATCCTCTACATTCATTAATATGGGTTCATGATATTAATATTCATGCCCATATTAGATCTTGACCTTTTTTTTGTATTTTTTAAGGACTTCATACATAAAATCTATAAGATCCTAAAATCTAAGTTGTGTTTTGCTACAATCATAATGGACCCTAGCCCTACCTGCCTAATAAAATTGATCCCATTGTGTATATTTTTATCTATCAATGATGAGAGGACGTTTATGAATGACACCATTCCTATCTTCCTTTACTTTTAGTTCTACATAGTTGAGTAATTGAAAAGTAATCTCTTTCTCTGCTACTTTATTTGGAATGTGGGTGATAGATTCAATCAATATTTATAGGTTCCTTTGATTCTAGTCATTGGATGGTCTAGATATAACTAATAATATGCCATTTTATTGATAGACCTTTTTATTTGGTCTGATAAACTAGGCATATTTTTCCCATTGATGGCTTAATAAATTGTGGTATAGAACACATTGGTAATATTTTTCATTTGACCCATGAACATGTAGATATGGATGATGTTAAAATAATCACATATCTTATTATTTGGATATTTAGGGTAAAATTATTATGGTTACTCTCAAGGGTATGTCATAGTATTATTTATTGCATATAATAAATATAACACCATATAAAATATTACTATTAGGCCTATTCTCAACTTTAACCATCTAAAACTACAAGTTGAAACTGATCACTTATCCTAAATATAGATTTTTTTATTTATTAGGTGGATGTATAATAAAGGTACCCAAATTTAATTAACATAAGTGATATATAAGAAACCATATAAAATATTAAATAGGGCCATTTCTATCATCACCCTAAGCCTAAATCTCACATTTTGGGTGCTACTAATTTGGCCTCTTAATAGTATCTGGGTCTATTGCATAGGTATTCAATATATCCTTGATGTTATTTGTTTTATAACCATGCATATAATATAGGATAGTTGTAAGTTATGTATGGAATAAGGAGTCTATAATATTTTTTAATGGCATTTCCAATACATAAGTCATGAGAGTTGGACTGTTAGGTAGGTAAAGGATATTTCAAGATAATTTCAAAAAAAATAAATTGAATAGGAGGTTAGTGCATGAAATTACCTTAGCTTTGGTGATGACATTATGTAGATATACTGGCTTGATCTCTAGTAGATCATATATGTATCTTTCAATGAATGATGATAATTGGTTTTTTATACCATATGGCTTAGTTCCATGAACCTCAAACCAAATTGATACATAATTATGGTACTTGTCCTCAAATTTTTTTGTTTTGGAGCTTATTTCTAAATTACAATGTATTTTCAAATACTATACATTTTAAATATACTATACACTCTATGTATTCTCATCAGAGTTCGAGGGTGGTAGCACCCAAAAAAATTGCTGGAGCCCTTTTAATAGGAAACTATTTTGGATTGATTTTGCCCATGGTTTTGGTACCCATTATTTTGTAATAATACTTTCTTGATGTATTATGTATTGATGGATATTTCCTATGTAATACATCATGAGAACTTTTGAGAAGGAAGAATAAAGTGTATGAATTTAGGTGTGAATTCAGGAGAGTTTGTTGAGTGCAACTTCAAATAATATTTGTTCCTTGTAATTATGAGAAGATTGATCTAAGAGTGGTTTGTACTCTCATGTCTTGTAATAAAATATGAGCAAGTGTTTCTTGGTGGATGTATCTGACATTGGGTGAATCACATTAAATTTAGTCTTCTTATTTTGCATGTTTATTTTCTATTCTTTATGCATCTCTATTTATACCTATTATTATTATGATTATGTGAAATTGTTTCACATCAATTTTTGGTTTTATTCCTAACACCAATGATATTTATTCAAATATTATATTTGTATATTTAGTCTACCTATAAAAACTAAATACAGAAGGGGATGGTTCCATAGGTGATGATTCCATTATATATTTGCATATCATTATGATTAGACTTTGAAAAGTTAGGGCCTTTTCATCACATCATAACTTTGATAGTAATTTTTAAGTTAGCTCATTGAAAATGTAGTTTTAGATTTGATTTTGTGGATGAATATGTCATGAATTTTATTGGGCCTAAAACTTCAATGCCTTAGAACATCCATACATGGGAATTAATTTTAGACTATGGTTTTATTTCCTGTCAAATCCAATTTTTTTTAAAAAATTGAGTTTATGAAGTCAATTTTCATGGGACTATTTTCTATGTTTTACATCATCATTCATTATTATTACTTAGTCATCTTGTTACGTCATTTATTCTACCACATGTCCACTTATCTTATAATTAAGGCTTGTTTTCCTTTGTTTGTATTATTTTATCTACAACATGATATGTAGCATATAATCACTTAGTCTCTTTATTTTATTCTTTACCTTTTATACTTTGGACCTTTGGTCATAATCGAGAGGGATACCAACACATTTCATGATCATGCTTATCTAGATAGTCACAAAATATGTAATGTCTACCTAATATATGTATTTTTTCACCCTTTGAGGTGTTTTAATGTGGAAAAATCATGTTAATCTCCTTTGACATGTATTTCATTCTATATTCATCATGTTTTAATGCTACAAGTTAATGCAATGCTACCACATGGATGGTTATCACTCTTTAATATGGTCTTTGGGCTTTGATTGGGTACATTTTCTAGATAGGCCATAAATATTTGATATGTTGACACATATAACAATCACATTAATTTGCTTAGGTATGAAGTATTGTAAACTATGTAAGAAGTTATTAGTCAAATATGATCAATATTGTGATAAGTGGCATGATCTCATTTATCCAGATGATATCCATACTTCCTAATTTGTTTTTACACCTATTAGTAAAGGATGAGTGGGATTGTGATAAGTGACATGATCTCATTAAGATAAGTGTTTTATAAGATTTTAAAATTCGACAAACTAATGTACATCTACAAGTGAGTACGATACAAATAGTTGGCATGATATAATTTATTCAAATCCTAGACAATGTTTAGGACATATATGTTGAAGTTAGTAGAATTGAGTGTATGGGATGATGATAAATGGAAACATCTTGTTGATCAATTTATTCATGAACTATATAAGTTTATAATATTACTACATAGGTTATGAGTAGACATGGGGATAACACATAAATGATTGGCACTCTTCTAGTTGAATGTTAAGAATAAATCCTTGAATAAAAAACATAAACAAATGATATCAATTCAAGTGGATAAATATCATGAATCGATATGTTCATTGATGGCTGAATACTTGGATGGTTTGTATTATAGAGATTGAGTAAACCCGATTGATATGTGTTGAATGATCTCATTCACTTGGTTTCTTGATCATTGAAAATACATAGCCACTATTTGATTTTGACAAATTTTAGGTGAAAAAGAGACATGTGGCCAAAGAAGTTATCAACTTTCAAAGTCAATGTCACATATAAAAGGAAAAAAATAACTTTAGATAATTTTTAGATAGCTTTTTTGTCAATAAAATCAAAACCCAAATTCTCTAAACGTCTCAGATTTTAAATCCCAAATAGGAGCACAATAATAATTTTAACAATAATGTTTATTTAGGATTAAACTAAAGGTCATAACATAATAATCCAATTAAAAGATCAACCTATAACTTCAAATTCTAAGGTCTTTTGTATAAATCAAGACATGAACATGAAATTTTTAGCCCAACATGGGTCGTCATTCAAAATTTTGAAAATGGGGTGTGTTGGGTACAACATATCCCAATGTAACATCATATTAAAACATTGTAATGTTAAAATAAATTAAAATAAGTATAAAAAATTGGAACCTAAAAAGGGTCCTCTAACCTAAAATGTTTTTTGTTAGTTTATTAAAATTAACTATTAACATAATGCCATTTTAATTACCATTATAATTGAAAGAGTTAAATTTTAAGATTCAATTAATAAGTTACTAAATTAATTACCTATTTAAATATTAACAAATTAACTAGTTATTTTTATTTGAATTTATCAACTTTAATTTATTAATATTTAACTAACTAATTAATTTGTTACTTTTATCTTAAAATTTAACTCTTTCAATTACAATAACAATCAAATAGAATTAAGCTAATAGTTAATTTTAATAAACTAATGAAAAAAGTTATGGGTTAAAAGATATTTTTTAGGGTTTAGTTATTGATATTTATTTTAATTTGTTTTAACATTGTGATCTTTGAATGAGGTGTTACATTGGGAAACAAGATGACATTAAAAAATGAGAGGTGAACACTTTTCAAGGCTTTATAAATGGACACCATCTCATTTAATACCTCATAAGACCATTTCTCCTACCCTATTTAAGTAATACAAGTTTTTTGTTCATTTCTTGAATCCTTGTTGTTGATGAAGGATCAAGAGTGTAGATTCAAAATGTTGAGTAAAATATTAGAACATAATTATTCCAAAATATTATAATTTATTTAGTAGTTTTCAAACTACTTAGAGGTTATTGTGAAGGGATACATGATGTTATATTTATAAAAATCATAGAGTGATGGGTTTACCCTAATAATCATAGTATAATTACAACACTAAACATAAATTTTAGTTTCCCCATACCTCATGGTTTATCAAAAATGCATAAGGTCCCTTTTTTATACCAATAGGATGCCTATTTTATCCATATAATTTATGGTGCACCTAAGAGGAGTGTATCACCTAGATAATTTAATTTTCAATTACCACCAAAATAGGGTTTATTGGACTACATGAATGGTTATACCTCTATAGTTAGTGATTTGAAACATTGGGCTGACACTAATCAAATAATGAGTAAGTATATCTAAAAGCCTACAAATAATTTAAACCCTTGCCTAGATCACCTTTCTAACTTAATTTTTGCTTGTATTGTATTCATAAACACTATAATTTCTTGATTAACATTAAATTAAATTCATAATCACTAGCATTGATTTAATTATATCATACATTGCTTAATTCATATTGCATCATTTCTATAATGAGTTTAAAGAGTGTAAGTATTTCTAAAATGTTATATACAATTATGCATTTTATTTTAAAATATTCTACTACTTTCTAATATTCTATGTAATTCATTTATATATCCTTAATAATTTATAATGTTACAAATATTACTTTAGATTAGTCTCCACAACAAGGTATTCACATTGCTATAATATTAAAAAAGCATGCATGTAATATTTTTATCAAGTTTGAAATGTCAATATTTATAATTGTTATAATATCCACTTATAGTTTATTCATATTAAAAATATTTTAAAAAGAAAATGTACACAAACTTTTGTACTCCCTCCTCATTCTCAACCTAATTATATTTGTCAAACTATTCCATTTTTTCATCTAAAGCTTATCCTAGCTTTTCATGTTCACAATTTCCAAACCAAAAGGGAATGACCATATTTAAATCCCTAATCCAATCCTCTTAATCATCATGTTCCTCCTCATCCACCTTGTTTAATAAAAAATTCTTAACCCAAAGGATATGGTATCATTAACCAATTAAAAATTATCCCTCCCAAAAATTTGTATTCTAGAATTATTAACAAAGGCACTAACTTACAAGGATACTATATATGGAATGTTGGGGGATAAAAATATTCCTAAGGATACACAAAAAAATTCATTCTCTTATATTATTAATACTTTCAAGGAATTAACCATAATATTACTTTGATAAAAAATATGTATCTCCCAAGCATATCATCTTGTCCAATCTTCCATTATTTATTCAAATCCAAATATAAGGGAAACTAATTAAATGTGCATTATTTGATAATGGTTATGGAATAAAAATTTATGATTATGACTTCATACATAAATTAGGATTCAATAAATATGATCTTAACAATTCTAAGGAACCTACATAGTACATTGACACTAATTCTACAAAAATAATGGGAAATATTGTACTAGAATTAGTATTATATCCCAAAATAGTTTTTACTAATTTTCAAGTATTTTTGGAGCAGGTATAATATAATATACTATTGGTTCAACCTTGGATCCATGAAATGGAATCTATCCATTATAAATTTCATAGGTGTATCAAAATTTTATGTGAAAATCATGAATATACAATTCCAGATGATAATGCACCCTTTCATTATTATAAACTAACACAATCACAATCAAATATAATGTTTATAATACCAAATTAAAAACTAATTATAATGGAAAAAAAGAATACTTATGAAGTGGGTGAATCAAACAATATTAATAATATTTTACCAAGACATTAAATTACTAAAAAAATAGAAAGGCCTATTGAGGAGGATATTTCAAAAGTGAAAATTCCCACACAAATTAAATAATCCATTTAAGAAAAGATAAAACAATCAACAATTGCAATATAACCTATTCATGACCTACCATTATTGTTCAATTTATAAAATACTTAAATAACTGAATTACTATAGTAGTTATGATGAGGACATAAAATAACATATAAATGAGAAAGTAATCAAGATAAGTTTTAATTAAATTGATGAATATTATTACTTATCTAATTATTTACTTACATCTATTGGAGTGGATGACTGTTGAGATGTATATTCTATACAAATTAAGGGTAAAACATTCATTTTCATACATAAAATTATATAGAATATTTCAAATAGTTGTAATATTATTTTGGACCTAAATAATAAAATAATCACATATCCTATGTAAAAAGTAAAATGGGCACAACCAATGAATCCCAAATTCATGAAAAAATATAACTATCAAATAAATATCAAATCATTCTCAAAGGAAGATTTATCAATATAGTTACTTTGAAAAAAGAGTTAATATACAAGGTTACTCATACAAATATGTTTACAAAACTCAAACACAAAACATAACATGGTCAAAAAAAGATTTATCATATGAATTATATTCAATACAATGGATTAAATGAATCTACATATTGGTATCTTATACTAATTAGAGGTTCACAATAAAATTAAGTAGGTAAATATATCCTTTATACATGAACTACATGGGAAATATCTCCTAATCAAGTAATTGGTTATATATTTGCATACTACATTACTTGTACATGAATTATATTGTTTCTTACTAATTATTTTCTCCCTTATCCAATAATTATTATAGCATATTCTCTTTATTTTTACTTTGGGTAATTACCTTATTAATTTTCAGATTGATTCAAACAATCTAAAACACTTATCTCTATGGTACTTACATGATCTCATATTATTAATTTTAGTCTCTTCCACATTTTAGGATCATGTAACTTATTATCTATATAAATCATTCATGCTACATTTCCATGAATCAAAGTTACATATATATTTTGGTGAATATTACTTAACTTCTTTCTTATCATGCAATGTTTTTGCACTTTGTTTAAGATTATTAAAATTGATCTTCTTTAATATACTTTTGAAAAATTTAATCTTAGAATATATTTTCAATAATCTATTAGAATTAAAATATTATAAAAATACAAATACATGCATATATTCTAAAAATTCCAAAAAAATCAAAGTTTTCTTTAGAATTTCAATCTCAGGACCTAAAGCATTTTCAAATGTTACTAGTTTACTTTTATTCATATATTGTTTAATTTATATTAGGTAGATAAAATATTATATACTTAACAACATAATAATTATCAAAAGGTACTTAAGTGTGATACAATACATACATTCACATTATTCTTTTATGTTAGGCTTCCCTTATTACCTAACAACCCTACTAGGATGGGGGCATATATTCATTCTCTATGAATAATTTTTGAGGTTGTATTTATCCATAACTTCTCTATCACGTTTAACTACATTCATAAAAATGCATTTCTAATAACTCATACTTTTCATGTGTATTATATTAAATATGATACTTGATAACATTCAAATTCATACATATGATGGAGCAATATTAGTCTCATTTTCTATGAGATTTGCTTTACATTATTATTTTACTACATGATATACTTAAACTTGCTTGATATCAAGTATATGGCCCTTGGACTTATATGTTCATTTTTTTTATTATATGGCATCATTATGCCATTTTCATGTGTCACTTTTCCTTGTGTGTTATGCGATATGTGCAAGCCCCTTGTATGTGGCCTCTTAACCCTTGTGTGATACATATTTTGCAAATTACATGACATTATATGACACTATTTCTATGTTTGTTGATTGTTACTATGGTTACATGATTATTATCATGCATCATATCTATTTAGTATGGTGATATGATTCATGTCAAGCACCACTTATTTACTATATTTATACTATAGTGCCATGATGTATATCATGTATACATTGATTCTATGCTTCAATGATACATCTTTCTGATACATTCTTAAAAATTCAAATTTAATAGTATATTCAATACTATAAATGTAACAAATTTCAAATATTCAAAGTTTTGTATCTTTCACATATTATTTATTTTGAGATAATTGACTTGCAAGCTATGCATCTCATATCAAAATGGGGGCATCACAATTGGATTAATTAGAACATTGAAGCTTCATGAGCAAAACATTTAGAGTTATGTAAATTTATAATTTTAAATTAGAAAAATGATTTAATGTTTTTAGATTATGGGGGCATGCAATAGGCATGTGTAACCATCACTTTAGTTATAATTTTCAAACAATTTCAAAAGTTCAAATTTTAAATTTTTTTCAAGAGTTTCAAAGTGAAAAAATCCATTTACAATTTCAAATAGAATTTCAATACCATACAAATATAGGGAGTATGATATTCATTCTATTAAATTTTATACTATGGAATTTTCAAAATTATCAAGTTTAAAGTTTCAAATTTACAAAGTTACAAATATAATCTATATCCATATATAGCAATGTGATTTGTCTCAATGGAAAGTGTACCATATTAGAGTTTAGTGACACTTAATGTCCATGGTTGCAATTTTTCATATATAAAGGGACATAGTTCATGGTTATCCCCTTAAAATATTTAAAAATTACTCTATACACTTAAATGAGAGCTTAATCATACAATATTTCCAACTAAAGAACATTTAAAGGTTTTATAATTGAGACTTGATCACTCTCAATTTTCCATGATTCAACACTTCTCTAAATGTCCCAATAATGGTGCATGTACACTTTTCCATCTCCAAGACACAAATTAATTTTATTAATTACTCTATTTTCTCTCTTTTCAAATAAAAAATATCAAATTTTAGAATTTTGACTTTTCAATATGAGAAAATAGTACTTTTAGTGGCATGGTTGTAGTTTTCACATTAGGCATCTTGCACAATAAAGATTCAGATTTAAAGATAAAGTGTGTATACACACTCATGTTTGTATCTAATTTAATTTGTTAATTTAAAATTTTTACGTCACTATAATAATTTGGGGGTAAATTTAGACACATAAAATTAATCATTAAGTACTTAACAATGTTTTTTCTCCACATCCTTACCCTTGGTCTAATCACCATTTTTATAACTCACAATATATAATAAAGACTTCAATGCCTTGTAAATAATTAAAATATTATACGAACATATATATTTTAGTTAAATTAATCCCAATTCAACTGAAAGGTTCTTGTCATACATGTCTTAATAGCCTATGGTCTTATGGAACAAGTTTGCACTAGCCAAGCATGGATACATTGTAACCTTGTTCCATAGTGCAGCCTTGTCTCTAGTGATCAAATAGCTTATTTTTAAAATTGAGACATTTAAAAATGGCTCTCTCACACATTTTAAAAGGATGGTTAGTGACATTATTTTAAAAATTCTCATATAAAAACACATCAAGACAACTCATTCTACCTCCACTGATTCTCTCTAGCAAAAATAATGTGCACTAAGTAAAAAATTACTATTTTATCTTATTTAAATTAAACACCATTAAAATTGTCAATGAATAAGTTTTAATAGTGTTTTATTTTAGGTTAAGGACATATATTATCAAACATTTCAATTAATCATCTAGCTAAAAGAATTATAGTTGCATCATCACAGATCACACAATCAATCTAGAAGGGAAAACTACATTAGTTTGAGGCCCATTTTGGATATATAGGCCATGATAACTTACAAATGGATTCTAAGCAAAAATTTACTATCCTTGGTAACTCATTTTTATTCCCTTTTGTTATATAATTGATATCTAGTGTATGTGAAGGACTAGGGCTTGATATTTTTAGGTCTTCTATATGGCATAACTGCATACAAAGATATAAAGTTAACCTTAAAAATTAGTCACACAATCATATATTAATAAATATATAATAAAATAAACCAAGACATAGTTTTAGTATCCATAAAAGGCCATTATATGTCCTTGTTTGCCTCATGCAGACTTGTTTAAGTAAATTATGAATCACTATTTTTTATATAACCATGTATGCAAGTCAATTTAACCCAATTTATACTTTATATGAAAGTTTACATAGATATATTTCTATTTTTGGGGATGATCTCTAACCCTAACTTAATTTATTATTTTTATCAAGTTCTTAATTTTAAAAAATTCTATAGTTTACTATATTTCAAGATCAAATCGTACATATAACCATTTTTATTTCAATAGTTGATGTTACATCCTAATTTTCTTTCTAAATGTAATTTTATTATTAAACAAATATTATGGGGTTAGTGTTGTTTAGTTATTGTTGTATAAAAATAATTTCATTATGTTGATGTATGCATAGACATATAATTATTATTTTATGGGATTCATTACTTTATTAGTTAGATTTACATGATTTTTATATACATGTGGATTATCCTTATTTAGCATTATTATAATTTAGTAGTATTTTTATCAATTATCATGATTACAGGCTAACTACCATTTGCATTTATGAGATACATGCAGGAGAAAGTCTACTCTCCAGACATATATGGAGGGAGAGTATCATAAGGGAGGGTTCTCTACATGAATACATTGAAGGTGTTGAGATTCAATAATGTCACACACCATGTAGAACAATAAATGCATGATTCATATAATTTCATTGTGTTTGATTGATACATATTAGGATGTGTTGATATGGTTTAGATCAGTGATTATATGTTATTCAATCATAATTTATATTATGATTATTTTCTAGATTATGATGTGTTTCCATCATATAATATGACATGGTATATCTATTTTGATAATACTCTTGTTGATTTCATAACTATTATAGGAGTGTACTTGCAACATTCAACAAAAAAAATTGTTATAACATATATACACACATGATATGGAAATCAATTACATTATTGATCTTATAACAAAAGGAATTTATTACTCTGTGTCTAACTTGGAACTAAGGTGGTACTTAGAGTGTCTTAATTCTTAAATATATAATGATTACCTAGGAATATGTAATTGACTATTTAAATGTATTATTTTTTAACTAAGTGGAGGATAGGCATTCGAGCCATTATTATGATAGAGCTAGTTTAGATCTGAATAGCTTAATTGTCTGGAACATATAAATATTTTTAACAAACCATAATATTTTGCATATATTATTTTTTATGTTGCATTACATTTCAAATGGCAGATAAAAATATATAAGAATATCATTACTATATTTTGGAAGATCAAATCTCCTTGAAAACTCCCTATTAAAACTCAACCTAACAAACTAAAAAACAACCCTCTATAATACAATTATATTGTGACTCACAATATATTTAGTAAACTAACATATAGAATATTAACATAATATTATTAACAAAAACATTAACATTGGTAGATTAAAAATGTTAACATGAAACACAATATACCTTAACATTACCCCCTTAGGAACATTATTAATCCTATCCTACACCCCCTTAATGTGAACATGGTAAAAATAACTCACCCATATCTACACCTATACTCATGACTTGGTGATCCTCATAGGATAATAACGAGCCTTAAATGATGGTTTTACAAATGGTTGAATACCAAAAAAATAGTGGTTTTACAAGTGGCTAACCAAAAACCACAAATAATACCTGATGATTTTACATATGGCTAACCAATAACCAAAACAATGGTTATACAAATGGCTAACCAAAAACCACAAAATAATGGTTTTACAATTGTCTTACCATAAACCACATCATGATGTGTAGTATATATTATATCTCTCATCATTTTCATATTTCAAAAAGGTTACATAGGAATATATATTTCATTTATGAAAAAAGTGAATAGGCATATAATTCTTATTCACACCATACTATGCTGAAAATAAGCACACCACACAACTGAAAAGAAAAATGCCACTAAATCAGAAAGTGAGCCCATCAATAGTGGCTAATGAGAGGCTATAGAACCTCTAACTTCCATTTACTCCTTCCTATAGTATGTAAATTTTCTCACTCAGTAGGTATGTTGATGAAGCTCAACATGTGCTTTGATAGTTCTATTGGGTTTTGTATTGACTTTTTTTTATAGAATTTGGAACCCCTTCATAATTTGGACATTGCATACAAGTGAGAATGCATCCATGAAGAATTTTTTTTATATTTCTGAAATTTTGATAATGGATCCAAAAAAATTTAACTCTAGACTTGACACTATAGGATTTTTGATGAATTTTGACATTTTATATTTTAAGTAAATTGACACATTCACATTTTATCTAAGACTAAAAACATGAATTTTGATAAAAGATGTCACTATTTTATGACATAATATGCTTAACACTAAACAAATATGACTATTAATATAACTTAACTCACTATTATAGCTAAAGACATATAATACCATGTAAGTGACAAAGGATCCATACTTGTAAGTTAACATACCTAGATAAAAATGCCAATATTAGAACTATAAAGAATCAATACCATGCAACATATAAAATTTTATAAATTAGCTTAGTGTTAACAAAATGACTCTAAAGACTAATAATACAAATAAATTTTAGGCCAATTTATAACTATGGGCATAAAATAATAAAAAAGACTACCTAAAAACTTAAAAATGACCCTATTATGCTTCACTATGGCATGAGATTGGGTGCCCATAACTATAGATCTTGATAGATAATGTCTTGGAGCTCAAGGAATGAATGTTATTACATCTTCATCATTTTTTTAGGGATATTACATGATATCTTTGCTAAGAATTTGATGTCATGGATTTGAGTGTGCTAGTAGCAGGTGGTAGAATGGAGCACCATAGAGGTGATGTGACTTAATTATATATATTATGCATAAGAAAAAATCTTGTGCTTGTGGAGGGAAGACATGGAAAGATTTATTTATTTCATGATTCAAAAAACCAATTTTGTGGGAGGCTAAGTTTAGTATTCAAAGCTACAAACTTCTTTTGACCACTTAAATTACTTAATTTTTACACATGGTTTGCCTACTATTTGTTCACATATGCCACATTAATCAAAGTAAAATCAAATATGTAAATATAAATGTTTTATAAGAATAATTTGATGACATAGATTCACTACCACATTAATCAAAGTAAAATCAAATATATAAATCTAAGTTTTAATAAATCTATCACAAACTCTAAAAATGTGAAGCCGAGCCATAATGAAATTAAAATGAAAAATATCTAAAATCAAAAATTGACTCATACGATTACAGGTGAAAGAGATCTAAACATGCAGGTTTACATGATATCCCAGATCTAGTATTTTTTATTAACCATGTTTAATAATGACAAGCTTCCTATTTTCATAGATTCATAATGATAAGACTCATTAGAATGGCTACCATATCTATACTTTGTGAATACAATAAAATATTTTATAAAAAATCTATTCTTATAATTTTTTCATATAATAATTTTTACACTCATTTGATGAGGCAATGCACAAGATAACTACCCCTAAACCAGAACACCATCCTAAGAATTCTCCATTACAAAGATCTTGCTCTAATACTAGATTATAGAGTTGGTTCAAATCTAAATGTCTTAAATGTCTTAAATATAGAGAAATATTTTTAACACACCATATTATTCTACATATATTATTTCTTTTCTTGCATTACATTTCATATGGGAGATATAAAATATATATGAATATCATTTCTATATTTTGGGAGATCAAATATCCTTAGAAATCTCCCTATTAAAACTCAACCTAACAAACTAAATAACAACCCTCTCTAATATGAATATATTGTGACTCACAATATATTCTTTAAACTAACATATAGACTATTAATGTAATATTATTAACAACAATAATGATGTTGGTGCATTAATAATGTTAACACAAAATAAGCTATACCTTAACATATTAAACATAATAATTATGATTGTTGACATAATATGATGTCAACCCTAATTTATAATATATTGATTTGGTTTTGGCTTAGTCTTTTTTTCTAGTCTTTATTATTTAAACCATGTAATTTGGTGGCTAGGATTTGACTCTAAGTTTTGTGGTTGAGCTAAGAGATCAGGGAAGCATGTTGGGAATTGTTGGTTTGATGGAGAGTCTTTGTTGGCTAAATTAGGGTAAATAATGGGTCACCATGATATTAGGAGTTTATGAAATTCATCCAAGACTTGAAAAAAATGTTAGGTTGTGGAGCTAAACGCTTCACCAAGATGCAAACAAGAGAAGTTACAGAGGTTGCAGAGAGTTGCAGAACAAGTTGCAGGGCAACCAACATCAGTTTGATCAACTGACGTCGATCATATCACAATGTAGAAGCAACCGATGTTGGTTATGAGTTGGCCAACATCGGTCAGGAAGGAGGCAATGTTGGCAACCTGTGTGAGCATGTAGTTTGCATGTAGATTCTAGAGAGTCTATTTTTGGACTGTTAGTTTGCATGTTAAAGGCTAATTATAGTCTTGGAGTTGTGTGTCTAATTATTGTAATTAAGATAGTTTAATTATTGTATGCATGAGATCTATATAATAGACTCATGGGACGTATTGTAAAAGTGTGCTAGAAAGCCATTGAGCTTGATGAGAGAGCTAGTGTAGCTCCTCCTAGTTCCAAAGGGGTACTGAGTGTGTATGATCAGGGAGAGTTGTAGGTTGTGCAAGTTTTACTAAGAGATCCACCGGGGTACTGGTTGAAGAATCATAAAGACTTGGTGAGGCAAGGACAAGGGTTCTTTAGGGTGTAGAGATATCTATAGGGTAAGTAAGTTATGTTGATTTATAGGTGGAAGCAAGGAAAGGGAGATCTACTTGGAGTACTTTTGTGTACTTGGTGTACTGGCAGCATTGTTACTGATTGGTGGAGGTGAACAACAACTCTATATTTGAGTTGTGTGTTGGGACCATAAGAGAGAGAGGGAAGAAGTCCTTGAGGTGTGGCAAGCCTTTGAGGTGGAAGAAGAAGTGGCATCTTCTTTATTGTATTTTCTTCTGAGTGATTATTAATACAATTGTGTATTATCTCTCATATCCTGTGTTGTTTCATAATTCTAGTTACTTATCATTCTAGTTAAATTCCATGTTTAGTTGCTAATACAAGAGGTAATCATATATACTCTTACTTGTGGAGAGTAGGGTCCTGACAAGTGGTATCAGAGCTTTTGGTTGGGTTACTAATAGGTGGTTTCAGATTTGGTTAGTGTTTGTTGATTACAAAGTACTCATAGGGGTTTCTGATTGAGTGGGAGTATAGCAATGGCAGAAGAAAGTAAGCTATGAATGGAGAAACTAAATAGCATGAATGGTCTGATTGATGGAAAGAAAGAGTAGGTAAATAAAGATTATTGGTTGGTAGAAGATCAGTATGAAGAAAAGGGAGGAGTAGATGTTGCAGGTGATATTGCACATGATGTTCTGGATAAAGTAGAATCTTGGTTCACAGATTTTGTTGCCTCTTTCCATGCAGCCCAAAATAGAGCATCTTTTCATGGGTGTGTCTTGGGAGACTTTGGAGAGATTTATTTAGGGGTTGGTTAGCCTTTTCAAATTATTGATGAAGGGGAAGTGAAGCTGAAATTATAGATGGACAACACACGGGTGTTGAAGGAGGTCATGCAAGGACCAATCTTGGAGATAAGTCTAATTTCTTTAGGAAAGTTGGGTGATGAGAGATGCACAATAACTCTCACAGTGGATGCACTTGAATTAGATGGTGGTCAGAAAGTAGGTATCCTTTATCTATCTACTTATATTACTGATTCACCTTCTGTTGCAGAGATGTGGCTTTGTAGGCTTGGTCACATATGTAAGAGGGGAATGCATGTTTTTAAGCGGAGGTCAAATGTCTTTGACAAACTTAAGAACTGGAAAGCCTTGGTTTTCATGGAAGAGATGATAGATAGAGATCAATTCAAGGGGCTAAGTAATTTTGAGTAGGGCTGTGTTGATTTGAATAGGGTTTTGACCCAAAAGGAGTGCGCAAGTAAAAGTTATCACTCACAAGGAGAACATAGAGACCAACGTTGGTTAGAAAACCAACATCAGTGTCCATGCAGGGACCGACATTGGCTGTGCAGACTAACATTGGCAACTTAGGGGCAGATAAACATTGATGTTGGTCATGGAGAATTGACGTCAGTGATGAGGTAGTCGCACGCAACTGATGACGGTCAAGTGCAGACTGAGATGTGACCAGCATCAGTTACTAAGACAGATTTTGGGAGGACAACAAGCTATCAAGGAGTCTTAAATGCCCATATGGAGGATTGAAAGGGTAAGTAAGCCTCAAATCTATCATTTCCCTTCTTTATACTACTTGTTGCTCACTAATGGTTAAGAATTAGGAAGTCATTAAAGAAGCAGAGCAGGTAGATCTAGGAAATAGTGGGAGCTTGGCATGGATGAGGATTGTGATTCTTTGCAGAAGAATCAAATAGGAGTTTTCAATGGAGTTGCCAGTGGGAAGAAAGCACTGAGAGACAAATGGATGTTTAAGATGAAGAAGAGCAGGAATGGACACGTGAGACAGAAGGTGAAGGTATATGGTCTTGAGCAAGCTGCAGGACAATCGTACAAGGTTTGACAGGGGTATGACAAAGCATGGCTTTGGTCAAGGTCATTGTAACCATTGTGTTTTCTTTACCAGGTGGATAATGATTGCAACATTATTCTATTACTGTATGTGGTGTGGTTGCTTGTTGTAGGGTTACACATGCAGGGAGTTTCCGAGCTAAAGGTAAAGTTACTTCAGAGGTATGTCACGAAGAATTTAGAGCAGCAAAATTCTTTGGTATAAGAGACATGGAAGATCACAGGTTGATTCTGTCTCTAGTAGGAGCTGATGTGAAGAAGGTGTTGGCAAGGTTCAATTTGTAGGATGTAAAATCGGTAAGCATACCAAGGGTTGGATAGTTCAAGCAGAGCTTAGAATAGTGTTCAAAATCACATGAGGTCTAGTGTAGACCTGAGTTTTCCTAAGCAGTGGGAGTTGTCAAAAAGTTTGGAGCCAATTCAGAGGAGTACTAGAGGGTAGTTTAGTGGGTTCTCAGGTATCTAAGAGGGACTAGCAGTAGGTTAACATGTTATGTAGGGTCAAGGTCTTCACTACATGGAGTTATAGGTTTGGATGTGGCAGGTTACTTGGATGATAGGAAAGGCATCACAGGTTGTGTGGCGGTTGGTCTTCAGGATTGATATTGAAGAGGGATACAACCCAGGAAATAAATTAGATGGTGTATAGGTATAGGTACAGGTGTAGTTGTTTATCTCCAAGTGGGAGATTGTTAGGTTGTGGAGCTAAAAGCTTCACCAAGATGCAAACAGGAGAAGTTACAGAGGTTGCAGAGGTTGCAAAGAGTTACAGAATGAGTTGTAGGGCAACTGACATTGGTCTAATGAAACGACGTCGGTCATATAGCAATGCAGAAGCAACCAACATTGGTTATGAGTCAGCTAACATCGGTCAGGAAGGAGTTGACGTCGGTAATCTGTGTGAGCATGTAATTTGCATGTAGATTTTAGAGAGTCTATTTTTGGACTGTTAGTTTGCATGTTAAAGGCTAATTATAGTCTTGGAGTTACGTGTCTAATTATTTTAATTAAGATAGTCTAATTATTGTATGCATGAGATCTACATAATAGACTCATGGGCTGTGTTGTAAAAGTGTGCTAGAAAGCCATTGAGCTTGAAGAGAGAGCTAGTGTAGCTGCTCCTAGTTCCAAAGGGGTGCTAAGCGTGTATGATTAGGGAGAGTTGCAAGTTGTGCAAGTTCTACTAGGAGATCCAATGGGGTACTGGTTGAAGAATCATAAGGACTTGGTGAGGCAAGGACAAGGGTTCTTTAGGGTGTAGAGATATCTACAGGGTAAGTAAGGTCTGTTGATTTGTAGGTGGAAGCAAGGAAAGGGAGATCTACTTGGAGTATGGTTGTGTACTTGGTGTACTGGCAGCATTGTTACTGACTGGTGGAAGTGAACAATAACTCTATATATGAGTTGTCTGTTGGGACCATAAGAGAGAGAGGGAAGAAGTCCTTGAGGTGTGGCAAGCCTTTGAGGTGGAAGAAAAAGTGGCATCTTCTTTATTGTATTTTCTTTTGAGTGATTATTAATACAATTGTGTATTGTCTCTCATATCCTGTGTTGTTTCATATTTCTAGCTACTTATCATTCTAGTTAAATTCCGTGTTTAGTTGCTAATACAAGAGGTAATCACCTATACTCTTATTTGTGGAGAGTAGGGTCCTGACAAAAAATAAGAAGGGAGTTTTGGGATTTTGGAGGTTATTCATGGTAGATAAAGGAGAATGAGAGGAAAGAGAAGAACTTTTAATTATAGACAAGGACAAGTTAATTTGGGTAATATAGAGATAGGGTTTTATTATTAATTCAATCTAAAAAAAATTATGCATGTTATATATTTTGATGAAATTATTTTGAATTATTTATAAATTGTTATCTAGTGGTTAAAACCCTTGAGAGGGGATAAGTGATTCTACCCTATGGGAGAATAAATTTCTACACAGAAGTGAATCCATGATTTAATTGAGTATAACATGTGTAAAAACAATTAGGGTGACTACAAATATAAATATATTTACATAGTAAATTTATAAAATTTTGTTATTTCATTTGAGGCCAAATGACTCTGTGTTATTGTGTGTTTTAGTAAAATAGTCAAGTGTTATTGAATTGGGCTCAAAACATTTCTTTGGTTTAGGGTTCAAACAAGGTTTTTATTAATCATTGATTTGAATTATTTTATCCTAGTATGTTTATATATTAAAATGGTTGTATGTTATTGAAATGGAACACACACACACACACACACACACACACACACACACACACACACACACACACACACACACACACACACACACACACACACACACACACACACACATACATACATACATACATATATATATATATATATATATATAGATATATATACACATATAGATATACATACATATATATATATACATACACACACACACATACATATAGATATACATATATATATATATATATATATGTATATATATATATATGTATATATATATGTATATGTGTATATGTATATGTATATGTGTATATATATATATATGTATATATATACATATATATATATATATGTATATGTATATGTATATATATTGATATGTATATATACATAGATATATTTATATATACATATATATATATACATATACATATATATACATATACACACACATATATACATATATTAAAGTTCAAATCAGGGTTTTTCCATAATCATTACTTGATTGAGTATATATTGATTCTTTGAAATATAGTAAATGGTTGTATTTTAATTGATTCATTAATATATAGTGAATCGATTGTGTATAAACATACATATAACTTGACCATGTATAAATATTCTATATATGAGTGTGTATAAACATTTAGGTTTTGGCCATGTATCCATTTCAATAAACAACTTGGGATATTATATAAGGCTAGGGTTATGTTTGGATTTTGGATTATATAAATGAGGGTGTTGATGCCTAAGTATGTACCACACAATTCTTAGGGTGTTTAAGAAACACTTCTCATTTTATAATTCAAATAATTAAGAGCATGAGTTGCAGTTTGTGATAATCTTGTTATCTATGATAGAATAGAGGTAGAATAAATGACTATTTCACAATATTTATAATGTCTGGTGGTTAGGAGCCACCATGGAATATAAATATTTGTAAATAAGAAGATAATCTATGATAATTAAATTTAATTATACTCGATTATAAGTCTAAATCTAAACTAATATGGACATATACAATGAAACTTTAATATAAAGGGAAGTGGTTAAAAAAGAAGTAAAAGGAAGGGTATAAATATGTTTCTACCAATCTTCATTATAGACATTATGATAGAGTTTAAATATCCTTTAGGAATGTACTTAAAACCAATGTATGATATGAAATAACTTAAGATAGAATCTCACCACACATCAGGCAAACTTCTAAGTAATATTAAAATTAAAGCAAATAAGAACCAAACATACTTTAAATATTTAACCCTATAAGTAGATAACCGATGCACATCTACAAATGCAGATAAAATAAAATTAATTAAACTAGAGAACCTTTAATTATCCTAACATAATCACAAGTTAATAATTTTTCATTCAAAGGTGCACACCAAGAGTTTACAAGAATTATTCAAATCTAGAATTCAGAATAGACAAATGAGAGAGAAGCCATATAACAATTCACACAAACAAGATGAGATAATATTTTCATAAGTCTATAATTGCATTAGTTACTCAAAGTTTACACTAGTTTTAGATTAAAAAAACTCCATCATCTTTACGATTGACAATGCTCTTTTTATAAGGTGGAAGGAAACATGTGGATCAGTCATACCCAATAAAAAAGGTACAAGTGTAGGGAAAACCATCCTTACTAAAAATGTTCTAAAAATACATTTGAATTTCCCAATGGATTGTTTTATAGGTAGTGTATTTTACCAACAATAAATTCCTTCACAAATAGAATATTACACTTTGAAATGTTATATAATGCTCATTACATAAGAATATTATTAATTTAATTAACTTAAAAATGAGGTGTCTTTTGCTTATGAAGTGTCTAGATGTCATCTGTACTCAACTCTTTTTATTTTGATACTACTCATCTATTAGTTTTAAATTAGATATAAATTCCTTAAATCTTTCATCCTCTCAGTATGTCTAGCCTCTGATATCTTTGTCACTTCTTATTCCTGACTTCCTGCCTCTAAAATCACATAAAGCTCCATATTTTCCCTTGAAATATCTTCTTGGGATGTCATGGCTATCATTTTATTAAGATGCTCACTAGTGGATTACAATTCCATTATGGATTGAACTGTTTTTAGATAGATGACTATTCAGCTATCTAGCTCAATTATAGTGAATATAGGGTCACATTGATGATTCTATATTTGCTAAGGGTCTTTTGGGGGTCTTACCAATGCTTTAATGACATATATGAACATGAAATCACAAGTTATGTGCTTCAAATTGTTTTTTGTTTCATCTATTTTCATCACCCAATCCATAAAATCTTTAACTCTATCATTTTATGCCCACATGGCTTCATCATGGCATCCTACTCAATATTTTATTACCTCAAAGCTCTTTGAAAATTTAGATGCGATTCACACCATTAGATCTATTCTCATGGATTAATTCAAGTCATTTATCTTGGTCTCTAGAGTTAACTGGCATTGGCCACCTCTACTATTTTCTAATAGTTATTACATGTGTTATTATTGTGCTCATTTTGGCTATGTTGAAAATTCTTCATTGATATCTCTCTATTGGATCATCTTCATCTAAGATATCACATTCCATTAGAACTTGATCTAAGAGGTAGACCACCATTAGCTGATTAATATCCTTTTTATTAAATGGTGACACCCATCACCACCATGTTCATCTTAGAGCTTCATTGAAAGGTTGAATTGACACACACCTTCAGATCATTTCCATATGAGCAAATGCATATCATTAATCCTGCATAGATGCACCAATATTTAAACAAGGTTCAAGAGACATAGAACTTAACTTAAAGTTTTTATACTATGGCCTTATTTCATGTTTAATAAACATGATTTAAGACCTTAGGCTAAGAATATTCTAGCTAAATATTGAGCATAATAAAAATAACCCCATGAAATAAAAGATATAATGGCCTAAAGCTTTAGCTTAAGGTTTTCATTATATAAATTCAATTAAAACCTTAGGCTAAGTCAAGGATAATAAAGGGATGTTGCATTATTTAGACCAAGACAATAATAAAATGGCCCAAGGGATCATTGAGATATAAAAGTGAGCTAGGTTAAAACATTAGACCTAGAGCTTTAAACATGGATTAAAATAGATCCAATTAATATTTGATAGGCCATAGGCTAATAAAAGAATAATTTAATCATTAAAGTATAAATCCCTAAGCATGTTCATCCTCCAAGTGAAATTTTATTAAACCTACAAAACATAAGAAATAATATTTAGAAACCTTGGACGGGATAAAATCATGATCATTTAAAACATAAAGGACCTAGTAAAATAATTTTGATTAAGGACTTAGCATTATCAATAAATAGAACTAGGACCTAAGTTAAAGTTTTGAACTAAGTCTATAGTAAAATTCTTCCTACATAAATTTGAATCCCCTTTTAAGAAAACATAGGCTAAATATTTTAATACTAAGGTTTTACATGTTTTAGATATGGATTGAATTAATCAATCAAAGCCCAAGGGTTATTCAAAGTAAATAATCAAATCATGAAGATAATATTTTTTCTATTCTAGATTGACTCCATGAATCTCATCATTGGAAACAACATTTTAGGTTGTAATTATTGTAAACTCATTAAATTACCTAATAATGGATTATGGGTCGAGTCATCTTTGAGTAGACACTTATACAATGTAATTAAGACATTCATACATTTTTTAGGGCCCTTATAATGTTTAATCAGGTTCACAAGAAGATTTAATAGCATCCCTATGTTCAATCTTGCAAGCTTAGACTATATTTAGACATGTTTATTTACGTCTCTACATCACCAATGATCTCTATATCCTCTACAAAGTTATATTTTCCTTGCATCATTAGATAATTTCAATGCATCAACATGGTTAATTGATCTCTAAAATGTGCTTGAGTTTTAATCTGTATTAGGCCCCAAACTTATGCCACCTAGCAGTTTCACAAGCTTTTTGAGCTTTGCATTTGTCAATTTTTTTTTTATCATGCACTTTCACCATGTGGTAGTCTTGAGTTAACTCAAATTTTCATTTGAAAAGTCTTCATTGATCCTACTCCATTTGATCAAATCTAGATGTTGTAATGTGTAGCATCAATGATTTGAACTTACTCAAGCTTTAAAATAGGGACCAGTACTTGAATTTTCAACATTAAAATCACTCTATCAAATCTATTCCATCCAAGTGCATGCAAGTCCTTTTATCATGATATATGAAATATACGAGCATTGGTTGTTCATTAATCTTTGGTTCCAACAATGACACTTATCACCTTCTCACTATGTTGGGGGCCTTTGTTGAAACTTTGACTGTATACACTTTGTTTGATAAAATCTATCCTACATAGATGAACACAATTTAATCTCAAAAATTAGGATAAAAATTAATCTAAGTTTTAAACATAATTTATGGGACCCCATTAATTTCAAAGGAATGGGCATAAAAACTCTGTGCTAGGGTTAGAAAGGTAATAAAAAGAGCCCTAAAAAAATAAAAGGACATAGCCTAAGGTTTTCATCATATTGATAAATATGATAAACCTTAGGATAAGGATTTAGGATAAGCTTTATAACAAAGGGACCATGAAATTATTGAGACCAAGCTAATATTTTTATATTAAGATTTGGCTATGTTGAAAACCATGACCAAGCCTTAGGATAAAATTTAAACTAAGTTAATGGTATGAAATTGTTCTCACTTAAATCTGAATTCAATTCAAAAGGGAAACTAGGTTAAAAAATTAGGTATGGATTAAACATAGATACAATTAATCTTGAACCAATATAAATTAAAGATCATCTTAAACATTAAATACACTTATTCCCAAATGATATTCCATTGATCCTGCACCACAATCAATAAGTTCTATTGACATTGGAAGGGGGTGAAAACATGATCATCTGAAGAACATGTCTATTAATCCAAGAGAGATCAATTCTTGTAGACAATAGGAAATATTGAAGTTAGGGCATGAGAATAATAAGGATTTAAGATAAAGGATTAGATTATTATTCTTATTAATCTTTGAAAATATAAGGATCCAATCTAAAGTTCTAGGCTAACACATTAAAATGACCATGGTATAAACACTTGGTAGGGCATTTATCTAGGACAAAAGTCTTAAAGGGCACTTCTCATGGGAAAAAGGGCACTTTAAAAATATTGAAAGGTAATTCAATAGGGAAAAGGATCATTTAAAAATCTTGAAGGGTAATCTTGGAGGGTAAATGTCTATTTTGAAACTTCTGAAGGGTACTTTACACAAAGCCCAAAGGGCACTTTTAAGAATTCAAAGGATAATTGAGGAAGGTAAACTACCATTCAAAAAATCCCAAACAAAAATTTATAATATAAGGTGCCCCTCAAAAAAATCCCAAAGTACATATTCAAAAAAGCTAAACGATCATTTTAAATAACCTGAAGGGTATGTGAACTTCACAAAAAGTATGAAAGATAATTTGGTTAAGGCAAAAGTCACTTTAAAAAGTGTTACGAATAGTTTGTTTTAGGATTTTTGTGTTGGAAAAAATGTTAGTAACAAAAATCTAGAAGCGTCACTTCAAAATAATAAGTTTGAAATAGATAATCCAAAGGGAAATTTCAAAAACAATAAGTCCAAAATAAATATGCTGAAGGGAAAGTGCAAAGAGGCTGAAGAGTAATTTTTCTAGACAAAATACCCAATAGAATAGGTTCATGGGGAAATAATTTTAGACAAATGTCCAAAAAAATTATCCCAACATAGATAAGTTTTAAGGATTAGACCAATTGCATAAGTATGAAAAGAATTCTTGACCAAAAGATCCAAAACATAAACCCCAAAGGGTTATTTCTTGGGGATAAAATTCTGAAAGGAAAAGCATGGAAAGACATGCATAAAAGGTAGAAACATATAACAAATGGACCTTATGAATAATATAAAGACCATAAATGGGCTTCAAACATAAAAGGGACTAAGGATTGATGTTATACTAAAGTTTGGTCGTGTTGGAAAACATGATGAAGCTTTAAGAAATAAAAATAAGCTAAGCCCATAAAACTATTTAAAAGGTTCCCACTTGATTAAAATTTGAATTAAAAGGTCCAGGTAAAACATCAAGATAGGGTTTCAAAATATTAATCAATTATAGACCAAGGCTAGTTAAAAAAATAAATTAAACATTGAAGCACAAGAAAACCTCAACATGTTCACTCCCAAATGGGCTCCATTAAACTTGTAACTTGAAACATAGATATTCAATATTAAGACTTTAAATAAGGGAAAAATAGAGCCATGAACTAATATGCTAACAAAGTTAGGTATGGGTGATCATCAGATAAATATCACGTGTAAACATGCTAATAAGACTCTAATTAGGTGACTTTTCAATTTCAAAGGAACAAATTTGTATAATTTAACACATGGGTCCCCATTTTTTAGAAATGGGGGTATGTTGATCTAAATAGTGGGTTTTTTTGGATGTAATACGAATATGTATATTTAGTTATGATTGGACTATGTATAATAGTCTATGAGTTAACAATATCAATGTTTTTATTCATTGACTTTGTTTAAACAAATAATTGGGGATAGTGATTCTATTTTGCATAATGTTGTATAGGCAGTTGAATGATATGAATTGACATAGTTTGGTTTTATAACGAATGTGTATAAAATATAGAGTTGATTGTGAGTATATCATTATAAATTGATTATGTATAGATAATTTTGTCATGTTTGAGTATAAACATTTGCATGTCAATTATGTATAAGTATTATGGGTTGATTGTGTAAAAAGAATGATGCTTGTACTAGGTATAAATAGTTATTTATTTATTTTGTTTAAAGAAGTATTTGGGACTATGAGTCAATTTTGTATAGAGGATTGTGAGTCGACTATGTTATAATGGTTATTTAATTACTAGTTTGTGTATCGATAGGGTATGCAAGTTTATATTGATTGGGATTAAATTATCATGAGTCGATTTTGATTAGAATATTTTGTGATAATTATGTATGAAATACTATATTTACTTTTTAGTTGAATAAAATAATACATGATTTCTTATTGGTTTTATTGACTAAGTATTGGTGTAAAGTCAATGTTTTATTTACATATTATGTCTAAGTTTTAAACATTGTAATAGATAAAGATAAATTATTTTGGGGTCTTATATGTTTAAATGGGGTTTAGGAAAGTGTTGAATGAGATTAATAAATGTACCATATGGTATGTAATAGTTCTTAATATTTTAAGTTATATGCATTTAATTTGGGTTTTTAATAATGCATGGTTCTAATGTGATTTATATTTTGTTTAAATATAAACTGATATTCCTCAAGTAGGGTACTTGGAATATGAACATTTATACATATGTATATATATAATTATGGATTATACATAAAGATCAATATATATTCTTTGTGAATAATTCATAAAAACACATATATGTATATCTATAAGTTAACACTTACATTTTACACACACACACACACACACACACACACACACACACATAAATATATGGCCACTTATATGTATATATCAATCCATTAATAAGTCAGTGGCTAAGAGTTTTAATTGTATGTAATATAGATGGACATACTTGATTCACATATGTATGCATATAAATTAATATGTAATAGATGCTTATTTATATTAAATATATTTGTTCATATGCAAATCATAATTTAATTAGTAATTAATAATATGTTTTTTCAGTTATTAATCATGAAGAAAATGATAAATTACTGATTAGAACAAATAATATTGTAGTTGTTATTATTTGATGGTTATCTTAGGATTTATTATGAAATGATTGAATTGTGTTATTTATTTATAATACTTGTGAACATAGGATATTTGCATGGAATTGGTAAATTTCTTGGATATTATAATGGTTGCTAAAAGTAATTTAATTTTAATACTACCTTATTGGAAAATGGACTTAGTTCTGTATTGAAACTTTGGAAATATTTTGGTGATAATAAGTTTTTATTATTTAACATGATATTATTTCAAGTATTTCTTATATTTAATTACTATGGTATTAAATACTAATATATATGAGAAATATGTAGAATTATTGTATATGGATTATTTAGTAAATATAGTATTAAGGATCATATCAATTATTAACATGAGATGGTTTTCATACATATAGATAGAGTCTTCAATACTTTGATATATGAAATCTGATAATGTGTGTGTGTGTGTGTGTGTGTGTGTGTGTGTGTGTGTGTGTGTGTGTGTGTGTGTGTGTGTGTGTGTGTGTGTGTGTGTGTGTGTGTGTGTGATTATGACTGATATAATGGATCATTAAACTATATGAAAACTTTGGCCAATGTAATGTTTATAGTTAAATGTTATCATTCAACTTGTTTTATTATATGCATGTATGCATGATGTCATATTAGAATGAAATTATTTATGATACACTACATGTATTTAAATCTAAAAATACATTGGTTCTATTTGACTTCCCGATAATTGCACCATTATCATCTATTAATTCATTAAGGGAGGGTTATTCCCTTGTTGGTATTTATGTAGGGGATCGATGGTCCATGGTTGGTGTAGAAAAGAACTCTAATGAAGCTCTCCCTCTCCTCCAGTAGTAAGTCAATAGATACTTTTAATCATGATTTCATTTTATATACATATAATGAGTTTATGAATACTCATTTGTTCTATGGAACATTATTTTTATTTATATACACTCTAATGTAAAAATATTGTACTATTACACTTGATAAATAACAAATTGGCTAATCTTATTGTATTAATTTTAGCAGTTGAATGAGTTTTTATTCAACATTTATACTTTATGTAATGGATTAAATTTGAAATTCTATTGAATATGATTATTTGATCATTATCTAAATGAATCATAACTGGTTTATTATGAAATATACATTTGGTTAAATATTAATTGATTAATATTATTTGTAGATAGTTAGATTTAATTATTAAAGTTTGAAAAAAATATCTTTTTTTGAGTTAAACTTAGAGGGGTTCTAACATTGTGGTATCAAATCTGAGGCTCAAACTCTAGGATTTAATGAGTCTACTAATGTATTCATATTCTCCTATTAATCAAAAAAATAATGGTGTGTAATAGAAATAGAGGTGAGGTTAATAGAAACACCAACCCTCTATTAGATCCAAACTAATTTTCCATAGAGAAAGTTTCAAAGATGGATCAAATTCTCCCTACCATACATGAAACTAGGGAACAAATCACAAACTTAGAGTAGGAAGTGCATGGGCATATTGATGAAGTCAACCAAGAAGAGGTTAAAGAGCACCCTACTCAATAAGAGGCTCAGTAAGATCATAGGCATGAGGAGGTGTTGTAGGAGTGAGGGATCATGTAGCTACATAACTTATATGGGAGGTGAATAAATTAAATCCTCCTAAGTTTTATGGAATTGTAGTAGGGGGATGGTGTTAAAGCTTGGTTGATAAAAATGGAAAAGTACTTTGAGATATGAAACTACTTAGAAGTTAAGAAGGTGGTTTGGGGATTTTATCAACTTGTTAGAGAAGTAGAAACATGATGGGTGAATAAGAAGCTTGAGATGAACCTCAAATCTACTACCACTACCTAGTAACAATTTATGGTTTTGTTCATATCATAGTGGTTGTCCTAGTTGTATTTTAGTTAGAATCTAACCTATTTTCAAAATCTAAAGTAGGAAGATATTTTGGTAAACAAGTACTAGAAATAAATCATTAAGCTACTCAAATATGTTCCTCAATATTAGGCAGAGGGAAGGTTTTACATCCTAAATTTCATTATGGGAATAAAATCCCAAATTATATGTGAGTTAGATGGCATTCGCCATCTACAATGTATTAAGTCTTTGAGAAGGCAATTAAGTAGGGGTCTAAGTTGAAGTCTCTTACTCAGGTCAGAGATAAGTTCAAAAAGAAGTTTGAAGGTTCTAAACCAACTCTAAAGAATAAAAACTAGAAAAGGAAGGGAAATTCCAATAATCAATTAAGGAATCATAATGCTAAGTTAAATAACTTATCAAGTAGTAAGAAAGTGGAAGGTGGATTCAAATCTAGTTTAAAGGGAAACCAATAGTCAGAAAGGAAAGGACCACTTGGAAGATGTTTTTATCTATTGAGATGATCACTATGCTAGGGAAGGTACTCAAGGAAAATCTAAAGGAAAAACTAAGGGAACTTTCAATATAAAATGAATACAATTACTAACAATCATCAAGATAATTTTCAAGCTTCACCTATTGAGGTTATAGGTAATATTTTTTGTCAACCTATTTTCATTTTGATGGACAATGGAGCTACAAATTGTTTCATTTCTCTACATATACTTTCTATGTTGTCTGAGAAAGTTGGGTCAATGGCAAATGTTTGGTCAGTACAATATGATAATGATGCCAAGGTCAAAATTGATAGGTGTTTAGTGGAATTTGAGATTGAATCACCTAAATTCATTACTATATTATATCTTTATTTAGCCCTAATAGGGTCA
Organism: Torreya grandis; assembly: GCA_037957365.1. Classification (NCBI taxonomy): domain Eukaryota; kingdom Viridiplantae; phylum Streptophyta; class Pinopsida; order Cupressales; family Taxaceae; genus Torreya; species Torreya grandis. The sequence continues at coordinate 1,042,188 of JARHVA010005231.1, read as the reverse complement.
TATGTGTAAATTCTAGTTTTATACACCCTTTTGTATTAATAATGCATCATCACATTATCATGTTATTTCTAACATAATGGCCCCTATTCGTAATTATTTAAAATAATTAAATTAAACTCACCCATTTAAATTTACCACATATGTTAATTAAACTTAATTACTACATTTAAATAGTAATTAACCCCATTTTTACTATTTCTGACCATAAAATCCTAAAAAAATAAAAACAAAACCTATTCAATCTCCCAACAACCCTTCCAACAACTTACCCTTATCAAAATCCTATGCAAAAAACTTAGTGATACATTCACTTAGTTTGGCATGTAGTTCAAAATAGCCTAGGCCAAATTTTGACCAAATTAGGCTAATCAAAATTGATCCTCTATGATCGACATCAATTTTCCTAGATCGACATCGATCCATATAGACATAGAAAACCTCCATGGCTCGGGATGGATGATGACTGTGATTTTGGACTTTGAAACTCTACCAAAATCTAATTACGACCTACGTATGAATGTTGTCAACAACTTGATATCTTGTGGAGCCTTTGCTTGAGAGATTATCAAAGGATTTTGAAGGTTCTTTAACTCATCTTATCAAGTTTATTGTCATTCATAAAGGTTAGTATTGCACTTTAATTCAATCACATTTTAAAATTATAGTCTTCAGCATCTATCTGTCACTATTTTACATTCAATTTTTAATATTTTAACAATAATATAAGCTGTTACTATAGTCTATTTTTAGATTTTAGTGTTTTACACATAATCAACATTGATCCATCTGAATCGATGTTGATCCTATATGATCATCATCAATACCTTCTAAACTTTTTAAACATTATTTAAATCTATTTTAATAACATTCTTAGTCGTAAAAACTTATCAAAACCTTCATTCTATTTATTGAAAACCTATCTTTTACATGTAGATGACCCTATCTAAATTAACACATGATATTGTTAGCATATTTGATCTTCCCATTGTTTAACAACAATTTTTCATTCATCAAAGTGACATTGTATTTTAATTATGTCTTTGAACTATGGTTTTCACACCTAATCAAGAAAGCATTAAGGAATAATTGGCTATAATTCAAGATGTTGATATTGTTACTAATTTCTTAGACAATTAATTTGATCATATTAATCTTGTTATAGAATAGATATATTTTACATTGTATATCTATATCTTATCCATATATATATATATATATATATATATATATATATATATATATATATATAATCTCATATTTATTTATAAACTTTAATGTTAAACATGGGTTGTCATCCATCTAAGGAAGTGTATCACTTTTTGGGATGGGTTTCTTATCAAGCAACCCACTCATCTTTCTATTAATCTATTATTTGTGAGTTGGTGTGATTTCCAAGTCATTCCTCCCTAGCCAAATAGGATTTCCCATAGAGCTTGATCAATGGTGTGCAACCAACCTTCAACTCCAGGTAATCTTCAAAACCTTGCATTTACTTTGTTTCTAGTAGCTAATTAGTCCACATTGAAAAATCAATACAAATAATAAAAAATTTTGGCACACTTGGTGAGACCTCAATCTCATTTTTTGTTTTAAAATTTAAAAAATTTGAATTTTCTTTCTTTCCCTTTATTTGTGTGAATTCATCCAAATAAAATTAAATTTGCATTTTTTCTTTTTAAGGTTAAAATACATTGCATCCATCTTTCCTCCTTAGTTTCTTTCACATAAAATAATCTAGGCAACAATCTATCATAGTCATCACTTTATCCACACACAAACCAAATAACTATCACAAAATAACACATTTGAACACCTGACATAAGGAAATTGATGAGGATTTCGTCACCTTGTGGCAACCTTTTTCTCAATGATCCCACTTAGATTTCACAACCAAGGGGAGGACCAACTTAGTTCTCTAGTTGAGTATAATCTTTGGACCATTGATATATATTGGTTAAGCACCCACATTGCCTATGGGATTGTTATCAATCCACATATTGGTATGAATATAGATTTCCTTTGAGTGCCAAAATAAAACACCTGAAACCATCCTTAGATTATCATTTCTTAGGACCCTTGTTATCCTTTCTATTTATTACTTTTCACATCCTAAAATTAAAAAGAGATAATTTTTTTTGGGATGACTTTAATTTGTGCATCTTTCATCCACAATTAAAAGTGAGATAATTAAAAAATAAATTGTTTTTAATTTTTTTTGTTTTCCATCTCACGGTTTTGACTAGGCAACAAGCAATGAAAGAATCCAAGGAGGGTGTCACATGTTCTCTTATGGAACATACACTTAGTCTTTCCTCTACCCATAAGTCCTTTGAGAATACTATTTTCCCACACTTTTATTCTCAAGGAGATCCTTATTTTATGGAAATATTGGAAAATAACCCCATTGCTCTCAATTATTATCGTAATAGTTGAGTAGTACATATTTCTCCTTCCCCCCATGCCTAAGATTTTTGACATAAATATGGGATGCATTTTAAGGGAACTGAGAAAACTAAAGAATTTACCATGGCCATGGTAACCTTTTCCACTGAATGTCTTCTATTTGGTTATAATACCCAAGTGATGCAACCTTTAGAAAACTAACCTCCCATAATATTTACCAATTTTCCAATCCCCATTAATTAGATTCAAAATACTTATACCACTTAGCCTATATCCACTATTACTCCTCAAACATTAGTAGTATCAATTTCTACAAGTCTCCCACCTATCAAAATGACTCTAGCATATAGTTCTCAAAAAAAATTGCACATGAAACAAATCCCTCACACACAACAAATCCCTCTAACATAACCTCCCAAATAGTATGTCTCCTTAGTTACCCAGTACATGGCTTCATCACAACCATTAGTAACCATTTACTTCTAATATTATATGAAGCATAATATTCCACTACAAATCCCACAATATTTGGTGGCATCCTAACCCATTATGTCCATTGTTGTTGGATACACTTCTTCATAACCCCTATCTACTCCCTTTCCAAAATTTCAAACTCTTTAGTAATGTATCTTAGGGAATGTACCTCAAAATAACACCCAACAAGACCTCATAAACATCCTTATGAATAGGATGGATTATTTGGAAGCCTCCACCTCTAGACACAATAATATACTCACATATGAGCAAATTTGTAATGAGCATATCCACCCATCTATTCCTATCTGACCATATCCCCCATAATGGGAACTTTCCAAGTATACTAAGTTTTAGAAAAAGGAAGATCCCCAAAAATATCTTAGAGCCTTTTGGCATGTATGTTACCTTATAACACATGATGATGCATTATTACTGAGGACATTTCCCATGTCACTAGCATGGGTGACATTATATTGGTATAAATCCATTCCTCATCATTCAATCTTTTCCTTTGGGTAATTGGTCCAAATTTTCTTAGAACACTTCTTGATCAACATTGCTTCAAAAGTGACTATCATGGATTTATATGCCATTAGAAAATTTTAAGATGAATCCATATTAGACTTTATGGCTTATTGGCATAGCGTAATCAATTAGTTAACCTTTTCCTTGCCATAGCCTGAATTAATTGAATTATTTTCATGATCTTCTGCAAAACATATCTCATCCATGTTACAATTTCAAACTTGTTAGACTTTTGATGAATCCTTTACCTTGGCATGAAAAATCAAAATTCATGGCATTAAAGAGGGAAAAGTTAAATTATGTAATAAAAACTTCAAACCTAACCTATCAAAAATAAATAATAATAATCCTAAACCAAAAGGGATAACAAATGATATTATTTTAAAAACTTCTACCCCTCCAACACCCAATCAATTAGGTTCATCCATGGGTCTTACTCATTTCCCCCCTAAGAAATATACCCCTTTAGGATAACCTTAAACCTCTATATTGGATAAACTCCTATAGGTAAATGTTATTGAGCTCCCTCTAATTAAACTAGTTGATGATACACATCCTAAACCCACTTGGTATAAAGAGGATGAGTTTTGTGCTTATCACAATGTAATAGGACATGACATAGAATGATTTCAATCCTTTAAATGATTGGTATAAAACCTCATTGATAGGGGGGGCCTCTATTTGGATAATCCAAATGCTCCTCCTAATCAATATTTATATATTTTTAGATAGCCATTTCTAAACCATGCATCCAAATCAAACTTATTACAAACTAAACTTAGAGAAACACAAAATTATGATACACATATGATTGATACAATCTATGATCATTTATTGCCTAATGAAGTTCTAGAGAAATCTCTAGTCTTGGATCTCCTCAGAAGAGATGATTTTGAGGTAAGTCAATCGAAAATTATCAAGACAACCCCCAAAATCTCTATATATCTCCCTAACCTCATTACATGGGATCATTCGCATGAACCTTCCCCTTCATCTTCTCACACTGAATCTCCTAAATATTAAAATGAAACTCGTCCTAAAGATGTCATAGATAAACATCATGATACTTTTAGAGTCAAACATTCCACCCCTTTGGTCCCTGGTGAACCTATTCATAATATGCACCAAGATTGTAATATCTTGGGATCCTATCAATTAACTCAGTACTGAGACCCATTGAAATCATCCTCTATCACAAGACCTCCTTATCCTAAAACTACTAAGGGGAAAGGTAAAGTTCCTATCATTGATAACTGGGACAATTATCTTGGTGTTCCACCAAGGAAAGACTTAATGCGTCCTCAAGTTAAATTTCATATTTTTTAAACATTAAAAGACAAAAACCTTGGTCTAAATACCTCCTCTTTTGTCAACACATTAAAGAATAAAGGGCCTATCCATTTTGTATCATCTCCATCATCTATTTTAGGTCCCCATCCATCTTCTGTCCTTATCATAGGTGCTCTTATTCAAACACATGGGAAAATAAAAAATATGCCCCCATTATTAGTCACACCTCCATCTTGGTATCCAACATATTTTTATAAAGGCCCATTTGAAGAAAATGTGCCTAAGGTCATCCCTATTGTAAATGTTAAATGTGAAAACTAAAAAATCAATACTTTAGAAAAAGAGATTGCACAACCTACTATAAAACCACAACATGACCCTTCAAAAAGATCTTATTCTATAATATTAAAATAATTTTTGGATACATAGTCCATTATGATACCACCTATATGGTCCATTAGCCTTTACCCCCAAAGACCTACCTAGTATAAAAACTGAGAAATATGTGCATATCATAGAGTACATAGACACGATATAAAAAGTTGTAAATCCCTCAATGCTATAATCCAATAATTAGTCCAAGATGATGATCTATTAATTGATTATATAAATGATAAAACTCCTAAGAAAAGGGTCACTATTACATCCATTCCACCTACCCATGATTTTGCTAGTCGTATAAGTGACAAAGAATCAGTGGCTTCTTCAAACCCTCCATTATTATGCATTGATGTTGTCCATGTAGCCACCCACTCTTAAAATCAAAATATTAACAAAGCCAAAGTTTCAATTATAGGTGTGCCTACCCATAATATGCCTAAACCATCTAAATAAATTCTTGAAGTCTCTATTATAAGAACTACCCTAATTGAAGCCAAACAGTTAGTATAAATCTCTATATTAAAACAACTCCATCAAACACCTATAAAAATGTCATTGTATGAACTTATCCAAAACTATGCACACCATTGATAAGCAATGATAGAAGCTATTAAGGCTATTTAGGTTTGTTTATATGAGCCTCAACCATTATAAACATTTATAGGGTCTCTCTAAATCATGTTGATTGTTAGTTTCATTGATTCTAAGGTTTCTCTTTTATCACCTAAAGATCAAAATCCCCCCACTTTTCATCACAGCTCAAATAAGTCAAGCACAAATTAAAAGAGTTATAATTGACAATGGAACTAGTATCAATATTATTTCTTCACATGATTTAAAATAATTACAACTACTAAAGACCATTGTTTCCTAGTCCTCAATAATTCTCTAGACATTCAATGGCATAGTAGCACCTACAGTAGGAATGGTCATCCTTCCTGTCTACATAGGTTCTCACACTCTTCATGAACTCTTTTATGTAATAGAGAGGATTTTCCAATATAATATTTTATTAAGATTTTTATGGATTCATATAATATAATGTGTTCCCTCCATGGTCCATAAATGCCTTAAGTATAAACATGAATACCATGTATAAATCATCCCTACTGATCCTTATCCCTTCAAATCATGTAACTTCACTTTATGACCAAATGATGTTACAATACCCTCACCTAGGACAATCTAATCCTCATCATGTAATCAAGCCTTGACTAGTATAATTATTCTTGCTTTAAAAATACCAACTCAGGAGTCTACTATTTCCATGATGTAACATGTTTTAATGGGGGAATTCTAGTTATCACACCTTAACATGTTACCCACTCCTGGGGAATATGATCATCCAGATAAATAACCCATGTATTTACCTAGCCTAGGTGAACTCATCCCATTTGGGTCACCTTTATTACGTACTCAATTAATATGTGGTGAAATTGATCAAACTACCCCAAGACCTATGTTAAACCCTTCACATCTAATTTCTCATTTCTCAATAAACCCCAATTCACACAAGCCTACCTTTATCATTGTTATTGGAAAGGCCTCGACATGGGTAGATATGAGTAGGGTCCCCATAATGCCACATTAGGAAATTTTAGAAAACCACAAGAAAAGCATGGCTTAGGATTTGAAAAAGATTCTAAATCTTCTCTCAAACCCATTTTCTACCATTCTAGGACGAAGAAGTACAATCTTCATCATCTGATACCTCTTCCTTGACTAGCGACATTGTATCCATACCTTTAGACCCTTTTTTTAAGTCAATATGATCTCCATAAAACCCCTCATATTTTACCATTGTATGAAGACCAAAACAATCCCCTTAACATATCTTAACTTAATAGGACCTAATACACAAACTATCCTTGTGATTTAGTGTTAAGATGATGAGTCAATCTTGACTCATTTGGGTGCTAAAAACTCTTATTTATGCAATTCTCTTCCATATGAAACATACAAATTATTAAATGAAGCCACTATTGATATTTATATTGGATCTCAATAATCCTAGAGAATTATTAAAATTAACAAAGCCTTAACTTAATAAAGCCATGATTTTACTTCTTTTTATTAGATCGTAACAAGGTGTTTGTCTGGTCTTATAGTGATATGCCTAGTATTGACCCCACAATCATTATACATAATATCATCACATTTCTTGATGTTAATCTAGTAAAACAAAATCTCCATAAAATGCATCCTCATGTCACACTCTTGGTAAAAGAGGAAATATAACACCTTTTATTTTCTAACTTTATTCAACCCATTCATTATTGTCAGTGGATGTCCAACATTATTCTAGTAACCAAGCCTATAGGGGGGCTTTCTATCTTTACTGACTTTCATGATTTAAATCTTACCTATCTACAAGATGACTTCCCTCTCCCTAACATCAACTAATTAGTGGTCCTAATAGATGGCCATGAAATGTTATCCCTTATGTATGGTTTTTATGGTTACAATCAGATACTTATTACACCAGGAAATTAACATAAGACTAGATTCATTGCTCCTTGGGGTACCTTTTACCATGTTATGCCCTTCAGCCAAAAGAAAATAAGAGTCACCTATCAATGGGCCATGACATATATTTCATGACATAATCCACAAAATCATCAAAGACTATGTATATGAACTCCTTAGGAAATTAAATTTATATAAGGACCAACAATCCATACTTAGGTATATTTTTTATTGTCTACTCTAGTATCATATGCATCTAAATCCAAAAAAGTGCATTTTTGGTTTCTTAATGGGTAAACTCCTAGGTTTTATTTTTTATTCTCATGGAATACAAGTCGATCCCACTAAAATCAAGGCTATTTTAGAAATGCCTCCTCCATCTAACCTTAAACAAGTTCATAGTTTACAAGGCAAGATCTAGTCTATTCATCATTTTATATCCCAGCTCTCTAATTGATGTCAACCTTTCCACCATTTAATAAAGAAGGGTAGTCACTTTGTGTGGGATATTAATTGTCAAGAAGCATTTAACACACTCAAAAACTATCTTCTATCCCCTCCAATCCTCACTCCAGCTAAGGAGGGGAAACCTTTCTTCTTTTATATCTCAGCTAAAGATCATGCTCTGTGTGTTATGTTTTCTCATAGATATAATCATCACAAAGGACAAGTTGTTTATTATATAAGTCATACCCTTGTATACTATAAAACACATTATCTACATAATAAAAAACTATGCCTAGTAATGATCCTTATAGCCTCTAAGCTTCATCACTACCTGCTTAACCATAAGATTTACATGATTATGACTATCGACCCCCTTAAGTTCATACATTATAAACATTATCAAAATCAATGAATGGCTTGATGGATTATGCTTCTAGCTAAGTTTGACATAGAATTTATCGATCAAAAAGTTATTAAAGGTCAAATTATTACTGATCAACTAGTTGAAGTACCTCTTAGTGATAAATGACCAATCAATTGTGAATTTCCTAATGAATCTATCACATCCACTTCCTAATTATTCTAAGTAAATCAAATGACTCTATTCTTTGATGGGTCCAAATGTGAGTGGAGAGGTGGTGTAGGAATTATATTAATCCCTCTTTAAGGTATTCTCATGCCTTTATCTTTTAAATTAGACTTCTATTGCGCCAATAACATGGATGAATATGAAGCATTGATCATACGCCTCCAAAATACCCTTGCATTATGAGTTATATCCCTTAATATCTATGGCAATTCTCAAATGGTGGTCAATCAAATTATTGGTGTATATAAATGCAAGAATGATATCCTCCAAAGATATAATACCTTGGTCGATCAGCTCTTATCCACTTTTAAATATTATGATATCCAAATTACTCCTAGATCAACTAATAAGTTTGTTAATACTATGGCATCTCTTGCTTCTTTTATCTCATCCTCATCTCAAGAGTCTAAGATATTTGTCCTTATGCATTAAGTTAACCAACATGATTACATGAGAATTAATCTTCCATCTATTAATAATATCAAGTAAAACCCATAGGATCCATGGTATGCTCAAAACTTTGCTTATTTTTCTATAGGATTATCTTTTCCCCATCCATCCAAAGGTTCCAGGTGTGTCTTCCAACAAAATGCTACCAATTATACTATATTGGGGGGTGTTCTTTATAAGCATGGTTTTGATGGCATTCTTCTTAGTTATTTCTAAAATCATGAATCTACCTTAGTTGTCAAACAAGTACATAATAGGTCATGAAGTGGACACTTTAGTGGCCATGAAATTGCTAAAAACATGTTACATTTAGTGTGCTATTGGTCCACTCTGAATCAAGATTATTGTGCATATGTTAAGAAGTGTGTAAAATGTTAGCAAAATGCAAACTTATCCTAGTAAAGCCTCATAGGTAGCAATGGAATTTTAGCCATTCTCCCAATGGGGATTAAATCTTATAGGGAAAATCAACCCTAAGTCCTCCCAACATGACAGTTTCATCATTACCACTATAGAATACTTCAGAAAGTGGGTAGAAGCTATGCCATTTATCTCAACCAAGGTAGAAAATATTGTGGAGTTTATCCACCATCACATTATCTATCATTTTGTAATTATGTATAAAATAATAATAGATAATGGAAAATCTTTCAAGAATAAGAAAGTCCAGGCATAATGTGACTCATTTAATATTAAATTAAGTTTTTCCTCACCTTAATATCCCTAGGCCAATGGTCAAGCAGAAGCAACTAATAAAACCCTAGTCAATTTCTAAACCAAAGTCATCAATGAAATTGGGAAAGACTAGCATATTTTCATCCCTTTCACCTTATGGACATATTGAACTAGTATTCAAACCCCTACAAGTGCTACTCCTTTTTCCTTAGTTTATGGTTATAAAGTTATACTTCCTTTGGATTACCTCTCTTCATGTCTCTCTTAAAGACATCATTCTGATGAGCATTTTTTTGAAGAGCATTTATCTCAGTTTAAACTCTTAGATGATCATCATGTGACAACCCTTGATCACCTTTGTATATATCAAGAATGACTAAAATGAGCATATAATCAACTTATAAGAGAATGAGAATTTAATATTGGAGACCTTGTACTTAAATAAAATCAACATGTCACTAACATGGAATGAAGCAAAATGGTAAATTTGTTCCTAATTGGCTTGGACCATATATCATAGACCATAAATATAGATCTAGAGCATATCATTTGGCCTCTCTTAATGGTAAACCATAATGAGAACCTCTTAATGCATTGCATTTGCACCCTTTCTATAATTAATATATCTTAGCTCATTTTGGTTAGTTTATCTCAAATACTATCATATCCCCTTATCCAAAAAAAAAAATAATGATATGATAATTATGTGGTTATCTAGTAGTCATTATAACCTCAACCTTGAATATGTATACCCTAGCTCTATATATAGCATTCTCTCATGGATAAGTTTCACCTATGATGAGAGAAACCCTAGATCATTATTTCCCTTATTTTTTAAATACCATTAATTTCCTAAGATAAAATAATCATCTCATGTCTTCAATTCATGGAAACTATCCTAAGGTGTCTTTTTATGTCAAACCTTGCATTATTATATTTGGGATCCAAAATCAAGTAAGTAGTGAAAATCAAAAGTGTCCAAATGGGCTAAATAAATAGATTTATCGCTTAAAGGATAGTTGTAATTAAATATAATGATAAATAATAGATTTATCCCTTGAAGGACAGCTATACAAAAACATCTAAAGATAGACCACTCCCTTGAAGGATGGCTACCAAATAGAAAACTTCCTAGATTGATCAGTTTTGAAAATTATGCTGCTTAAAATACCTTAAAAAAATTAAAAAAATAAAATAAAATAAATTTTCAAAAGAAATATCCCATGAAATATTCCCATAGTGATCAACGTTCAAATTGTAGGATTCATTTATTGATCAATCTACTTATTGGCATACAAGTGAATTTTGAAAGATAAATCTTGATTTTAAAATATGAAGTGAAGAAAGTTATCTCTAAAGCAATCCATCCCCCACCCTACCAAAAGCATATCATCTTTGTCTAAGGTTAAATATCTAACTAACCAGGGTTGAGTCAATATTTTTTATCACTTAGCTAAGGATGCATAGGCCATGAATATGTCAGGTTCTCTTTTGGTTATGGTCCAAGTTAATAATGTGTAAATCCATAATCTATAAACACTAAAATCCATAAATCTATCACAATAAAACATTAAAATTTATCTATAATCCATAATCATCATTAAGCATAAATCTAGAATCCATAATTTATTTATATTCAATCACTTAAAAACCATAAACATCTAAGAAGGTTAATAATGATCTATGTCAAAAACTAGCATTATCATAATCCATTAGTAAAAACTCATCTCATGATATAAAATGTCAAATCTATAATCCATCCATAACACACATGATATCAATGATCAAAATTAAAAACATGACATTTAATCTATAATCCATCACCTCAAATCATTAATAAAAGCATAACACATCCATAACCATCAATAAATCCATAACAATACACATGAGCCACCCATAAACATAAACATAAATGTCTGTGTATATATAAAATGTCTATACAAATGTCATAATATGAATAAAATGGGGCTCTCATCCCATACAATATAATCTACTTAATAAATTCAATCCTACTAAGGTGAATTCTATCACCTCCCTCATCATCTCCTCCTTGACTCATTACACTCCCTCCACTAGTAGACCCCTTAGGAGTCCTCCATGATCTATTGTGGATAGCCAAGTATAAAGAAAATGAAGCCATATTTGGTAGCTATCTCTATACTATCCTCTCATAATATGACATCTCAATAGGAAAATCACTATATCTCTATAGTGGTACCATATCTAGAGGTGTAACACTAGATCTTACAATGTCTAGAGTGGGCCTCTCTATCAAAGTAGACCTCATCTACTCTATATTTTCTCTATATATATCTCACTCATGTATTACTTGGTCATGATAACCTACCATAATATCTAAATCACTCTATAATTTGGTAATCTACCCCTGTAAATTAATATGGGCTGCCCAAGCCTCCTATAGCTTAGCCCTCAGACTATCCCTCTTAGTAAATATTAAAGTCATATCTATAAGATCATCTACATGAGTATCCTATAATGGTGCCTCCTCCATGTGTATATTTGATTCCTCCTACTTTTCTTCTCCCCTCTCCACCTCTCCTCTCCTCATCCTCCTTCCTCACCTCCTCCATTACTACCTCATGTCATAGTCTCAATAATCTCTCCTACCTCCTTGCCACCTCAACTATAAACCAAACTGCATAATCATTTGTATACCTGATATCATCTAGGTCACTCACCATGAGATCCTCTTTTGGCCCCATCAAAACAACTATAGTGTCAGAAGTAGGCCAGTCCAACTTTGTATCCTCTTACCTATATAAGCATGGGGCTAAGGGAACATCATGTAACAATCCAAACTATTGATGAACACTTTCAAAGTAAAATAACTCAAGGTGCTCCTACCATCATCCATATATCCATATCTATTAGGAAAAATCACCTATCTCCACCACTAAACCAGGCCATGTTGGGAAGTGTACATAAGACCTTCAGATAATATCTCCTATCTATAAGCTACTACACACTTATCTATAGTGCACTAGATCTCCCACTACCCTGTCTACATATGGAATGACTAGGTATTCCTTCCACCAAAGGAATCCTATGATGTATACCACCTTCCCAAATTCTTTCTATGGGGTCCCTATAGGGTGAATCACATATATGTGCTCATACACCTAGCAATGTAATATATATATATATATATGATTTCAATCCCAGAGTAATGCATAGTATGCCATCTCCACAACTCCCTATAAATTTTCCCCAATAGTGTGGGAACCCAAGCAAAAATAGTCCAAAACTCTATCATGTCTACTATAACATTAGTAAAACTCCATGGTAGTCATCCTCCCCTAGAATTATGTAGCATATAGCAGGTTAATGCCAACATCATCATCATTAGCACTAGTCTCTCCATAGGATCCTAATCATATAATGGTTGGAAAGAGAACCACCTAACAAATAATTTTATGTCTAATGCATCCTCATCATATAATTGTACTAGTTTTTCTGCTCACCTAGCCTCATCAACAGTTTATATATGAGCACCTAGAATATGTAGTCAAAGAATATGTTGGATGTCCTTTGTGGTGATCATCATCTCACTAGTTGATAACCAAAAGGTGTTGGTGGTATAATCCCACCAATCTAGAAACACCACTATCATATCAATATCCAGATGGAAATAGTAATAATGGTAAATCCTTTCAAATCCAACTACCTCTAGATGAACCTAGTCTTCATCACCCATAAACTCTTGAAACTAATCCAATAGTGGAGGGACCCTATCCCTCATCATCAACAAATCTCATGCCTATTAGAAACATTTTTTTAATTAATCAAAAGACTAAGTTTTATGCTTTCTATCGATCCTTTATGGATCAATGTCGATTTGACCCTAACCAATAGTGATCCTTATGGACCATGGTTGATCCATTTTAACTACATCAATCCTAATGGATCGATGTCAATTACCTCAACCCAAAAAAATTCCTCCTTTGGCTGTACATTCCTAAATAATAAAAATCTACGTATCTACCCCCATTTCCCCCACAAATTTCCTAGAAAACAAAATTTCTTATGCAAAACCAAAAAATAAAATCATAAATAACATAATAAATTTATCCAAAAATACATAAATGCCTACCTCATACTATAGTTGTCATCATCATCATCCACTCTCACTCACATCCATTATCTCTCACATCTGCTTGTAAGGTTGACACACATCAAAATTTTCTCTTAGATTCTTGTTCACATCAATATCTATATGAGCTTTATACCACATCAGATACCTATATATAGCCTTTCTCATGATCGACATCAATTACTTTAATCAATGTTGATCTCATGGATCAACATTGATCCCTTGTAGATCGATGTTGATTATCTTGGCTTGTTGAAATATTTGCACTTATGGATCATTTCGCATGCTCCTAATTTAGCTCTTAAGCCCTATTTTTCTGCCTTTGCTTTATCTATCCCACTTTTATGTCATATTACCTTCTAGATTTGAGGATTTTGACCCCTTGTTAGGTCCCCAATCTCCTTAAGGCATACCCCTTTTTTTTATCTTCCCATTGTAATATTTCAAGGGTATATTTTATCTTGAGAACATTCATCTATAGGTAATGCATAACCCATATGCACACTAGATGCTAGGTCTACCATTCCTATCTTTTATTCTTTTGATAACCTTTACTTATGCCCACCTATTTTAGCTATGGCATTTTGTTACTCAATTTAGTCTTTAGGGCATTACTATCTGCATTACTTTTTATCCCATTAAGTGTAATTTTGGAGCTTCCTTACATCATCCACACTTTTAATTATACTTTGATATTATCTCCTTGTCTCTTTCCACTCACCCCATTGTGTTTTTACCTTTCATATTTCTTTAAACCCATCATCCATTTCATCTCACTTATCAATGCTCAATTTGAGGGGAATACATTCTCATAATAAAATTGGGGTATTAGACACATTATAGTTTTTATCTCATGGCTCGTTATTGCATACCACTCCACAAAAGGGGAAAATGTAGACACTAGTTCTATACACCCTTGTGTATTAATGGTGAATCATAACAATATCATGTTATTTATAATATAATGACCCCCATTCATAATTATATGAAATAATTAAATTCACCTCATCCATTTACCTTTACCACATAGGTTAATTAAACTTAATTAATATAGTTAAATAATAATTAAACCCATTTTTAACCATAAAATCCTAAAAATAAAACCTATTCAATCTCCCAAAAACCCTTCCAACAACTTACCCTCATCAAAAACCCATGAAAACTAGTTAGTGTTACATTCACTTAGTTTGGAACATGGTTTGAAACAACCCAAGATAAATTTTGACCAAATTAGGCTAATCAATGTCGATCTTCAATGACTAATGCAGATTCTCCTAGATCGACATCAATCCATATATATATAGAAAACCTCCATGGCCTGGGAGGGATGTTGATTATGCTTTTGCACTTTGAAACTCTATCGAAATATCATTGCAACCTACATATGGATGTTGTCAACATCTTGCTATCTCATGGAACCTCTTCTTGAGAGATTATCAAAGTATTTTAAAGGTTCTTTAACTCATCTTGTCAAGTTTATTGTTAGCCACATAGGTTAGTATTGCACTTGAATTCATTCACATTTAGAAATTATATTCTTCTACATATATCTATCACTATTTTACCTTTGGTTTTTATTATTTCATCAATAATATAAGCTATTAATATATTCTATTTTCAGATTTTAGCATTTTACACATAATCAACATTGATCCATCTGATTTGACATTGATCTTATAGAATCATCATCAGTTCGTCCTAGAATTTTAATACATTATTATAATCTATTTTCATGACAGTCACAATCTTAAAAACCTACATTTTGTTTTCTAAAAACCCATATTTTATATGTAGATGACCCTACCTATATTAGTGCATGATATTATTAGTATATTTGATCTTCCCATTATTCAAGAACCATTTTTCATTGATCAAAGTGAAATTACATTCAAATTAGGTCTTTTTACTATGGTTTTCACATCTAAATAGGAAATCATCAATGAATAATTAGTTGTAATTCAAGAAGACATTAATAGTGCTACTAAATTTTATGACAATTACTTTGATCATAGTAATCTTATTATAGATTAGATATCTTTGGCATTGTCTATCTAAATATTATCCATATATATCTTTGTAATTTCATGTTTATTTATAAACTTGAATGTTAAATGTGGGCTAGCATAAATCTAAATAAGTGTATTGCTTCTTGGGACTAGTTTCTTACTAGGCAGCCCACTCATCTTTCTATTAATCCATTTTTTATGAGTTAGTGTGATTTATAGGTCATTATTCCCCATCCAAAGAATATTTTACACAAATATTGATCAATGGTGCACAACCAACCTTCATCTCTAGGTAATCGTTAAAACCATGCATTTACTTTGTTTTTAGTAGTTAATTAGTCCACATTAAAAAAGCAAAAAGAATACTAAAACAGTATGATGTAATATTTGGCCGAATTGGCTTGTAAATCATAAATTGAAGGTAGATTTATATCTAAAAAATGTAGAATGTCAGGATGACTTTGGGAATTAGACTCAGATTTAGGGTGAGAAAAGGGAGTTGAAACTTAGGTAGATTTCTATAATTCAACTTAAAAAGGCTCAGAGGAAAGGATGTCAGACATTTATTTCTAGATAAATTATATAGAGTAAACAAAGGAATCATCCATTAAGGATTATCCTTTCCTTAATAACTTTCAATATTTATTTCCCTAGGAATTGATAAGATTACCACCTAAGTAGGATTTTGATTTCTCAATTGACATAATATCTAGTTTAGAAACACAATCCAAGGAACCTTATTAAATGATGACTATATATTTGGTTAATTTGAAGGCTCAACTATAGGATTTGTTATCTAAAGGTTTGATTCAACCAAGTGTGTCACCATAGGGTGCAATAGTCATGATCTTAAAAAAAGGATGATACGCTTTGCATGTGTATTGATTACAAGATGTTAAATAAAGTGACAATAAAGAATAGGTATCCATTATCTTGCATCGATGATATCTTTGATCAAATGTGTGGGGATATAGTTTTCTATAAGATATATCTCTAAGTGGGATAATATGAGTTGAGGATTTGAGAAGAAGATATTCCTAACACAATGTTTAAAACTTTGTATTGGAACTATAAGTTTATAGTGTTTCCTTCCAAGTTAACAAATGCTCTAATGAAATTCATGAATATCATGAATAGTGTGTTTAGGGACTATCTGGATCACTTTGTGTTAATTTTTTGGATGATATCCTCATTTATTTTAAGATTGAGGAAGAACATATAAAACATATGGAGTTGGCATTGTAACATTTGTAGACGCACAAACTTTATGGTAATTTATTTAAATGTGCTTTTTTCTAAAGGAAAGTATTATATTTAGGAGACATTATCTCTAAAGATAGAATTTTAGTTCATCTAGTGAAGATAAGAGCCATTATGGAGTGGCCAACACATAAAAATGTGTATAAGGTAAGATGTTTTATGGGACCTACAGTGTATTAAAGGAAATTTGTTCAAATTTTCATAGAAATAGCTAACCCAATTACCTCTCTTCAATGGAAGAATCAATGTTTTTTTTGGTTGAACAAGTGTGAGAAATTTTATTAGGAATTGAAAAAGAGGCTTACATTAGCACTGATGCTAATAGTTCTCAATCTTAATGGTCAGTTCTCAATAATCACTAATACATCTAGTGACACTCTTTAAGGAGTTCTTATGTAGGATGGTTTAGTTGTAGCATATGAGTCTAAGAAGCTTAAACCATATGGGGCAAACTATACTTCACATGATCTAGAACTTATGGCAATTGTGCATGTTTTGTGATTTTGAAGTCATTATTTATTAGGGAAACCATTTGAGCTCAAGACTAAAAAATTGGGGCTCAAATATATTCTCACCTAATAGAACCTAAATACTCATTAAAGATGTTTGTTAGAGTTCCTTTCCAACTATGATTTTGATATTATCTACATCAAGGGTAAGGAAAATAAAGTTATTAATGGCCTATGTCTTAGAAGGTATATGACAGTGTTGGATACTATCAAGAGTACCTTTCATGATCAAGTTGTTATATTCTCCCATGGACATGAATTCTATGAGCTAGTTAGGAAACATTTATTAGAGGATGCTCAAAAACCAAAGTTTAAAATATTTATGTTAGATAATAATGGTCTTTTGAGGTATAATAATATAATGTACATGCCTGATAGAGATAATTTTAGGAAGATGATGTGAAAGGAATTGCATAATGCCCCTTATTCAAGTCACCCTATAGTGACTAAGCTCATGGCTGAGCTAAAACCTCTTTATTTTTGGAAACAAATTAAAAAGGATGCAATGGATTTTATGTACTATTATTTAGAGTGTCAGCATGTGAAAGTTGAACATGTGCATATAGAAAGGTTTTTATATCCTCATGTCATACCAAAATGGAAGTGGAAGGTAATTAGTATGGACTTTGTCCAAGGTTTTTTGTTACCATGAAACAAACATGACATGATCATGGTGGTAGTTAACAAACTTACCAAGGTAGCTCATTTCATACCAAGTAATTTGAATAATGACGCACCAATTATTATGAAGAGGATCTTACAAGAGTTGTATCAGTTAAATAGGTTTCTAGAGAAGATAATTTTGGATCAATATCTAAGGATGATGTATAGGTTTTGGTTGACTCTAAAATCATATTTGGGCTCACAATTAAATTTTAGTACTATATATCATCTATAAACAAATGGATAAATAGAGAGGGTAAAATAAGCTATAGAATATATTATTTGAATGTATTACATAGATCAGCAATACAAGTGGGAAGACTATCTTCCAATAGTAGAGTTTGATTATAATAACTCTTACCAATCAACTTTAAATATGGATCCATTTGAAGCATTGTACGAAAGGAGGTTTTAAACACCAATCATTTGGTACAAGATTGAATATAGAGTGGTTTTTGGTCTTGAAATGCTTATATAAATGGAGGCGTAGGTCAAGTTAATCAAACAAAAGTTGGTTGAAGCCAATTATAAATAGAAAATCTATGCTAATTTGAAAATGATAATACAATATTTTTATGTTGGCAATAAATTATTTTTGAGGGTTAAGACTTAGAATATATTGATTAAATTTGGTAAATGAATGAAGCTTTCACCAAGATATGTGGGACCCTTCAAGGTCTTTGAAGTAATTGATAATATTATGTATAGGCTAACCTTTCAATAATCTCTAGCTCTCTTGCATAATGTTTTTCATGTGTCCTAAAGTATGTTGTTGATCCTTCTCTTGTATTGTATTAGAATGCTTTAAAACTTTTAGATTTCATAGTGGTCACATTAGAACCAGTCAGAACAATTAACACTCATAAACTTAGTTTGCATAATAGGGAAATATCATCGTGAAAGGTTCAGTGGGACTAATATTTTGAGGATAGTGCCACTTAGGAGGATTATGATGAGTTATATAGGCTATTTACACATATATTTATTTGATAATTATTGTTTATATCTGATTTGATACTATATGCTATTTGATTTGAAAACATTAGTTTGAAATAATTATCATCAAGATAATGACCAATTTTAGGGGGGGAAGGATATTACATCCCAATTTTCTAGCTAAACTTGATTTTATTATTAAACAAATATTATGGGGTTCATGTTGTTTAATTACTATTGTAGAAATTTTTTTTCATTATGATAATGTATGGAAAACCATATAATGATTTTTTTGTGGGACTCTTTACTTGAATGATTAGTTGTATATGAGTTTTATATGCATTTAGATTATTCTTATTTAGTATTATTATGCTTTAGTATAATTTTTATTGATTATCATGGTTATGGGATAACTACCATTTGTATGATGATTTGGATGAAGGATAAATTATACTCTATATAAATATATGGAGGGAGAGTATCATCAAGGAGGGTGCCATGAATGAATACATTGTAGGTGTTGAGATTCGATAGTGAACCCAACAAACACCACATAGAACAATAAATGCATGATTGCTCAAATTTCATTATGTTTGACTAATACTACTTGGATGTGTTAATATGGTTTAGATCAGTGTTTAGATGTTATTCGGTCTTAATTTCCATTGTGACTATTTTTGTATTTTGATGTGTTTCCATCATATAGTATGACATGGTATATTTATTTTGATTATATTATTGTTGATTCCATAACTCTTATAGTCATGTACTTATAACAAATTTTTTTGTTAAAACATATATATATATATATATATATATATATATATATATAATTCCTATCCTCCACTTAGTCAATAAATAATAAATTTAAAAAATCAACACCACATACCTAGGTAGCCATTAGTTATTTAAGAACTAAATCACCCTAAGTACCACCTTAGGTCTAGGTTAGATATAGATTAATAAAATAATATTGTTATAACATCAATAATATAATTGATTTACATGTCATGTGTGTGTGTGCATGCGCGCGTGTGTGTGTGTGCATGTGCGTGTGTGTGTGCATGTGTGTGTGCGTGTGTGTGTGTGTGTGTGTGTGTGTGTGTGTGTGTGTGTGTGTGTGTGTGTGTGTGTGTGTGTGTGTGTGTGTGTGTGTCTGTCTGTCTGTCTGTCAGACACATACACACACACACACACACACACACACACACACACACACACACACACACACACACACACACATAAATATATGGCCACTTATATGTATATATCAATCCATTAATAAGTCAGTGGCTAAGAGTTTTAATTGTATGTAATATAGATGGACATACTTGATTCACATATGTATGCATATAAATTAATATGTAATAGATGCTTATTTATATCAAATATATTTGTTCATATGCAAATCATAATTTAATTAGTAATTAATAATATGTTTTTTCAGTTATTAATCATGAAGAAAATGATAAATTACTGATTAGAACAAATAATATTAATCAATTATAGACCTACCAAATAAATTATCATACAAGAAGATCTTGATAGTTATGAATCCCTTTTCACCTTCTTCTCCTTCGTCTTTATAGGAAAATGATAAAGGTGGATGTGTAGGACTATGAAGATGTGGAAGGGTTGGGAAATTGTCCTTAGGGGGTCCCATAGTGATTTAGGGGTATTTTGACATATAGAACCATTATGTGTGGTTTTATAGTGTCTATATTTTTCCCTTTTATGTTATGTAGCTTATATCAAGCGGTGAAACAAAAAAATGGATTACAGTTCAAAGGTTCGGTTGCCCTAAACATGGAAGGAAGTGTCCCCCCTTAAATTGAGAATTGCTGAGGTGAAATAGAATCAAGTGTGGGTTTGATAAGTGGGTAAGTTAGTAGATTGGGTGATGGAGCAAAAATACATGCACAAAGTAAGACTAAGTATGATAGCCAAGATCATGTAATGACTAGGTTTCCATAGTTGGTAAAAATTAGGTGGGTACTAGAAGGACATGTGAAAAGTGGACCACATGATTATATGTGATGGTTTGGATACACTAATAAACTCAAGTATCCTAGACAAGGTTAGTATTCTCATGAGTATCCAAGGTAGGAAGTGCTCCTATGAAGACAAAAATTGGTTAGGTGTGTGTAAGGTATCACAATCTCAAAATGTTTAACTTGGAAATTTATTTGGTTAGGTTAAAAGGACTAAGGAAAGGTTATCATAAAACATGTGAAATTTCAGCCAAAATGACAACTAGTGAGGTTGACATGGTGTAGTTGTGTTTGTCAGAGAAGGTAATCTCATATTATGAGTACTTAGTTTGGTGTGTTGGATAAAGATGTGGTTGATAAATTTATTAGGGGAGAAAAAAACTAAAAAAGTTGACTGTCGACAGTCACAGTTGACCCTCAAGGTCAGCCATCGATGGTTACCCTAATCATTAATGGTCACATATCAACCCTTAAAGGGTAAAGACAAAAGTGTCACCATGGGTCCTTTTCTCTCATTATGAATTTTGACTTCTAACAATGAGTTCTTTGGCATTTTTTAAGAGAAAATGATTACACTATGGTGAGAGTTATTGATTGGGTGAGGTGGATTGAGTTGATTGAGATTTGACTTAATGAGAATGCAATGTGTATGGGGAAGAACATGAGGCTAGGTGGTGGTCCCTAGAGTTCCTCTTTAATGATGATCAAATAATGAGGTAGGCATTATTAGTCAATTGATAACTTAATGTTAATTTTGAAAATGTATTGATTTGAATTTGATCCTTGTGATTGGTTGAGGGTGGGTTGGGTATGGTTTTACCTAGGTTTAGATTTTGATAGATTTTTATGAATTTAAAGTTAAAATGGGAGTTTGGATTAAGAGTGGCAAGGTTAGGACTATGTAGGCTAGGTTGGAGGGTGTTTTGGTTTAAAGTTTTAGGGGTTTTGAGTGTGTAAGTTTTAGTTTAATCACCAATAGTCACTTTATAGTGATAGTCGGTAGTCATTATTGGTCATCACCAATCACTACCAACCATCGATGGTTGATAAGAGACCATCAATATTCACTATGTGGGAAGCATTGATTGTTGGTCTCCAAACTATTGGTGGTCACCCTAACCATCAATGATTGATAAAAGTTGGAAATGTTTAAAATTTTTATGTGAATAGATAGTTTTAAGGTTAATGGTAAAAGGTTTATATGTAAAGGCTTTTGTGAATAATAGATAGTGAATTATTTGATAGGTAATGACTAAGGGTTAGTGTAAAAGTTAGTTATAAAAGGTCAAGGGGTGAGGGTTATGTATAAATAAAGTCAATGGTTTGAATTTTGGGGTAATAATTAAATGTTGATAGTTGATAGTTAATAGTTAAAGGCAGATTATTTAGATTAGATAGGTTCAGGGTAGTGATGTAGATGAGTCATAGTTATAGGTCATGGTAGGAAAATGTTATGAGTTGAAGATATTAGGATAAGAGATAGGTGTAAGAGGTTAAGTTCATAGGCTGAAATAGTATAGACAACTAAGTTTTTTTCTATCAAACCTTGTAGGCATGGGAGAGATTTCAAATGAGGGATAAAGTGCCCTAGATTTTCAATTAGATTCATTGAGGTATGATTGTAAATTATTGGGTGCACATGGAGTATGTGGGCCTTGCTGGTATGATGCATTATTAGCATATACCATAAGATTAACAATGTCAGTGACACTCATCATGAGATGAGATAACTTTTTGTTTCCTATAGGGGAGATGACCATCCTACCTAACGACATCCATAAGATCATTCAACTTCCCATATGGGTAGAGATAGTCTATCATGTTAAGATGGATGAGTGGAATGAGTTGATGGAGCTCATGTATAAATATGACATTCATTTTATGAGGTGGAACTCTAGAGATTTCCATTAAACACCACTCTATCAGTAGGACATGGATACAAGGAGGCTTTTCACCATGATGATGATATCAATGATGTGCTACATGTTTCTTGATTATAGAAATGGGATGTTTATTTATTTATTGTTAGGGGTGTTGGTGGAGATGTTTTTGGGTTACATAGTGTTTAGCTGGGCACCTATACTATTAGTTTAGATTTACATAGAGCTATGGGGATTCTGAGACCAAAGGAGGTATGGGATTAGTGTTGGCTTTATTCTTTATTACTGGGCCTTGGAGCACATCTAAGTGTTGAGACCTATGGGGCTTCCATGGGAGGGTTATTCAAATATGGAGTTTAGAGTAGGATTTATGAGGTGGAGAGATGATTATGCCCTCTTCAAACTAGGAGGGGGACATGACATATACTAGTTTAAAGGCTTGTTAGATGCCTTGGTTTTTGGAGATGTGATTTGGAGACCATATGTCAAGTTTCTAGGATGGGCTCATTACAAGAGACATACCCTATCCTTGTAAAGCTATAGATGGATAAATGGTAGATGAGAGTGTGAGATAGAGATGATACCACTTTATAGGGTATAGAGGCAGTTTTTCCTCATATAAGATATACATAAGGTGTTCCTAAGGTATAGGAGGGAGGATGTAAAGTTCCCACTACCCACTCCATAACTAGTTCATATGATCTTTAATCATAAGGAGATATTTGTGAGGAAAGTATAGATGATGAAATTTTAAAATATGGGTATCCTACATGGTACCATGCTCTCTATGTTATGATATATTTTATGGGTGATGAATATAATCATTAGGCTATGGATGTTGAGCCAACTATTAAAGGTGGTATGTAGGCTTAGATGTAGGGTGTTGGTGGCTTGGATATACAGGTAGTAATGGCTGAGAGGGACTAGGCATGAGAAAATTATCCATACTACAAACATCCTTAGTGGTGGCACAATCATCACTAAAAATAACATAGGGTCAGTTGGTCATTATTATAGGGGAGAGGGATCAAGCTAGGTCTCAACTAACCTTGGTGATGGAGGAGAGAGATTCTCTTTGATAGGTAAGAGGTGAAGTACCAACAATGGTGGCACTAGTAGGGACCATCTCTATGCATAGATATGTAGTGATGGTGGAGGATCTATGGTACTATGAGGCCTTGGTCTTTAATTGTTATCTATATGATCCCCAATGGGGTGAATAAAAGGTTGGGATTATAGGAGGTGTTATCATATTGACACCAAGTTAGTGGGCTACATCTGTAGGTGGCCAAGTAAGTATAAGATGATAGGATTTAAGAAGTAGTGATGCCCAAGGATTTTAGAGTTGGGATGAGACATGATATTTTGATGCATTATAGGATTATTATACTAGCCTATGAGCCAAAGTAATGAGATGAATATTTTTAGAGAGACATATATTTTTTAGACATTATGATGATTATCTGATTATAGATGTGATCTATTTAATATGGTTTGTGGCTCATGGTTGTGATGTTCATGTTGATTATTGATGATGTCATAGTGATTATGGTTATAATCATGATGATGTTGATGTGGACTCACCTATCTAGGAATGTGATGATATGTCTTTCTATTTTATGTTTATGATGATGTTTGATATGGATTGATGTCATTAATGTGGTTATGATGTGATGGTTTATGGATGGCTATGATGATCTTGATATGATTATGTGATGCTAATATTATATTTTGAATGATTAAGATGATGGTTATGTCATTATGATTATGGTATTTGATTATGTTATTTATGGATATGATAATTTTTTATTTATGTTTGAGATGATCATGATTATGATAGTTGATATGATTATGGTTATGAATAATAATGTGATTATTGTTATTGCTATGGGTATGGATTATGAATCATAGTTATATAAATGTGATAAATGGTAGGATGTTTATGATGTTATTGTTATCACCTATATTTCACCCCTTGAGGAGATGCCTATATATCCTCACCCAAGTGGCATAGTGGGAACATATCTCTTTTTATGGGTAATAATTTGATGAGATGAATCTCTAGAAGGGCTATTTCCATTGATGCAATCTTTAAAGTAATTTATTAGCTACCAAATTTAGATGAAAATGGTTAAAAATCTAAGAAAGATAAAAAATGTGATGCACCAATATTGTATTTCCTCTTATTGACTGAAATTATACTACTTTGAGCACAACAAAGCTTCTCTTATATAAAACTCACAATACAAGATATATTATTACATTAGTGTTTCATAAGTTACGTTCAAAAAGGTATTTTCATACCTAGGAGGGAAATGAATGATTCATTGAGATAATAGAGACATGAAAAACTTATAGGAAAATTATACACTTGAAATATAACACTAACAAATACCTATAATATTTATTCTTCTGCATACTTGGTGGACAATCAAGGATAACATGCTAGAAAAGATCATCTTCTACTAGACAAGACTAACAAGATTGAAACAAATCTCAATTTTATATCATTTAAGTAGGAAGATTTACTTGTTTTATTTCTTCAAGAGACATTAAAGTACAAATTTTTCTATGGTTTCACCATCAACCAATGGAGGCTACTAAAAAGAGCCAAAAGAGTCAATATTTATAGCCTTTGAGAGAAGATCAAAACAAAGGAAGTAAAAATGTCACTTGAACACTTGTAAATATAATAAAATGGGTTAAAATTTCAAGATAAATAGGTATTAAATGAACCATGAAATTTATAGAGGACCAAGTGTCCATACAAGTCATGAAAGTTATGAAAAGTGGCATAAAACACCCAGTGTTGGCTCAGAAAACTACCTTCATATTTTAAACCTATTTGAACATCCCACAAATAATTATGGATATTTGTGATGATTGGTATGAGAGATAAGGATTTTATAAATTCCTATGGATGCATTTTTTTTCCTAGTCATCTATAAACATCTGAGAGGAAGACATCACTGCATGTAGTCTAAAAAACTCCTCTTTTCTATCACCCCTCATTCTTGGCCTCAAAAATAGCATCAATTTCTCATGAAAATATATGGGATGGAGTGTATTAAAATTTTAAACACTATCCATGTACTTATACTACTAATTTACACCTTAAAAAGGCTCACACTTAGATTTTTCATCCTTCTCACCCTAGTATCCACTATGCTTGTTTTGACTAGCTGAAAGGAAAGCTCTAGTTTGGACACTTATGTTTTTTTTTTATAGAATAAAATGGACATATGGAGTTATTAAAAGTCCTAATATTCCACCCAAACATGATTTCAACCCTTTAAACCTCTTATAACCTAAAAAAACAAAAATGGTAAAAAATACAATGTTTTGCATGTTGTCCATATAATTCCATAAACCTCATCTTGGTTGGAGATATCCCAAGGGATTCCTCTACATGTTACAATATATTTCATTTCCAAAATATTTAATTACAATATCTTTCTAACCTTATTTTCTCCATTGAATCTTGACTAAGGGTTTAGTAGGGTTTTAGGTAGGTTTTGGTCTTAAGCTTTGTTCTTAAATATTTGACATTAGATCTACTAATAAATGACAAAATTGATGATAAGGGACCTTTTTAACCCCTAAAAATTCCTTTTCTTCCCATTAAAACCTTTAGAAGAGATATAAAGACTTGAAGTCACCCCATCAATCTTGTTTCTAATTTTCTTGCATGTTTGTAATCTTTTTGAGCTAAAAATAGCTTTCTTGTAGGTTCCCCTACATAATAAAAGTTTTTACATGTCTAATTATACCTCCATAATATTCCTCAACCATCTGGATAGCCCACCAAGAGTTATAAATGAAGATGGACCCCCAGTTGGATCTAGGTCCCCTCAAAGCATAATAGGTTTAATAGGCACCTTGCTAGCTTTGGTTGTTAGACATAATATTTCATGTCTAGGTTGGTTTATTATTATTTTTAACATCATATTTTAGCTTAAAAATCCACTACATAACCATCTAATCACTCTTATTCATCTTCTTCTCTCATTCACCAATTAGTCCTAGTGAAAGTTTGCCTAGTTGGACTATGTGCATGGGTAATTTAGTCACCTTGAGGGGTATAGTATTATTATAATTATTAAATATAATATATTTTCCTTAATTAAACCTCATAATATGTTTCTTGAAGTTCCCAAATCTTTGTATAAATCCATTTACCCATTTTCTACTCACTATCTCACTTTGCCAAACCCTGATTTTCCTAGACTAACTAACCTATAAGACAAAACAATAAGATATATTACTCATTTACAAGGAAAATTGATTATTTTGGGATTATTTACATGTATTTATTATTATTTTTACTATATGTTTTATTTTTATTCTTTTATTTATGTGCATAACCATCTCCAAATGCTCAAAAAAGGCTTCAAAAAAACCTATTTTTTGATATTTTCGTTAAACCCTCCTAAGAGTAAGCCTTCAATGCTAAAAAAATTATTATATTATTATTCAACATGTTTCCATATCAAATTAATTTTAATACATCTTTTAATTCATCCAGAAACTCTCTTTTCCTTAGATTCCTCATATTTGGCTATTTAACAAACATGGTTTTGTAGTCCACAGTACAGACTATTGCCTTTTGGCCATGTAAGGAAGGAAGATGATCACATTGGTAGAATTTTTGGATTGTGTAAAGACTCAATTACCTATAATTAACCAATTTTAATTATTTTTAACATTCCCTTCTCTCATTCACAAGCTCATATCTTTATCTCACCTTCATGTTCAAGACTGCAACATGGTGGTTATAGGTGAAAATAGGGGTTTAAGAGACCATTTATAGATTAATTTCATCATGTTTTTAGATAATTAATTTAAAATAACATTAATTAATGTGTCCACATGTTTTTATTATCACCCAAACTCCTTTTGTCTTTCATGTGCACTTTTGTTCAAAATTGGGTACTACACTACCTATTGACTGAGACACATGCCTTTTATAGCATGTTATGGGTTAAATTTTCCTTACCTAGAGATTATTAAGGTCATAATAGCTTATAAATAATTTATTTATAAGTTTAAATCATAATTTTTACCTTCCAATAATTCTACATGCACTTTGGAACTCACTTGATTGAGTTTTCTTAAAGGACTAAGAAAATCTACTTATAGACTATTGTAGGTGTTTATTGGGCTTCAATTGAGCTCAAACAAGATGTTAAAATATATTAAATAAATCCATCTAGGTGGCTATGTATATACTTGAACTATTATTCTCATTTTCAAGTCTTAAGACACCCTTTTAGCATCAACCCTGTAGGCCACTGTCTATTGACTGAGACATCTACCTTTTGACCTGCCTGTAGGTGTCCTTTGTCTTGACTGGGGTTTACCAAGATGATTGAGAACCTCCCTTGAACAATTTTTTATCAAAAAATTCATTACTTATCTTTAATTAACCCTTTTATTATCTTAAAGCATCAAATAGGCATCAAGATTGGGATCATTGTTCTAACCCTATTGTAGGTGTATATTCTCTATACAAGGGACACATGTGGAAACTTATGGAGCTTGGAAATCATTCATCATAATTATAGTGATGGTCTCCATGCCATTTCTATACTATTTCACTAGTTGAAATCCTAAACATGAGTTTTTTTCCTATTTTCTTCTAGGATATCGAATATCATTCCAACTCTTAAACTATAGACACTATTATAGGATTTCAATGTCTTTTACGACAACTTTGAGGTATTCAAATTCCACCTTGCATTAACCATCTGATTCCCATATTTGATAGAGATCTTATATACACTAGAGTATAATAGATTCACCTCATTTTATGCCTTGAAACCTTTTGAAAATATGTCATAAAGGGTCGATTAAAACCCCCTGGAGCTCTATTTGGCTATTTTAGGGAAAACTTCCCTAAATTTAGTTCCTTATCACCTCAACATGGTTGCACAATTATTTTTCCCATTTTCCACTTTGTATGGGTATATCAAGGCTTATCATACCAAGAATTCAAGGATGTGTCAAACTATTTTATTATCTCTATACAAACATTTTGGTCCCTTGCTCAACCACCTCTAGGTGGATATTTGGTACACAAACCATGAGTTAAATATAAATAGTATGAAGACTATCTATGACTATGAACCTTGTATTCTTTCATTAAACATGTAAATACATTTTTAGTAATCCTAAGAACATGGAACCATGTAAATATTTACTCCCATCAACATGATGTCAACAATGGCTCCTATAGGTATGTATTGGTTGTGTATAGATAGTGAGTGTGAAACAGAGCAACAAGGTGGATAAAAGGCCTCATGGGCAGAGCAAACCTATTTTAAAACTCTTAAAATGGATTATTTTCACCAATAACACCTTGAAATAAGTTCCACACCTCATTTCCAATGTGAAACCACTTTCACACATCTAGAATAAAGTAGGCATAGGCATCTCATGACTATTTTAGCATGGAGAATGAACTTGTGACCACACTTGCATCTTTTACAACCATATAAATGAACTCTTTCCAACTCTTGATGGTTTGTAAAACTAATACATCATGAATATAATTACAATAACAAAATGAACAAGCCCATACATCTAATTGCAAATGAGGCTAGTCATGAAAATGACAAGATTACAAGGTACCTAAAACATGATATGGTGAAACAAAAATATGGAAATAAGTATTCATATTAATTTGAGGCATGTGGGAAATCATTTTCCATACATAAAAAAACCTATATAAAATATCAACATTTTAAAACTATAAAAAAATGATTGTAACTTCACTCCACTCCTCTTTGAAAACTAAGTTAGTTGGCTCATCAAATCAAAACCAAATGTGAAACAAATCATGGATAACATGATAAAAGTAAGTCAACCTCTTCTAGACCTAATCTTATAAAGTGAATTATACTTAATTTCCCAAATGAGAGCAAAACCTATAGGGTGCATAGATTAGAAAGCATAATTGAAAGGTCAACTTATTAGGAAAGGCTCATAAAGCTAAGAACACCATTCCTCTATAAAAAAACATAAAATAGAAGTTGACTAAGTTTAAAATACACGACTGAGATAATTTTGTCTACAAGATCTTATGATGACCATACCAAGTATAAACCTACATGTCACTTTTGCTTGCCAAGAAGGATGAAAAAGGAGTAGAATAGTTTTGGATTTAAAATGACACTTATAGATCATTTAAAACATGGAACTAACCATGGGGAAGCTGAAGAGGCATTGTATAATCCTTTTCCATGTGGAAAACTTCCCCATGGGCTGTACAAGTGCCATTTTCTTCTCCTTTCTCAAGAAAACTACCTTTTCTTTTGAATAACCTACCAGTTTTTAGTTATGTCAGTTAGTTAAGAATAAAGTGGACACATGGGGTATGAAATCATATTATTTTACCTTCACAATTCCCAATAAATCCATACAACTCATTAAATACACCTATTTGACCAAAAAATGACCCAAAATGACTATAATAACTAGGGACAAAGGCTAGTATAACATCAAATAACATTAATTAACATATAAAACACCTTTTGACCTATGTGGAGCCCCATAAAACACCTAAAGTTGAAATTTTAGCTTAGGGATGCACTAATTTGACCTAAAAGTCAAATTTGGTCAATAGTTATGATGACGTTTATGATGGTATTCATGCTAAAAATTAATGATTATATGCTTCGTTATGTATATTTAGAGATGTGTTGGATATGGTATATGTGATTATGAGGTTGTAATGGTGATAGTTGATTTATGATTATGCTAATTGATGTATGTTTTTATTTACGATGTGATGATGATATTATGTGGTGTGACTATGATTATGGTCATTTTTTTTAGATTAGGGTGAAGTAAATAATGTAAGTTAAATAATAAAACCAGACATGAGGGAGAGAAAACAAGCCAGAGACAAACATTTATGTAAATATGTCAACTAGTATGAGATAATGAGAAGAAGGCATATTGCTTCATCTTTGGCCAGGACTAAAAACAAACTAAAGTTGGATCAACTTGAGGAACATAAGCCCTATGAATTCTTTTCATGAGATTTCATTAGTAGGTTAAAATAGGTGTTTTGATCACATAATGTCAAGTAAGCTCAAAATCCCTTGCTTATAGTGTATAAGGGGGTAGATGAATGTGAAACCTTCTTGGGAGACTAGCTTGCTTTTTTTGTAGGTCACCAAAGAGTCAATATAAATAAGTATATGTCATACAAGGTGCATACTGATCGATGTGGTAAGTCTACTTATGAGAGCTGATTATGGCTTCCAAATTATTTTGCTTTTATTTGATGTCTGATAATGGTAATTTTTTTATTTTATTATTTCTTGGGAGGGTTGGGGAAGTTGTCTAATTTTTGTGTGCTTTATTTAAGGCTTTCGATAACTATCCTTCAAGGGAGAAATCTACCTTATATTGATTAATTTTGATACATTTTTATATCTATCCTTTGATAGACCAGTATGTGAATGTTAAAGAGCAACCTCGATGGGTTATTTTGATTTTATTTTTTGATGTTTTCTTGTGATATCATGGACTTGATTATATAGTCTTAAAGGGTCACCATTTATGAAGGTAAAACTAAAATCACAAGAAGGTTGATTAGGCGTAAAATAGGTTTAGGTGACAATGATCATGGGAATCCATTCTATGAAGAGGTAG
This sequence comes from Torreya grandis, assembly GCA_037957365.1. Taxonomy (NCBI): domain Eukaryota; kingdom Viridiplantae; phylum Streptophyta; class Pinopsida; order Cupressales; family Taxaceae; genus Torreya; species Torreya grandis. The sequence goes on along the minus strand of JARHVA010005231.1, from coordinate 1,010,468 downwards.
AAAATACCATGAGAATCATGGCATGGGTAGAGCCATGGTAACTGGTGTTTAATATTAGGCTATGGTTATGATGGATCATCACATGATTCATTTTTAATTAGTTGATCCTAAAATAAGGAGATGAATGTGGTTTGAAAATAAGGGATGAGCTTAAGCTAGATAAATTATGAGTTTTATCTTATTTTAACAAAATCAAAGACATAAATGTGAAGCATTGAGAAGCTCAAGTTCTACGTTGGCTTCAAGAGAGGAAAACCAATAAGCTCTTAATCTGTAATTATGCATTATGATATAAGGTTCAAGCCAATTTAAAGCAAACTTGCCTTACTTTTTTTTTATCCATATTGGTGACATGTTGGTTTTCCATTAAGATGAGGTCTATAATATTAAATTATCACACTTTAAGGTGTTTTTGATAAGCATGATTAATTCATTATTGATACATGCAAAGATGGGTGAGTCCTGTTAAATGACACTCATCAATTGGCTCAAGTTGAGATAAATGTTTTTGATGAAAATTTCTCTTTGAGACAATATCTTAAAAGGATATGTGAAGAGAGGGAATTTGGACTTCAAGAGGTAAGATATCCTCTTCTCCAAAAAATAGAGAGAAAATGGTAGCATCTGTAGGGTTTTGAATTCTAGTATAATATGCCCATATGGTGAAGGGGATGTGTAAATTCCAATCTTGACTAGATGTATTAACCATTTTAGTTAGCATGTTGTTGAGAGTTTTGTTAGAGGATTTTGCCTATCCATTTTCTTAAGGATTATAGGGTGATGAAAATCTTAAATTTATACCAAATGCATCATAAATACCTTGAATTTGTTTTTTTAAGGGATTTACCATTTTTAGTGATGATTCTTTGAGGAACATCAAAATGATAGATGATGTGATAGTTAGTAAAGTCGACAATATTTTTGACTTTTGTTGACACAAGATTAATAGCATCTACTAATTTGGTAAAATATTCAATCATTGTGTTGATAGAATGGTGTCACTATGAATAATGAGGGTTAATTTCACCAATGAAGTCCAAACCCCATTACGAGAAGGGCCAAAAATTTGTGGATACATGAAGAGCATAGATAGGCATTGTGATGTAAATTAATGTGTTGTTGACATTTATCACACTTTTTCACATAATCACAATAATCCTAGTTAAGGGTATGCCAATAATATCCAAGGTAAAGAATTCATTTAGTGATGGATAGGACACTAAAGTGTTCCCCATAAATCCCATCATGTATTATTTTTATAACATGAGAGGTTTCATGACTATGTAGGCAATTGAAGAGGATACCATAAAATCCATGTTTATAAAGGATTACCCCCAATATGGTATAATGTGAGGGTACTCTAGATAAATTTCCATCAATCATTTCTAGAAATTCTAGAAGGAATGATGGCAAGGTTGAGATAGTTGAAGATCTACTAATACCAAAGGTCAAGTTGGGTCTCATCCACACTAAAGATGGTATGAGAGTCTTATGTGACATAATAATTCTAGGTAAGTTGGTGGATAATTAAAGATATATTATTCTCATAGGTCATAGATGTGATCTAAGAAGTTAGGGAAGCCATCATGTTAGCAAACTTGTTCATAGATTATGGAGTCATTCAGATATGGTAGTGTTTTAATGATGTAAGGAGTATGTTAGATAATTGTTTATACTAGTGAAAAGCATCATTTTTACATTGGTAATATCCATTTATTTTATTGATCATGATTTAGGATTCACCAAATATGTTGATCATTTTGACTCCCAAGGCAAATGTAGTTTGGAGGCCTATCACTAGGGATTTATACTCAGCCATATTGTTGGTACATTCAAAATATAGTTTAAAGGATCAAGGAAGAGGTTAAAAATTAAGGGGGATAAGGATGATGTTGGATCCACCACAGCATTAACATTTTTATCCATCAAAGAACATGGTCACTTGATAGGTGAAGTCTACTTGAGAGAGGGTCCTGATGGACTCATCTAGGAACTCAGTCCTAATGGACTCATTTGAGAACTCAAGAAAAGGAGGTTAATTTTTTGATAAGTGTGCTTTGGCCAATTGTTTATAAATGAATTTTCCTTTAATTAAACTTTATTGGAGAAAATCAAGGTCAGGCTTATCTAAAATCATGAGCCACTTGGCCATACATTATTTTTGATATGGCTTAGAGTGCATGTACTTGAGTGGGTCGATGTCGATGATGACAAAAGTTTTTTGATTAAAAAGGTAGGGTGAATATTGGTGACCACAAAAATAAAATATATGTAAATTTTATTGCTATGGGTGTATCAATTCTCTTACTCTACAAGCATGTAGTTAATGTAGTAGACAACTTGCTCTTTATTATGTTCATCTCAATGAGCCAACATTACCCCTAGGGAGTTATCACTAGAAGAGATATAAAGGTAAAAAGGTTGATCTTCCATAGGAGGAATGAGGATAAGTGGAGACAAAAGGTAATATTTAATTTAATTAAATCCATTTTGATAGTCATTATTCTACTTAAAAGATACATCCTTCTTCATAAGGTGATGAAAGGGTTAGCACCTATCTGAGAGCTGAGAGATAAAGTAATGAATGGATTGGAGTTCCCATAAAAGATACAAATTTTCTTGAGGTGGGTGGGAGGAGGAATTTCAAGGATTACTTTCATTTTGGTAGGATTTAATTCAATTCCCTAAAGGGAGATGATAAATCGAAGGAATTTTCTTGATAAGACCTTAAAAATACACTTCTTGGGGTTAAGGTAGACATGGTAATTGATGAGTCACTCAAAGATAATATTAAGAATGGCAAAATGGTATTTACAAAATTTGGATTCCTCAAGAAGGTCATCAACATAGTCTTCTACAATTTTATGGATAAGGTCATGGAAGATGTAAGTCATAGGATGTTGGTAGGTTACACTAGCATTCTTTAGTCCAAAAGGCATGACCCTATAGAAGAAAGTTCCCCATAGGGTGATGAAGGTAGTTTTCTATTGATCTTTAAGTGAAATTAGGATTTTATTGTAACCCAAGAATCCTTCCATAAGAGATAATGTCTCATGGTTGGATGTAAGATCAACTAGTTGGTCAATGCTTGGTAGAGGAAAGTCATCCTTTGGACAAGCAATGTAGAGGTCATAAAATTCCACATAAATGCAAAGTCCCCCTATGGATTTGGTGACAAGTATGAAGTCAAAGACACATTGGGCATAGTAAATGGGTTAAATTAAATTCATGGATAGGAGATTTTGAATCTCTTATTTGATGAGAAGGGTTATGTGAGGGTGCATTTGCTAAAATTTTTGTCTAATAGGCTTGGCAATGTGGTAGGTGATTATGTTGTGGGTAGTGATGGAGGGGTTGATTCTTGGCATGTCACTATAATACCAATAAAATACTATGATGTGGTATTTTAGGAAGGAGGAGAAGTTATGAAGCTCCTCAGAATTTAGTGGGTAACCAATTTTGACAATGCACAGGTTATCTAAAGTGCCCAAGTTGATATCCCTAGTGGATTCATTTAGCATGGTCAAAGTCTTAAGAGGAAAAGATATATGGATAGAAGAATTTGGTACACTAAGATAGGTGAGAATAAAATCATCATCCTGACATTGAATGATATTAATGGTAGGAGATTCATCTCCTATCATCTAAAGATGGGTCAAAGGAATGGTTATGGTCACCCATTCTTTTGATAAGTTAGGGGTCTGAGGTTGATCACATTAATGAAAATAAAGTTAGGGGGGATTATGTCAAAATATTTAGATGTCGATGGTGGAGTAGATGGTGAGGATGAGATTTCCTTATCAAAGACAATAATGGGAGGTGAGTTGGTTTGTTGTTTAAGTGGCATGAAATCGAGGCCATGCTTTTTGTGAGGGTTTTAGGTTTTTATTAGAAGAAACTCGTGCGACCCATGTTCATACCAACCTGACCAAATCCCTTCCAAGCATAACTATAAAGGTATGTCCATATAAAATCTATTTTGTCTAGATAGTAGAAGTTAGAGGTGAATGGTTGAGGTGAAAAAGAAGTGGAAAAAGTGTCAAGGGGCTTATCAAGTCCCCCATAAAATAAATTGGTTTGATCAATCAAGGGCTTAAAAGAAATAATGGTTCTAATATTGGGGTCATATCTGGGTTGTTGATCAATATTACCATACTCTTAAAGAGTATAAAAGGTGACTAGTGTCAAAAGGTAATACTCGCCCAATGAAAGACATTGGAAGGTTGATTCCAAAGGGTCTATTATGGGGATTTTGGTAGAAGGGACAAAATAACTGGTAGATGATTTAGTGGTAGAGGGAGATGGGGCTTCATCTTTTACTAGTGAAAGCTTTTTGGATGGAGGAAGGAAAATATCATTGGGTTATTATGCCATGTTACATGATTTGAAAGGACTTTGGTCAATTTTTATGGTAATAAATTAACCTTTGTGCTCAAATTTAATTCATTAATTTATGATGGATGGTACATAACCCATGGAATACATTCAAGGGCATCCAAAATAACATTGCACTAGAACTCACCTTCTACTATGTAGAACAGCTTAGGAAGAATGTAGTGTCCTAGGTGAATGTGAAGGAGAATACTTAATAGAGTTATTTCTATGGTATCATTTAATGATTATAATAATTCTAAATTTTATGGCATAATGTTCTTAGGAAATTTGAGTTGGATGTATGCATGGGAGGAGATAAATTTTATACTATCTCCCCCATCAATCATAACCCTCTTGATACGAGTTAGGTTGATGTACATGGTAATGAAGAGGGGAGGATTTGGGTCATCTAGATAAATGGATGGTATTTTTAAATCCTTGAAGGTAAGGTTGGAAATGTGAAGAGATCCAACAAACATTGCTAGAGGTTGCGGGTCTTCCACTTAGACCTCTATAAATTACAAAGCATTTATCATCGCTTGGTGGTGATAGGGTGAGGTATTAATTAGTTCATACAAACTCATCTTTACTAGTGTTTGGTGAATTTGTTTGAGGACTAATCATTGGATTGATTCAAATGGATTGGAGTATGAGGGTCCCAATATGGACACTTTGGGCTAATTTGAAGGTAGAGGTGCTTGGTGTTGGCTAGGTGATTGGTTGGTGGAAGAGGATATGTCAATGGAATGGAAACCTTATCTTTTCCCTTGTTCTTAGGTTGAACATGTGATCATATGACCATATGGATGCTATGGATTGGGGGAGGAGTCAGGATGGATGATTTCTTTGATTCCTCTTTATTCTAAGGTGAGAGTGGAGAAGTAGGTAGGTATTGGTCAATGGCTATTGGTTCTTAGATTGGTTTTAGGATCATAAGAGGCTCATTAGATAATAAGTCATCATCATGATATAATTTATGGGCTATTATGTGGAGAGCCTTACATTTCTCTATGTCATGCCCAAGTGTCTTATGACATGAACATACTAATTTGTCATTGTACCAAGATAGTTTAGGACTATGTGGGTCAAATGGTCTGATAGGTGGTAAGGTTAAGTAAGATTCTTGAAATACCCTCTGTAGGATTCTTGAATAATGTTTGGGTAATAATGACAAAGAGGCAAAAGTCTTAGGTTTGGTAGTCAAGGTGGAAAACCTTTTAGGAGTGGATTTAGTGGTATAGGTTTTGGGTAAATGAGTATTTTTAGTGGATGGCTTTGGGTTTTGTAGAGGGGTTGATATTGTGAGGTTAGAAGGTTTTGGGTTAGACATTTGAGAATTAAGTGGTTTTTTTAATAGATGATTGAGAGATAGGAGGCATGTCCATGGGTGGTTCAATGAAAAAAGGTATGGATGAAAGTAGGAGTGACGGTATAACCAAAAGTGGTGGTTGGGTTTTGATCAGGATGGTTGTTTTCCCAATTAAAGTAGAGGGATGATATCCCAAAATAGAGAGAAAAGTGGGTAGGGGAGGTAGCATTTTGGTTTTTGGGTTTCTAAATGGTTTTACCTTATTTATTAGCTTAGGTTGGGGTTTGATTGATAGGTTTAGTGGGCATAAATCCAACTTTACTGATGGGTGAGTAATGTTATAAGTAGGAAATATGCCAAAGTTCTTGTTGGGTTTGTTTAGAATAGTATAAGATGATTTAGTGGTTTTGGGTGAGTTTGGTTATAATGAAACTACTATAGTTTGATGGATAGAGGTGTTTGATGGTTGGGTTGTAGTATTAGTTAATTTAATAGCGGAAAGGGTACGTTATTATGATGTCTAAGGATCCTACTTAGTTTTATATAGTATTTTGAGATATTACCAAAAGGTGGCCTGATCCAAGTTATGGTTGGATATGAATTCTACTTTTTTAACCAATCTGAAAAGGGGTTTATAGATGGGTTTGAATTCTCTAGTAGTGGATTCAAAGGATAAAACCAAAGGTTGAGGGGAAGGAACGATTACCTCATCCTTTTACTAATCAATATTTTCCAATATTTGGGGAGCCAACTCTTCAATGGGAGGTGTAGACAAGGTGGTTTCTTCCTTAAAAGTGATCACTAAAGAAAGAATGGAGTATTTTATGATTGAGGAAAATGATGAAGTGAGAATGGTTTCCTCCTCTTATGTGCATATCAAAGGGGAGGTTGGTGACTCCACTACCTCAATAAGTAGAGTAGGGAAGGGGTGATTTGATTTATGGTCTCCTTGATAATAAGTGAACTAAGAAAAATATAAAAAATATGAGCCTCATGAGCATGAGGAGATTCTACTTTGTTTTCATTGTTGGTAGATGGAGCATGATTTGGAAATGGTTATCTAAAGATGTCAAGTGATAACACAAGTTACCCCTTGTCAATGAGAGTTTGGACAATGTTATTGATGATGTTAAACCTATTAACATCATGTCTAATGACTCGATAAAAGGTGCATAATTAATTCTCCTTATACCAACTAGGTAAAAGATGAGAAAAATTAGGTTGTTGTGGAGGTTTGATTGAGAGAGGCTATATGATATTAGGTTTTAAAAATTTCTCCAAGACCAAACCATATGACTCTCTAAGAAGATTAAATTATTTTTGGGTGCTGTGGTTTGAGTTCTTGGTGTTTTGATAAGGGGAATTAGAAGAGATATATTGGTTGTTAACAATGGGTAGAGGGGTGGTCTTAAAGATAACCACATTCATAGTTCTCTTGTTTTTGGAGTTAGTATTGGTTTGGTTGTTTGGTTTAGAGGAGGAAGCCTCATTTGATTTGAAGGTGGAATTATTATTTCTTAAATTCAACTTCCCCTCATCAATGGATCTATTCTCTAGTTTTTATGCCATGGTAAAATCCTTTTCAAAGGTTTTGAAGCTTTAAACCTATAAAGTAGAGGAGATGTGTTTGGCAAAAGATTGAACAAAGATTTCAATTAGCTTAGGTTGGGGTAGAGAGAAGGAGAGTTAGTTTATCATACTTCTCCAGAGGGCTGCAAAGTTAGGAATGGATTCATCATCAAATTACTTAATGGATTAGAGATTAGTGATGGCGACTTTCTTAGAGATGTTTATAGAAAAGTGATCTAGGAAAATTTGGGCTAGTTAGGCAAAAGAAAAGAGGGAGTGATTTATAATTAAACTATAAAAATCTAGTGTTGGACGTGATAGAGACATGGGGAAGGTATGAAGAAAGAGAGCATCATCATAGATAATCATATAACATGAGTGCATAATTTCTCCTAGGAAATATTGAGGGTCCTCATTACTCTAAAACATTGAAAACTTTGAAAGTTCCAACTAAGTAGGATATGGTCAAATGGGGATGGATGGGTGAATTGGTTCATTATGGATTTGGTCATATGACAAAATATTATGAGAACTAAAAATAGATGACTCAAAAATAGTCATGTTATCCATTAATATTTTGATAAGGGTAGTTTGGGGTTGTGCACCCCAATATTTATAAGGTAGGCATTGGTGGGTTTGGATAGGTGCCACATATGTATAGTTGGTGAGGGGTTGAGAGACTGCCACATATTAATATGTGGGCATGGGTGGTTAGGATGATACCATAAATGAATATGTGGAGATAGGTAGTTGGGTTGGAAGTAGAGGTATATTACCTTATGGGTTAGGGATGTATCTCAGGTTTCATGTGATGGGCACATGTTGAGAGAGTAACATAGGTTGGGTAAGATGCATGGCTGGGTTCATAGATATAGTATAGGTGGTAATTTTGGTAGTGATGGGTGGAAGGGTAGGAGGTATGGGAACAACAAAGATCTAGGATGGAGTGAAGGTAGGTAGGTTGGAAGTAGGAGTGGTGGTGGCACTAGAAGAAGGTAATCCTATAGTAAGGAGAGTACCAATTCCTAAATGTTGGGCTGCTCCTATAATAGGAGGTTTATTAGTTGTGGTATAAGGTTCTTGGGTATTGTTTGGTTACACAAGCTAGTTTTGGATGGTTATATCAGTAGGGTTATTGGTAGAGGATGATGCCTAGGTGACTATAGGATAGGTGGATATTTTGGCTATAGAAGTGTCACCTATAAGGTGGGATGGCATGTCGTAGGGTTGAGCAATAGGTAGAATTGAAGTAGGGGTACAATGGAATATGGTGTTAAGGTAATGTTAGAGGTCTATGGGTTTATTATCTTGAAATGTGGTAAAGTCCATATCATATTAGACAACCATTTAAGGGATGGTAGGATTCCTACAAGGATGAGGAGAACTCTCTATATTTGAGATGTAATCCATGGATGAGGGAGAAAAAGAAGACATATGATTAGGAAGTGGCTCCTAGTTTTATTAGTTTCTTAGTTGTTGCCTATTAAAAACCATGAAAATGAGGAAAGGAGGAAGATATAATCAATATCACAACTCAAACAAATAAAAAACAAGAAAAAGTTAAGGAAAATAAACACACACTAGATCACACTAAATCTTAAGTTTCCTTTTAGTCTCTCTTGTGGATTGTGCCTTAAGTTTTGATAATTGTGTGATTAAAGTTGGATTGTAGAGTAGGTACTAGAAAAGAAGTCTATGGTTTATTTTAGGTTGTGTTTGGGATCTCAAATGGATCTAAATTAAAATTAGTACATGGATTTATATTAGGGCCTACGCCCTCACTTCACACACTACAATGATAAGGGTGTAAAGTTATTAGCCAAGATATATTGATTACTAGAGATTATACTCAATCAATGAGCTGAGTTGGTTCTACCCCTGGTGATGAAATCTAAGTAGGATGGCTAGGAATGGTGACTGCTAGGTAATGAAATCCTAGTTGGGCCTTATATTAATATTTGATGAATGATTAGATGTATGTGATTTGGTCTTATGTGTGTGATAAGAGTGAAGCTATGAATAATTCACTTGATTAATTAAGTTATGTGAGATAAAATAAGCAAGAAAATAATGTATGTGGTCAATTTTATGCCTAAAATGAAATTTTGATTTCATTGTATGAGTAAAAAATAAGAATAAAAAGCACCTAGATGAAAATATGAACCCAAGAAAATACTCAAGGGTCCCACCGAGCATGTCAAAATGTTTCAGAGAAATTTAGTTTATGTTATTTAGAGGAAAGAGAAAAGAAACTAGAGAAGGGTATGGTAGAAAAACTTGTTATGTTATGCATGCATTATTCTAGACAGTTGTAGATACTTCTCTTTGGCTTGAGAGGAATGACCTATAGATAAAAAATCACTCAAATAAATGGCTATATTAGTTAGATAGTAGGGTGGATTGCCTATCAATCCATATCCAAAAATCATGAGATTCTTTAGAGGCTGTCGATCTACACATATAAACAATCAAGTTTTGAAAATGAAAGATAAATTACTTTTATATATCACATTAGATAATAATATAAAATGTAATAAGTGCTTGAAGGGGATGAATTTGACTAGTTTTAATAATGAACATATTGATATTGATGCCAAATAGATCAGGTATAGTTCAAAAAATCAGGTGTGGTTCTATGATTAGGCAAGAGGTCAAAAAGTTAGATTTGGTTAAGGTATAGTGGGTGAAAATAACTTTTTTATTTGTTTGATAGTGAATATCTATAGTTGGGTGTGACTATCAATGGTTAGGGTGACCATCAGTAGTTGGGACAAACTATCGATGGTCAAGGTGACTAATAATAGTTACTATGCTTTTGGTTTAATCAAGGAAAGATGATTGGTGAGGTTACATAATGAGATTTTAGAGGTGGGTTTGGGTTGGGTTAGTTTCAAAATAGAAATAAAGTAACTAATTATTTAAAATAGCTAATTAGCTTGTCCGGTCATTGATATGAAGAATGGTTGAGATAGTTGGCCAATAAACTTGTTGATGGGGTCTAGAGAAAATTTGATAGAGTAATGGTATGCCATTGTCGGTTTATGAGTAGCATCACTTTGGATATCTATTGTGCTTACCAATTATTTGGTTTGCTATGAGAATGACATTCTAAATAAATTTTGATATAATAATCTCTTGATAGTTGCAGATCAATTTTCAGCTTCTACTCCTTTCTCTTTATATGAAAATGGGAGAGGTGGAAGTGTAGGTCTAAAAAGAGTTTTAACTTTTTGTTTAATTTTAAATTTGACATGCATTAATCTATGAGTGGATTAGGCAAGCTAATTATAGAAAATTAAGTTGGAGTTGAAGTTGGCATTTAGTGTTTAGTAGGTGAAAACCTAATCATTGATGGTCAAGCCTAACTATCAATGGTCAAGGTGATCATTAGTGGTTGAGGATCAAATATTAAGTTTGGTCAAGGTGGGTTAGTGGCCCAATATAGCTAGTTAGCTAAATAGACTTAGCTTTGTAGTCAAATGGTTGGGGGATGGTCCTTAGGGGGTCCTGAGGTGGTTTAGGGGTATTTTGACATCCAGAACCATTGTGTGTAATTTTATAGTGTATATAATTTGTTCTTATACAAACTAGGATTTAATCATTAATTAATAATATATTGTTTCACTTATTAATCATGAGGAAAATGATAAATTACTGATTATAACAAATAATGTTGTATTTGTTATTATTGTATGGCTAGCTTAGGATTTATTGTGAAATTCATAAATTGAATAATTTATTTATCATACTTGTGAACATGAGATGTTTGCATATAATTGGTAAATTAATTAGATATTATAATGGTTATTAAAAAACAATCTAATTGTAGTACTGCCTTATTGGAAAATGGACTTAGGGTTGTATTGAAACTTAGGAAATATTTTGGTGATAATAAGTTATTATTTAACATGATATTATTTAAAGTATTTCTTGTGTTTAATTACTATGGTATTAAATACTAATCTGAATGATAAATATGTGGAATTCTTGTATAAGGATTATTTAGCAAATATGGTATTAAAGATACTAAAAATTATTAATGTGAGACGGTTTGCATGCATATTGTTAGAGTCTATAATACTTAGATTATAATAAATTTGATTGTGTGTGTTATTATGATTAATCTAATGGATCATTAAACTATATTAAAACTTTGGCCCAAGTAATGTGTATAGTTAAATTTCATCATTTAAACTATTTGATTATATGCATGTATGCACGATGTCATGTTGGAATGAAATTCTTTATGATATGTTGCACGTAGTTAGAATCTTACAACACATGGGTTCTAGTTGACTTCTCAATACCTACACCATTATCATATGATCATTCACAAAAGGAGGTACATTCCCTAATTATTCATTGTGTATGGGATCTTGATTTGTGGTTGGTGTGGAAAATTATTCTGATGATGCTCTCCCTCTCCTCCAATGGTCAACCAATAGAGACTTTTACTCATGATTTCAGCTTATATACATTAAAAAAGTTTATGGATACTCATTGGTTCTATGGAACATTATTTTTATTTATATATGCTCTAATGTAAACACACTATACTATTGTACTTGATAAATAGAATATTAGTTTCTCTTATTGTATTAAGTTCAAGAAAGAAGGTTACACAAAAAGGAGCCATGCTGGAGGCAACCACTACCCAGGATACTGTTATGAAAGGAAAAGAAACTATGAAAATGATATTGGAACTGGATGAATAATCTAGTTCCTCTTGTTGGTTATGAAACTGGTCATGTTCTTTGTTTTCTTTTTGTAATCCTATGCCTTTGCTGTAGCCAGATCTCTGTTAAATCTGGGTTTTGACCGGTAGTCCTTCTGGTGGTCTCAGGTCCATTAAAAACCTATTTTTGCTACTTCCTTGTTGTAGTTTTTAGGCTTTGCCTGTGGTTTTGGATGCTCTTTCTTTCTTTCCTTGTACTAGGGTTTTGGGGCCCCTTCAAAACCTGCTTTTACCTTAATCTAAAACTTTTAGCAGTTGGTTGAGTTATTATTCAATAGTCATACTATTTGTGATGGATTAAATTTGTAATTATGTTAAATATGATTAGTTGATCATTATCTAAATGAATCAGAACTATTTTATTATGAAATATGCATTTATTTAAAGATAAATTAATTAATCCTATTTTGAAATAATCTAATTTGATTATTAAAGTAAAGTTTTATTTTTTAACCATTTTCCAACTTAAACCTAGTGGGGTTCTAACAGTTTAATTCATTTAGTTTAAGATGCCTTAAAATAAAATGGATAAATGAAAATTAAATATGTAAAATAATGATATATAATGTAAAATACATAAAATTTAAATAGATTAAAATCTAAGATAAACATAAGATGTGAAAAAAAAATATTTTAATAAATTGGAAAACATCTAGTTTAAATAGGTCTAAGTCAAATAAAGGAAATATAAAATTATAGTGTTATTGTAAGCCATCAAATGTGAGTATATAAAGTAAATTAAAAAATGTGTAAAATGGAGTAAAATAAATTATATAAAACCAAATCAATGCATGGCTTAGAATGTCTCATATAAATACATGAACATCTACATCCATAATTAAGATGATGTATATGTGAAAGTGATGGGAGTCTATGTTGAGGATCGTGTTGCTTTATCCAAATTATTAACATAAAACACACAAAATGAAATCCAAGAGGTTTAATAAGGAAGTTTATTGTTTATGATAAGTGATTTTTTGCATTACTAAGGATTTACTATGTAACTTAAAAACAAGAAGCCAATAGGCATAGTAATGAAAGATATGAGTCAAATAAGAAGTAAAGAGATTGAAAAAAAAAAGATAAAGGAGAGGGAGGTTGTAAAATTATATTATATTATATTACATATATATATATATATATATATATTAAGAAAGATATTATTGAACATAAAGAAGTGGGGCGTGATAAGGGTGATGTGAAAATCCTTAGGAAAGATAAGACACCCTAATAAATTAGGAAAGACTAAGAGCTTTTGACATCAAGCACCTAGAAAACCCACCCTAAAAAACATGACCTTGGGTTAAAATTTTAATTATATATCATCACATTAATAATATGTATAAAAATTAAAAATATCCTACCTTTCCAAAATTTATTCCCTTCTCCTCAAGAGACCCCAATGGAGCCATTGATAATATATGAGGTTTGGGTAATTATGTGAAACTATATGTGACACTAATGATATATGTGAAGCATCCTATCCAAGTATACAAACCTACTACATCCCAATGGACCTTCATAGTTTTTATGATGCTAAATGTTGACCAATTTTGACCCTTAATGTCAAAATTTTAACCCCTATAGGCAAAAACTTGTTTGTCATCAGTTACTACCTTGTTCATAACTTTTCCATGCCTTATGTGGTCTCCCAATTATCTTTCTAGAACTTTGTTAACAATGTTTAAGGTTTATTTGGAGAAGTTAAGGTAATAGTTTATATTTGCATTGTACTAGCCTATTCATGGCATGGAGTAATGAAACTTAGTCAAGTGGTATCATATGTATTTATGTGTCCCTCAAAGTCATATTTTAATCCTAATCACCTTGTACAAACATTTCACATGTATTTAAAAAGGTTAAGGTTATTTTGTGGGTTTTAAGGTAATGTTTTATGAGGAAAAATGTATTTCTTGCTAACCGAAACATGCATCAAATATAAAAAGTGCAAAAAATACATATAATACACTTTTAAAGGTACATGTTAAACATATCTACCATATATTTTAGTAAGTCATAAAGTAGTTAGAATATGGAATTTCCACACTTAAGAGGAAGTTTTATGCACTTGTATAGACTTTAAGAGATCATCTTCAAGTGAAAAAATTTCAAATATATCTCTTTGGATTATATAGTTCAAAAACATATTTATATTATAGGTAAATCCTAAAAGTGCAAAAAAATATTCCTTCTATCCATCACTCCATTACCAAGCTTGTAAAGGTAGTTTTTAAGTGGATGGTATGGCTAGGAGAGAAAGAGAGAGTCATAGTATAATATTTTTTTATATAGGATGGGATCATAATAACCTTAAAATTTATGGCATTTTTTTGTATATCCATCCCCTTTGATTTATAAAAAATCATTAAGAAGATAGGGTCATCTAAAACTGCTAGTCAACCCCATGAGCTCACTATTTTTTCTTAAAATGGTAGTTTAAATATGGTTGAATGCATAAGGGAAATTTAATATTATTTTTAGGGTGTAAAAATAAATTTAATGCCTTCATAAAATATTTTACCATGTGTGGAAGGCCATTTGGTAATAAAAGCTACTCTTTTGCATAATTTACAATGTTGATTTTCATAGTTCTTATTTGATCTAAGGTTTTAAAAAATTTAAAGGATGAAATGAAGGTATGTAATAATTTTTAAAATAAAAATCTAGGTACATAAATTTGTCCATTTTTTTCTCTAACAAATATTCTTCAAGTGGCTTGCATGATCTTGGTTTTGAAGACTGTGTTTGACTCTACCTGCAAAGATGTTTCCAAAGGTTTTTGTCACATTTTTTCAAGGTCATTAGGATATCATGATATAATAATATGATATGAATAAATTATAAATATAATTATCCAAGTGAATATTATCTTAGGCTCATGATTAAAACCTACACCATTCCAAATCCTTCATCATAAAGAATACATACCTACAGGTCTACATTTTAAGAGAAATTGTTTGAAATATAAGTCAAGGTTGGATGTGAAGGCCTAAGGTGAAGGAAATTTAAGTAAATAAAAACTTATAGGATTTTTGGGGGAAAAATTATTGAATGATGAGACTCTAACTTCTATGCAAAGCCTATATATGAGTTGACCAATGCACAAGTCATAAATATAAATGGGAAAATTTGAGATGGCATCGTGTTTATTCAAAGTCTAAAGACTATTGAGGTATATTACATGAGAAAAGGATAAGATTAGATACAATTTAAAAATTTTAAGACTCAAAAATGTGTTCTTATAAATCCATACAAGTAAAAGGTAGACCTATAACTGACAGACATATATATCCTCATTTGGAAAAAAAAGCTAATTGCCATCAAAAGAAGAATAAGTGTTAAATCACGACTCCATAAAAAAATAAGAGAAGGAACAAATAAATTAATAAATATAATCCATATGATATTCATATAAGTTTGAAATAATTAATTTCAAAACCACCAAAAGAGTCTATACACTTAACACTCATACATAGGCCTGTGTATGATGATAATAAGTTTCAATATTTTGAATGTTATGAAGGATAAAAAAATTGGAGAGGAATGTAAAGATAATTAATTGAGAACCAATATTTTAAAGGTGATTCAATGACTTGTAAAAAATTTTCAATCCTGAACACAGTCAAGACCCCGAAATGATCACTTACAGCTTAATATGTACAGATATGAGGAGGGTGTATGGTTATTAATATGGAAGTCTTGAAAATGTAAATTTGAGGAGTTATAAAATATAAAAATATAAAAATGTATTTACTTTGATAATTTATTTACATTTAATTCCTTGAAACTCAAAATTAATTCAAACACCTAATGACCACTTACAGGTTGATCTAGGTGAATCAGGCTACTTTCTAGTTTTGAAGAATAGGTAGAGTGCACATGAATAACATTTTATTTTAGATAAGTAAAATTAAAATTATGTATATAAAATTTGAGACCAAAAGGATACTTGAAATAATGATCAAAGAGATTGGTCAAGGCATATTTTCTTGAACTTTGTTGACATAACCAACATGGCACTCATAAATCTACCTTATCAAGTGAAGACATATGCTTAGTAAGTGAAGACATAGAGTTATGTATAAGGAAGTATGTTATATTGATAATTTATCCTATGATAATGTGACTCAATTTATTCCTCATAGTCATGATATAGGGGGAAATGTTGAAAACCTTATTTAGGCTTAGTAAGACTAAGATCAAGCACATGCAAACCTATAAGTCCAATCATGTGAATAATGGTTTAATGAAGATAGGATGAATACATAAGTACATTTTGAGTTTAAAATTTTTATTTTAGACAATATATATGTATTAAAAATAAAATAAAGATAAGGAAAGTCACATTTAGGCCAAGAAGACCTCCTCTAGCTCTCTTGGTGCAAGACTACAACTCAACTCCAGTCTTCTCTTACCTAATATGACCTTGATTTTATAAGTGGGAATAAATATCTTGAAAATATGGTAATTATGTCCCCATAAATTAAAATCATATATTCAATTATTGGATTGGGTCCCTAATAAGTATGAACAAAGGTAAAGAATGCAAACCCCTCTCTAATGGCCTAGTTTAGACCTAAAGATCAATTTCTTGCACCTGGAAATATATAGAGGATATACATGGGAACCTGATCACATGATGAAATTTGAGTATGGATGTATACTATAGAATTATGGCATTGGTTAAGTATTTAAGGTGATTTAGTTTATGAACAATAGTTAAGAACCAAATCAAGTTTAAACCCTCCTAAAACACTAATAAGGACCCAATGTCAGAGAATGGATTCTAAATTATATGAAAATAATTTAAATGAAAATAAAACCTCCCATAACTTATTTATCACTAAAATTAGGTCCTCACCATGAATTTTATTTTTACTTATAACTCTACAGACTACATTAAATGCCTTATTTTATAAGGTTTTTAGGTGTTTTGTAGGGTTTTGAATAATGAAATAGATGAAAAATTATAGAGAGGTTGTTTTTGGATGGATTATATCTCTAAAATATTAAAAATATGTAAAATACCACATGGAATATTACTACAGGTCTAGTTTTTCGAGGCTGTCTTAAATAGGCTTAAAAAGAAACTAGGTTTTCAGACCATTTCATGGTTCTCACACTTACACAAGGTCTCAAGACCTCAAATTTGGCATGGAGGTTGGTTATATGATGGGGAAAGTTAATCACATAAATTTTTGTGGTTTGACATGTGTGAGAGAATTATATAGTATAAATTCAACCTTATTAGGTAAGGAGGCCTAATTGATGAGAGAGAATAATAGAAAAAGGACACTCCCACTCACTCTCAGGTCCTAAGAATTGGCATAGAGTTATAAATCCATACTAGGTACTTAAATATATATTTATTTTAATATTAGAATTCGTACACTATCCTACACAAGGATTTTTATAATTTTTAGGGATATAAAGATTTAAAGGCTTATAAGACTTTAGGGAGCAAAATGAAGTCTTGGGAGTCGTTCCATGAATCAAAATGAATTAATTAAGGTTTAATAATGTATATTCATAGCATTTATGAAGATATTTTTTCTTTATGAAGTATAATTCATGTTTTGATCTACTTAGACAAGGTTAGGCATGGTAGATGTAGGGGTTTTAAGACACTTAAGGAGATGGATGATGATTGCCACCAAAATGTCAAAGAAAGGGAGTTTATAAATTAATGATAGGTGTTAAATGGGAGGTCTAAAAGTCTTTCATGATGAATTGATGATGAATGAGTCCATTTTTCACTCCTCAAATGCATAGAAGGGTAGTTTTTAAGAGTATGACTAAGGTGTCAAGCAAGTAATCTAAATCTTATGAAACTTGGAGTAAGAAATCATCTTCAAGAGAGCACACATGTGTCACATCCAAATTTATATCTAAGCTAAATAAACTATTTGATCCATGGATTATCATGGTTATTAGTTGATTAATCATTGTTTGATTAATATTTATGCCATGTGCTTATTATGGGATAATTATATGTTGTTTAATTTACATGACTAGTTTACTATGAAATAATTATACATTTTATTTTATACATTATGATCATGTTTGTTAATTATAAAACATTATTTTATGTATTTAGTTATGTTTTGGGATAACTACCTTCATTCTTATGTTATGGATGTAGGATAGGTCCATCCATCAGAGTGTGATGGAGGGAGATCATTATCAAAGAAGGTGGTTTAGATGAAAACTTTGGTAGATGACAAAGAGAAAAAATAAAAACCCTTGCACACACCACATAGTATATCATGTTTTGTAATTAATTTTTTTATTAGATAGTTGTGGTATGATATGTTTTTATATTATGAATGTCTACTATGATCTTTTGTGTTGTTAAATAATTTTATGTGATTACATGATTTCACTAATCTATTTTTTTTTTATGTTATTAGTTATTTGATTTGATAAATATATACATATCTAGTTTAAAGTAATTTATTGTGGTGTGGTACATAGTTAAATATTCATTTATCAATGCTTGTTCAGATTATTTATTAGAAATAATAGACATATGTTGTTAGTTAAGTTAATTTAGTGACTATTTACATTTAAAATATTACTATTATTGATTTTAATAGTAATATAAACTTGTAAAAGGTAATGAATTATAGGCTCTTTGTTATGTATTAATGGATGATTTTGGCATGGTAAAACAAGAATTATGTTTTGACTTTTGAATGCCAGGTAATAAACATAACATAATTCAAGGTGTTATTAATTAACATTATTGTGAAATAATTATTTAAACATCATTGTGTTTGTCTAAGTGTTTGTTAAAACCTATGGGTTATTGTTTAAACCTAAAAGATTAATTAATAGATTAAAGTCTAAAGCATAGTGTTTGTTTCTAGATGACATGCTAACAATTAACAATAATATTTATAATACATATTTGTTTTAGCTGTGCTATATAGTTATTATGTTGATTATTCGATAGTCAACTTTAAATGGAAAAATAGTGATTATTGACTAGTTGATGGTTGACATTGCATGGAATAACATTAGAGGTTGTGACTTGTTATTTAGTCAATTTGTGAAGTCAATGCTACATTTATTTTAATTAAGAGGCATGAAAATATCATTTAGGTTTTATAATGATTATTTTATGGAATAATTTTCAAGATGATTAGGGTTCTTAATCACTCATTAACTATGGGTTAACCATCATTCTTGAAAAATCATGATGGGAGTTTGGTTATAGACTGCATGAGGAATGTGGTGGACTATAGCTTAGTGGGGGTTCTGTTGAGCTATTTTTGTATGCCTATTTTTTAATCAATTTACTCTCTCATGAATAGAAGAAAAAGTGGAAGAGATTAAGGTGATGGAAATAAATAAAAGAAAGAGAAAGGACGAATAAGAGACATGCATATAAGGAGTAGTAGATAGAAATAGAAGAAGGATATTTTGAGTTAAGGAAGAAGAAAATATATGGCGTCTTTGGAATAATAATAATAATAATAATAATAATAATAATAATAATAATAATAATAATAATAATAATAATGATAATAATAATAATAATAATACGTCAGTTTTGTAGTTTAGATTTTTGTGTAATGATTAATGGATTTTGAATTGAAATGGCTACTAGTTTTTCATTTGTTTTAAATGTTATGCAAAATTATAAAAGAATGTATGTAGGGCCCTATGGAAGGCTCAACCTCTATAGAATCCTACATCCAACCAAAGGTAACCTTAGGGAATTAGGTAGAATTGTATGGATTTCCATGGTTATTTTGGCTATAAATAAGCTCTATCTTAAACCCCTTTTCAATTCAAAAATCTTTGTTCAATCATGGAATTATTATTTTTTGATGGGTATGTTTGATTTGGTTTGACATAGTTTTTTTGTCAAACCATTTAAAGTATATATTCATTAAGGTATTAAATAAACTAGATTGGAATTTGGGTTGTATGGGAGCTCAACTATGTATAAACCTATTTGGATTTTGGGTTTAGATATATGGGTTCTTTATACAAAATAGATTGTTTACACACACACACACACACACACACACACACACACACACACACACACACACACACACACACACACACACACACACACACACACACACACACACACACACACACACACACACACACACACACACACACACACACACACACAGGTATCTTATAAATTTAGGTCTTTTAAAGGAAACTATATGTATAAGATACCTATATAGATGAACTCAAAGTGTTGGGTTTGAAGGGAATTTTTTTTCTTAATTTTTCAAATGAATTAATACATTTTAAATTAAGATCATTATATTTATATATGTCTCTATTTTAGATCTTGTAACATACATGGTTATTCATATATGGTTTTGGAAATAAATCGATTAAAGCATGTGTAGGTGAAAGAAGGAACTATTGCCTATGAACTTGACTCTATGCATAGATATATATATATGAAGAGGTAAATGTTGATATGGTAGAGTTAAGACTTTAATTGAATTCATTATAATTTAACTACACATATGTATTTTTATGATTGTGTATTATAATTACATATTCTGTTTAATCTGTGTTTGGAGTAAGAGTCATGCATAATTGGTGAAAAGACTAGGTATGTGATTATATATATAATAATTTACATGAGGGGATTTATGTGGTCATATATGAGTTTTTATATTATAAATCCAAATATGGACATAGTTGGGTGAGTATATGTGTTTGATAATATGCATTTAATTTAAATGTAAATTTTAATAGATTGATTTCAGTAATTTGATTAAATAGAATTGGTATAAATGGTTGGCTATGTGTATAGTGGTAATCACATGAAATTATTTGTGTTTTTAGTTATACATGTATATGAGGATTTATCTAGTTTTTAAAAGGGGTTATGAGGCTATTTTATTAACTATATGTATATGTTACATATATAAAAACTCTAAGTCATTAAACATTGGATATCTTCTTAGGATATACCATATACAATAAAGTATTTGTATTGTATTGAGAAAGAATTTGAGAGTTATAAAAATATACATAAACATGGATGTTGACTATGTTATAAATCTGAATATGATTATACCATGTGTGTGTGTGTGTGTGTGTGTGTGTGTGTGTGTAAGCTCACAACTATATTATGTTTGAAATCATTATTACCATAATAGTGTGAATGTGGGTGCTTGTATATATATATATATATATATATATATATATATATATATATATATATATATATATATATATATATATATATATATATATATATATAGGTACTAATGGGATTTAAATATAGAGAATATTAATATGTTTTTGGACTAGATTTTGTTATATATATTTGGAATATGAATAAATAAATAAGATCGTGTTATAATGTTTGTTTCAAAGAAGAAATAACATTATAAGTTACTTTGTGATTAAAATAATTGGTGATGTAGATGGATCAATACCTGGATGATATGTTTAGGACTATTTTTTATTTTATTTTCTATTCTTTAATAAATTAGATGATATTAAATTTAGTACATTACATTCGATAGACTAAATGTGTGTATTTAATAATTTTATGCTTGACATATTTTTATTAGCTAAAGATAAATATGTTGAATAAATATATTTGTTTTATATTATTATATATTTTAACTAAATCTCACATTCATGACTCTAAATTAGTAGTGGATGTATTCCATTGACTTAATTAACACCATCAATGCAAGATGATGGGTAATTTGATTGAATGGTGTGTATGAAATTGACTAATCCTATAAATATTTAATTATTGAAAGGTTTGGCCAAATTAATGTTTTAATTAAACATTGTAATTTCATATGTTGATATAGTTTTAATATTTGTATGATATAATGTTAGAATGTATTTATTTATGATACACATTATGTATTATATATCTACAAAACACATGTTTTAGTTTATCCCTCTAGATTATTGTACTGTCATTATCTACCCATCCATGAAGATAGGGACATCTCCTTATTGGGAGATAGTTCAGAAGATCTATGGTCCATGGTTGGTGATGAGACCATAAAATATCTCATTATAAATTTGAAATAACATCATTTTTATTTGCATAATAAGTGGATCTAAGTGTATTTTTTAAAATTATTATTTATTTAGAATGAAATAGAGAACCATGTCTTCATTATTTCTTTATAAATCATTGTCTTCTTATTTGTTGATTATTATTAATGAATATTTGGAAAAAGATACTAATGTGTGTATATGTAGCCCATAATAAGCTATATTAGAATTAGGCATGAAGACCCAACTAAATATCAGATTTGAAGTGAGCTACAACCACTTTAGACATAGCTACAACTCAATTAGTCTAGCTAGGGACTCACCCAATTTTACTATGGACTCACTCAATTCATATCTATGGACTCAACCATTAGCTCTAATCCATGTAGTTCATTGACTGAAGACTAGTTCAAAGCATCAAACATCAAGGGAGTCATCATATTCATCAACAGTTTGAAGAATGCAACTTGAAGAAAATATATGAACTTTGTAAGTTCTAAAATCTAAAAACTCTGCAAGTCTAAAATCTATAGACCCTATAAGTTTTGAAATCTATGAACTCTGTAGGTTTAAAATCTACATATTATATAGATTTTAAAATATACAAACTCTACAAGTTTTGAAATCTATAAATTCTACAAGTTTAAAATCTATGGACTCTACAGGTTCTAAAATATATAGATGCTATAGGTCTAAAATCTATGGAATTTGTAGGTTCTAAAATCTATGGACTCTATAGGTTTTAAAATCTATGGACAATACAAGTATATCTATAAAATGTGTAGGCATATCTATGGATTGTGTAGGTCTATCTATGAATTAATTTAAAATTGTATCAAAATTTAGATTTGTATAATTTTATTCCATAAATAATTATCTTCATATTTCACAAAGATTGAGCTTATGTTGTAAATATATAATGTATCTCTCCATATTTTGTGGAAGATTGAGATAAGATAGAATATCTAAGTTGTTATGTTTCACTTCATATTTAGTGGAGAGCATCTAGTATTGTTATTCTTGAACAAGGAGTTAGTCGAAAGCATGAGATTATAAATGCAACCTCCCAAACCATTGTAAAAAATCTTATTTATCAATAATACATTCTAGGGTTTGTGATAGAAAATATAGTGTTCAAATTAAAATCTTCTTCTGAAGAATGAGCTGGCCACTCATTCTAAGGAAGATGGATAAATGTATTTTTATTTATTTATTTATTTATGCTTTTGAATTATTATTATTTAATTTTCATGTAAACATTTATTCTCTATAAGGTTTGTTATGAATTTTTAGGGGTTTTTTGTGTTTATCATTTATTTTCAATTCAATAATTTACTTTCTTACAAGTGTGATTTAAATTTTTGCAAGTGTGTTTTTCTATTTCTATAGCTGTAATTTAATTTTTTGTAAAGTGTGGGTTATTTACTTTCCTATAAGTGTGATTTTAAATTCCTACAAGTGTGGAGTGTGGTAGAAGAGACCGGTTGCTAGAGATCTCTTTCTCTTATTGTATACAGCCTTGGACACTAGACCTAGACTAACATTATTGAATGATGAATTGTTGACTCATCATTTTTGGTGCCATTTTTGGGGACATGGTGTTATTAGGAGATTAAAAATTTGTTAAGAGAATTGTGTAGTGGTAGTAGATAAACAAGCTCCTAGTGAGAGGGAATGTCTCTTTACAAATTTTGTGACAGGGGATACTTAGTTAATTGGTTCTTTAGAATTTATTTTCTTCAAAAAGGATTAGAATTTATTTTCCTACAACATAGATTATAGTTTACTTTTCTACAATTAGCTTTCAAATTTTTAAGTTCATGTAAAAACCCCCCATGGCATACTAACACTGTTGTATAGGAAATAACAAATATTAATACCATTCAAAAGGATTTAGACATTGATGTAGGTTGGAGGAAGAAAATGATTTTTTAAAATAATGTAAAGATGGAGAAAAATGGGTTAAATTTATATAACTATTCACAAAGTGGAATCTAGAATTTATGCCTTGTAATTTTTAAAGGATTAATCTACATATTTGAGGATCGAACCACCTTCTAAAAAATTTGAGATCAACTATACATAGGATGACACATAACTATACTTTTTCTAAAACTATAAAGAAAGAATTACATAATTTTTTGATTAGTTGACTTTGAAAATATTGCATGTGATTTTATAAGCAGAATAAGGAAAAATACTCAACTAAATTGATCTCATTCTAAAAATGATATGATAGATCATATCTTAAAACTTCATGCATGTGGGCCAATACATAAATCAAGAATTACATGCAAATAGATCTCCATGCATGTGGGTCGATGCTTAAATCAAGTATTGCATACAAATAAATTTCTATGTATGTGGGTCAATGCACAAATCAAGTATTGCATGCAAATAAATTTTCATGCATGAATTTAGTTGCATAAGATTAGATTACATGCATAAATCTAGGAGAAAAAATAACATACATGAAGTTAGTTTCATAAATTTAGATTGCATGCATAAATCTAGTTGGAAAAATAACATACATAAATTTAGTTGTATAAATTTAAATTGCATGCAAATAAATATCCATGCATGTAGAATTGCATGAAAATAAATTTCCATGCATGTGGGTCAACACACAAATCAAGCATTGCATGCAAATAAATTGTCATGCATGAACTTAGAATGGATTTCATGAGGGTCAATAGATTTGAAAAGGATAATATAAATGAATTATTAATATTTTATGTTGTTAATTCTTTGGATAGATTTTAAGAATGCCAAATGAAGACAAACATGTAGAATCTATGGATTGAAGAAGAAGATTGAAAGTTTTAGTTAAAACCCATAAAAATAATGGTTAACAAATAGGAATATACTATAAATATTAAATGAGTTAATGTTGATATGAATAGAAATGTTAATATCAATAACAAGGCTAAGGCTAAGGTATTGACACTAACATTATAACAGAGACTTTTATTCCTAATTATTGAGGCTAACAAATATCTTGATCTAATACAATAACAACTATAAGGATATCTTGTAGTACAATCTTATATATGAAAAATATTTAGGTATGTTTTCTTGTATTCTATTTTATTTTTAGTTTGGTATTTTCATATCATTTATCCATCAACTACTATGCATAAAAATAATATGACATTATATATTCCTTCCATCTATATATTATCATTTGAGGTATGTTAGATTTTTATAAAAGTAATAACTAGTTTTCATTAATTTTTTTTTAAAATCTATAATTACCCATGTGCATATCACAATTAGACTTTCCTACTCAGCTTATAAATAACAATATTTGATGATATTTATCATCATTTAATTCCATCCATCATTCAAAATCATATTTTCTAATCATAATAATATAACTTATCTGAGGGAGTTCTTGTTTCCATAATAAAAATCCATTAGAATTTTTGAACCACCAATCATTCTTACATAGGTTAAATTGCATTCTTCCATGTATATTTAAATTATTTATTTTAATAGTTTATTGTTGGCATTTATATTTCTTTGACATTGCTGATATTATGCTTGGTTTGAAAGTTCTTGTTTGTTTCTGGTTTTTTACAAGATACGTTCATTAAAAAGAGTCATTTTGTGATAAAAATTTATGTTCATGACTTCAGCAAGTAATTGGTATATTATCCTAAAATATCATTAACAATAAAATATAGAAAAATTAGTAAATATTTATCATCAGTTATTGGTCATCACTCTATAGACCAATGCTCGATAATGTCAACATAATAAAATTCATTCTACATTTACAAGTAGTATACAGATACATAAAGTCTATGGCTAACACATTTCATGTCATCAATTTTCAAAAAAAAAAAAAAACCAACAATGAAAACCCTCAGGTGTTGTTCGTATTCTTGGTTTGAAAACTAAATTGTTGGTGGGGCAAGTACTAGAAAAATTATCCTTGATTAGAAAATCAGTTTTATTGGCTAGTCAAGGGCAAAAACAAAAAAAAATAAAATTGAAAAACAGCAACGGCTGCTTTTCCCACTTGTAATAAATAGTTGGTTGCCAACTTTTTATGCTCTAATTTTTAGCATTACTTGGGTTTAAATTATTCAAACATATTTTCCAATATGCTCCATGGGGTTGACATCAAGAAAGATAAGGTGACCTAAATTTGTACCAAGGTATCTAGTTTATTTTATTTCACTTTTAAATTTATTTGTAATTTTTGTTATTACGTAAAGATCCATTTTTTTTAGAAGAAGGAAAAAAAATCAAATATCCCCACACTTTATACATATTTAAATTTGAATGGATGGGATTAAGTGTGGGAGATAAGGAGAAGTAAAATAGTCTCAGTAAGAAATAAAGAATGGGGCTTAGTAAAATCAAGTTAATGACTCTGATAATGATATATAGTTTTCAAAATTCTTCAAAGATTTCAATCATCAAAATTTATTTTATGTCTAGAATTATTTTTTGATCAAAATAGATTTATGTAGGGACAATAAAAAATTCTCAACACAAGAACCTAATCTCACCTCATTAAAAAAAAAAGAAGGCAGCATGAGAATTCTACATAAGAACTCATGTCAAAGACAAATTAAGGATTGAAGGAAAATTTCCACACAAGAACCTATCTTTGACAGCTATATTTTATTGACCACTTTTATTTAAAACTTTTGATATTAAATCCAAGAGGATTATACAAGATAAAAAACATTTTACTCATGCAAATTCAAATATGGAAAGCCTATTAGAAAATGATAACATCTAACTCATGCATTTGTCTCCTAAAGAATTTTTTGATAAACAAATGACATGCATGAGGACATGCATGAGGTTAGGTG
Source organism: Torreya grandis (assembly GCA_037957365.1). NCBI lineage: Eukaryota > Viridiplantae > Streptophyta > Pinopsida > Cupressales > Taxaceae > Torreya > Torreya grandis. Next base: position 983,638 of record JARHVA010005231.1, on the reverse strand, counting down.
TGAGATAGATGATCAAACCATAAAATAGCTCATTATATCCATGAAATAACATATTTTATCCTTGCATAAGAAGTAGATCTAAGTGTATTTTCTAAACTTATTATTTATTTAAAATGAAATAGAGAACTATATCTTGATTATTTCTTTATAAATCATTGTCTTCTTATTTGTTGATTCTTGTTACTAAATATTTATAAAAATATATTAATATATGTATATTCAAACCATAATAATTTATATTAGACTTGATCACGAAGACCCAACCAAATATCATCTTTGAAGTGAGCTAAAGGCAATTTAGACATAGCTACAACTCACCTAGTCTAGGTATGGACTCACCCATATTTACTATGGACTCACTCAGTTCATATCTATGAACTCAACTAGTAGTTATACATCGATGTAGTTCATTTAATGAAGACCAGTTCAAACCATCAAATATCAAGGGAGTCATCATAGTCATCAACAGTTCAAAGAATGTAATTTGAAGAAAATCTATGAACTCTATAGGTTCTAAAATCTATTTACTTTGTAGGTCTAAAATCTATGAACTCTGTAGATTTTGATATTTGTGGACTTTTTAGGTCTAAAATCTATAGACATTATAGGTTATAAAATCTAAAAACTCTGTAGGTTTTGAAATCTATGGATTCTATAGGCCTAAAATCTACAGACTCTACATTTTCTGAAATCTACAGACTCTATAAGTCTAAAATATATGAAATCTATAGGTTATAAAATATATAGACTCTATCATTTCTAAAAATTATATACTCTACAGGTTTTAAAATCTTCAAACTCTACAGGTATATCTAAAGACTATGCAGGTATATCTATAGATTGTGCAGGTATATCTATAGACTAGTTCAAGATTGTATCTAAATTTAGATTTATATAATTTTATTATAGAAATAATTATCTTCATATTTCATGAAAATTTAGCTTATGTTGTAAATAGATAATAACATATCTCTCCATATTTTTTGGAAGATTGAGATAAGATAGAATATCTAAGTTGTTATGTTTCTCTCCATATATAGTGAAGAGCATATAGGATTGTTATTCCTAAATAAGGAGTTGGTTGGAAGCATGAGATTATAAATTCAACCTTCCACACCATTGTAAAAAATATTGGCTATCAATAATACATTTTGAGATTTGTGATAGAAAATATAGTGTTTTGATTAAAATCCTCTTTCAAAGAATGAGCTGGCCACTCATTCCAATAAAGATGGATAAATGTGTTTTTATTTATTTCGTTATGTAATTATGCTTTTGAATTTTTATAATTTATTTTTCATGTAAACATTTATTTTCTATAAAGTTTATTGTGAACCTACAGGTGTTTTCTATGTTTATCATTTATTTTCAATTCAATAATTTACTTTTCTACAAGTGTAGTTTACTTTATTGCAAATGTGGTTTACTTTTTTGCAAGTGTGATTTAATTTTCCGGAAAGTGTGGTATGATTTACTTTTCTACAAGTGACCTTTTTAATTCTTGCAAGTGTGAAGTGTGGTAAAAGAGATCGGTTGCTAGAAATAACTTTCTCCTATTGCATTTAGCCTTAGACACTAGTCCTACATTGACATTATTAAATGATGAATTGATGATTTATTAGTTGGTGTGGAAAAGAATTGAGATGATGATCTCCCTCCTAGCTAGAGTATTACACTAAAGTCTACACTTGAGATTATAGACTAATACTTGAGTCATGGAGACTTATACTCAATGGAGATTTGTATCATGTATTATTATTTGAGATATTATGTATTTATAAAAATAGTTATATATATATATATATATATATATATATATATATATATATATATTCATTTTATTTATATAGTAGTGGCTATAATATTGTATCAGTTGTGGCTAAATTTATATTATTTTGTTTATGATTAGATGCAATATTTATTATTTATTCAACATTGTTCATGATTTTTATATATGTTCATGGTGATCCTTAGCTAAGTGTATTAGTTATAAACTTATTAGTTAACTAAATGAATGTATTTAGTTAAATATTAATAATTAGATTTCTCATTGTGAAATTTAGATGATGAATATGTGTAATCAGTTAAAATATTTACTATATTTTGGTAAAACCCAATGGGGTTATTACATTATGGTATCAAAGTTAAGGCTTAAATATAGGACTTAATGTGTTTGATAACACAAAAACTATTCTCATGATAAAAAGGAAGAACAATGGTGTTTACTAGAATAGAAGGTGAGGGTAATTTGAATATCAAACCCCCTTTTGATCCAAATCAATCTGACACTGAGTAAGTTATAAAGTTGGACCAAATCCTCACAACCATGCAAGAGACCAAGGACCAAATCATGGCCCTATAACAAGGAGTGCATGAACATGAAGTGGAGATTTCTTAGGAGGAACTTTAAGCTCATCATGATGAGCAAAAACATCTTCAAGAGTAGAGGCATGATGAAGTGTCATATGATGTGATAGATCTAGTAGCTACATAGTTGACACATGATATGAAAAAGGTAAATCCACCAAATTTTGATGGAACCATATTGGGATATGGAAATGAAGCATGGTGAATATAAATGGATAAATATTTCAATATTCTAAATTATTCTAATGTCATAAAACTATTCTAGGAAGCTTAACAACTTATTGGTCAAGTATTAACTTAGTGGGAAAACAAGAAGCTCAAGTTTAACTTTGACTCAACCACCACCACTTGGGAATAGTTTATGATGTGTTTTAGGTCACTATGGCTTCCATGGTTGTAATTTGATCAAAATCTTAAAGATTTTGAGAATATTAAATAAGGTGATTTATCAGTGAATGAATACTAGGAGTAATTCACGAAGATTCTTAAGTATGTACCTCGATATCAAATGTACGAGAGGTTTATAATTAAGAAATATAAACTAAAATATACCATAGATCAGGTGTTTGAGAAGGTGGTCAAGTAGGAATAGAAAATAAAATCTCTTACCCAAATTAGAGATAAGTTTAAAATGAAGTTTGGAAGTTCTAAACCAAATTTCCAAAATAAAAACTAGAAGCAAAGGAGTGGAGACTCCAAAGGTCAGTTCAAGAATCAGAACACCAAATTAAATTATGGTTTAGTGAATATGAAAATTGGTAATGGTTTTAAGGGTGGTTTCAAGGGAAACCAATAGTCTAACAAGAAATGACTAGTTGGAGGTTACTTCATATATGGAGGTGACTACTATGCTTTATAATGTCCTTAAACAAGTCAATTAATAAGGGTTCTACTTCTGAGTAAGGTACATTCTAGAATGGGTTCATATAGTTACTGACAGTCATTAGACTAAGTATCAAGCTTCACCTATGTAAAATTTAGGTAATTTTTTGATCATCCAACTTCTATTTTAATTGACACAAGAGATACAATAGGTTTCATTATTCCTAGAATGCTTAGTAAATATTCTAAAAAAGCTATAGTTATGAAAAATGCATGGTCAATACGGTATGGGAATGTGCATAAGGTTAAAGTTGACAAGTGTTTAGTTGAAATAGAGATTAGGTTTCCTTAATTCACTATAGGATTAGATCTTTTTGAAGAACCATTAAGGTTATATGATGTGATCATAGGATTCAATTGGATTGTAAAGTGTAAATCCAAGGTTGACTGTTATCTAAATTAGTTGAGTTAAAGGCACAAATTCAAGATTTGATATTAAAAGGGATGATTTGACCAATTGTGTCACCTTAGGATGCACTAGTTATCTTCATAAATAAGGATGACACACTTTTCCTATGTATAAAATATAGAATGTTGAATAAATTAATGATTAATAATAGGTATCCATTACCATGCATTGATGATCTCTTTGATCAAATATGAGGAGAAACAATCTTTTATAATATTTATCTTATATCAAGGTATCATTAGTTAAGAATCCATGAGGATGTTTCAAAAATAACATTTAAAACTCAATATAGGCACTATGAGTTCATAGTGTCACCATTTGGATTAACAAATGTTCCAATAACACTTATGATTCTTATGAATAGTGTGTTTAAATATTACCTAGATCATTTTGTTTTGGTCTTTATTGATGACATTTATTTATTCCAAGGATGAGGAAGATCAACCACAACATCTGGAACTAGTTTTTCAACATCTTTATAAGCACAAATTGTATGGCAAGTTATTTAAATGTGAATTTTTACAAAAGAAAGTGTAATATTTAGGACATATTATCTCTGTAGATGGTATTTTAGTGGATATATCAAAGATGAAATCCATAATGGAGTGGCCAACACCAAGGAATGTGCATGAGTTAAGGAGTTTCATGAGATTAATGGGCTATTATAGGAAATTCATTCTAAATTTATCTAAGATAACTAATCCAACTACCTCTCTTAAATAAAAGAATTAGAGTTTTGTCTGGTCAGATAAGTGTGAGGTAGCCTATCAGGAACTTAAAAGGAGGCTTACTTTAGCACTAATGCTAAGAGTTCTCGATCCTAATGGTCAATTCTTAGTGATCATCAATGTATCTAGGGATGGCCTTGGTGGAGTTATTATGCAAGATGGATTAGTCATAGCCTATGAGTCTAAGAAACTAAATCTTTATGAGGTGAATAATGCCCCTCATAACCTAGAACTTAAAGTAATTGTGTATGTTTTACAATTTTGAAGGCATTATCTATTGGGGAAAATATTTAATCTCAAGACTAATAATTTGGGACTCAATTACATTTTTACCCAAATAAACTTGAATTCTCATCAATGACAATGGTTAGAGTTCTTATCTAATTATGATTTTGATATTAATTATATCCAAGGCAAGGAAAATAGTGTAGCTAATAATCCAAGCTATAAGAGGTACATATTAGCTTTGGTTACTATCAAAAGTAATTTTTGAGATCTGGTAATCAAATTATTTTTAGGAAATTAAATCTATGATTTGGTCAAGAAAGCATTGTCTAAGAATGCTTAAAACCCTAGGTATAAGAGATTCAATATAAGGAGTGATGGTATTTATGGTAAAATGGTAGGATGTATGTACCTAATAGAGAGAATATAAGGAGCACACTACTAAATGAATTACATAATACCCCATACTCAAGACTTCTAGAAGTAACTAAGCTCATGGATAAGCTCAGACCACTTTATTTCTAGAAAGGAATCAAGAGAGATGTAATGGATTTTGTGTCTCATTGTCTAGAATGTCAATGTGTGAAATATGAACATGTGCATTTAGTTAGATTAATATATTCAAACAATATATCAGAGTATAAGTCATAAGTGATTAGTATGGACTTCATCCAAGGGTTGTCATTATCATAAAATTGACATGATATGATATTGGTTATAGTTGATAAACTAACCAAGGTAGGCCACTTCATACTAGGCAACTGAACAAATGATGCACCTATGTTTGTGATGAGATTAGTCAAAGAAGTGTATTTATTTTATGGTTTTCTAGAGAAAATAGTTTTGGATTAAGATTCGAGGATGACTTCTATATTTTGGTTGACTCTATATTTAGCTCTAGGTATGCAATTGAATTTAAATGCTACTTATCATCCATAAATAAATGGACATATAGAGTGAGTAAAATAGGTTTTAGAAGATCTCTTTCATATGTATTACATGGATCAACAATATAAGTGGAAAGAGTACCTTCTACTGGTTAAGTTTGATTACAAAAACTCATACCAATTAGCATTAAATAAGGATTCATTTGAGGCATTGTATATAAGGATGTGTAGAACACCAATCAATTAGTACATGTTAGAAAATAGGGTAGTATTTAGACCTAAGATTCTTTTAAAAAAGGATGAGCAAGTTAGGATAATCATGAAAATGTTGGATGAGGCCAATGATAGATAAAAAAATATATGTTGATCTGAAGATAATAGCGAGGAAATTTTATATTGGTCATAAGTTGTTTATATGAATTAAGCCTTAGAAAATCTCAATTAATTTTGGGAATTCATCGAAACTTTCACCAAGATATGTGAGAACCTTTGAGGTTTTAGAATAGTCAACCCTGTAGCACATAGGCTTGCATTGCCACCAACTCTATCTCTTTTTCATAATGTCTTCCATGTGTCTTATCTTAAAAAGTATGTTGTTGATCCTTCACATGTGTTGGATTGGAATGCTTTATAGGTTTAGGATCCCAAGGTGGTCATGGTATAACCAATGATAGTAATTGACACTCATAAGCTCAGTTTGCATAATAGAGAAGTGTCATAGTATAAGGTCTAATGGGATTCATACTTTAAAGATAGTTCTACTTGGGAGGATTATGATGAGTTTTATAGGCTATTTACTCATTATTTTGCTTGATTTGTTGTTGAATATTATATTATTTTCTACTAAATAATGTTTAAAATTTAGAATGTTTGTTTGAATTAATTTTATAAAAATACTTACTATCTTTAGGGGGAAGGATGTCACATCCTAATTTATCTCTAAGATAAATAACATATATGATCTATGGATTATCATGGTTAGTAGTTGATTAAATATTATTTGATTAATATTAATGTCATATGTTGATTATGGGACAATTTTATGTTTCTTAATTTACATAAATAATTTGTTATGAGATACTTGTACTTTTTATTATGTACATTATGATCTTGTTTGCTAAATATAAAACATTATTCTATTTTATAGATATAATTATGTTTTTAGTTAATTACCTTCTTTATTATGAGGTGGATGTAGGACAAATCCATCCCTTAGAGTGTGATAGAAGGATAGAATCATTAGAGGTGGTTTATATGAAGATGTTGGGGGATGATAGAGAGTGAAATCAGAAACCGTTGCACACACCACATAGTATATCATATTTTCTAATTACTTATTTGATTAGATAGTTATTGTATGTTTTATTTTTTTGTTATTAATATTTGTTATAATTTTTTATGTTCTTAAATAATTTTATATGATTACATGATTTCACTAATCTATTTTATATTGATGTTAATAGTAAGTTGATTTGATAAATCTTTACCTATCTAGTTTGACATAATTTACTGTGATGTAGTATATAGTTAAATATTCATTTATCAATGCTTGTTTGGATTCTTTGTTAGAAATAATATATGTATGATATTACTTAATTAAGTTAGTTTAGTGACTATTTATGTTTAAAATATTACTATTATATATTTAAACAATAATATAAACTTGTAAAAGACAATGAATTATAGGCTCTTTGTTATGCATTAATGAATGATATTGGCATGGTAAAACGAGACTTGTGTTTTAAATTTTTAATGATAGATAATAAACATAATGTAATGAAATATGTTATTGATTAATATCATTGTGAAACAATTATTTAAAGGTAATTATGTTTTTCTAAGTTTTTGTTAAAACATATGGCTTATTATTTAAACCTAAAGGATTAACTACTAGTTTAAAGTCTAAAGCATAGTGTTTATTTGTGGATGATGTGGTAAAAATTAAAAAGAGTCTTTGAAATACTTATTTCTTTTAATTATTATATATATTCATTATGTTGATTATTTTATAGCAGACTTTGGATGGAAATATAGTGATTATTGACTATTTGATGGTTGACATTACATCAAATAACATTAGAGATTGTGACTTATTATTTAGTCAGTTTGTGAAGTTCGTGTTGGAATTGTTTTAAGTCAGACGCATGCAAATATTATTCAAGATTTTTTAGTCATTTTTTTAAGTTTATGTTTGAATTATATTAAGTCATAGGCATGAAAACATTATTTAGGTTTAATAATGACTATTTTATTGAATCATTGGAAGTTTCTAGATGATTAGGGTTTATAATCACTCATTGAATCTAGGTTAATTATCATTATTTTGAAAATAATGATGAGATTTTGGTTATGAATTACATGAGGAATGGTGTTCAACTATATCTTAGTATGGGTTTCGTTGAGCTATTTTTGCATGCATATTTTTTAGTTAGTTTGATCTGCCATGAATGGAGGAGAAAGTGGAAGAGAGTAATGTGATGGAAATAAATAAAATAAAGAGGAAGGAGAATTGGGAGGAATGCATACAAGTAGTAAATAGAAAGAGAAGAAGATGGCTTTGAGGTAAGGAAGAATAAAATATATGGCTTTCTTGGCATAATATTAATCACATGTTGGTTTTGTATTTAAAATTACTATGTGTAATGATTGATGGATTTTGAATTGAAATGATTACTAGTTTTTCATTTGTTTGAAGTGTTATGGAAAATTATAAAGGGTTGTATGTAGGACACTATGGAAGACTCGACCTCCACATAACCCTACATCTAATATAGGGTAACCTTATGGAATTGGGTAGAGTTGTAGGGATTTTAATGGTTATTGTGGATATAAATAAGCTCTATCTTAAACCCCTTTCCAATTAAAAATTCTTTGTTCAATCATGGAATGGTTATTTTGATGGGTATGTTTGATTTGCATAAACATAGTTTTGTTGTCAAATTAGTTAAGATATATATATATATATATATATATATATATATATATATATATATATATATATATATATATATATATATATAAAGTTATTAAATTAACTAGATTAGAATTGGGTTGTATAAGGGATCGACTATGTATAAACCTATTTGGATTTTGGGTTTAGATGTATGGTTTAATTTTATAAAATGGACTACATAGTTATATACATACATATACACTAGTATCTTAGAAATTTAGGGATTTCTAAGGAAATTACATGTATAGGATACCTGTATAGATGAACTCAAAGTGTTGGGTTTGAAGGGAATTTTGTGGCTCAAGTTTTCAAATGAATACATTTGAAATCAAGATCATTATATTTATATATGAATCTATTTTATATCCTATAACATGAATATTTATTCATATATGGGTATGGAAAAAAATTGATTAAATCTATAATAGATAACCTAGGTATTGTAGGTGAAAGAATGAACTATTGTCTATGAAATTGGATATACGCATAGATATATACATAAAGTGGTAAATTTTTCTATGGTAGAGTTAATATTTTGGTTGAATTAATTATATATGAACTACCATATGTATAGCTATGACTGTGTATTATTATTACATATTCGATTCAGTCTATGTTTGGAGTAAGAGTCTTAAACAACTGGTGAAAAGAATGGGTATGAAATTATATATGTGTGTGTGTGTGTGTGTATACATACATACATACATACATATATATATATATATATATACACATATATATATATATATATATATATACATATATACACACACATATATATATATACATATATATATATATATATACATATATATACACACACACACACACACACACACATATCTGTGTGTGTGTGTGTGTGTGTGTGTGTGTGTGTGTGTGTGTGTGTGTGTGTGTGTGTATAATTTACATGAGGGTATTTATGTAGTCAAAATGATATGTTATATCATAAATCCCAAGATGGACATAATCAACAAAGTGTATGTTTTTGATCATATACACTTAATTTAAATGTAAATTTGAATTGATTGATTTGAGTAATTTTATTAATTAAAATAAGTATAAAATTTTGGCTATGTGTATAATGTAGATCAAATGAAATTATGTGTATTTTAGTTATACAAGTATATGGGGATTTATCTAGTTTATAAAAGGGGATATGGGATTATTTTTTTAATTGGATGTATACGTTACGTATACAAAATACTCAAAGTCATTGGATAGTGGATGTCTTCTCAAGATATAACATATAAAATAAAGTATTTTTACTATATTGAAAATGAATTTTAGAGTTATAAAAATATACATATACATGGTATAAAATACATGGTTGTTGACTATGTTATAAATTTGAATGTGATTATACATTTTATATGTATGTATGTATATATGTATGTATATGAATTAATAGATATGTTATGTTTGAAAGCATTATTACCATAAAAATGTGAATGTAGGTGATTTTATATATATTAATGTTGTATACAATCATAAAAATAAGGTATCCATGATATTTAAATACAGAGCATATTAAGATGTTTTTCAACTAGCTTTTTTTATATATCTTTGGAATATGAATAACTAAATAAGATTGTGTTATAATGTTTTTTTTAGGATGAAATAACATTATAAGTTGGTTTGTGATTAAATTAACTAGTAGTATAGATGAATCAATACCCAGATGGTATGCTTAGGATTATTTTTGATTCTATTTATTAATCTTTAATAACTAGATGATATTAAATTTAGTACATTATATTTGATGGACTAAATGTGTGTATTTAATATTTATATGCTTAGTATATTTTTATCATATAAATATAAATATTTTGAATGAATATATTGGTTTTATATTGTTAATATATTAATTGAATCTCATATTCATGACTCTGAATAAGCAATGGATGGATTCCACTGGCTTAATTGGCACCATCAATACAATATGATGGGTAATGTGATTGAGTGGTGTGTACGAAATTGAGTGATCGTAGAGACATTTAGTTATTGAAATATTTTGCCAAATTAATGTTTTAATTAAAAATTGTTATTTCATATGTTGATATAGTTTTCATGTTTGTGTGATAGCATATTAGAATGGATTTTTTTATGATACACATTACGTATCAAATATCTACAACACATGGTTTTTATTTTATCACTTTGGATTCCTACATCATCGTTATCTACCCATCTATTAAGGGAGGGAAATCCCCTTGTTGGGAGATAGTGCAGGGGATCTATGGTCCATGATTGATATGAAAAAATTCTCAGATGATGCTCTCCCACCTAGTTGGAGTACTACACTTAAGATTAAAAACTAATACTTGAGTCATGGAGACTCCTAAGTTGTGGATTCTCGTGCTCAATGGATATTTATATCATGTATTATCATTTGAGATATTATCTATTTATAAAAATTGTATTATTTGTTCATTATACATCTACAATAGTGGATGTAATGGTATATCAGTTGTGACTAAATTTTTACTATTTTATTTATGATTAGATGCAATATTTATTATTTATTCAACATTATTCATGAATATCTATTCATGGTGATCCTTAGCTTAGTGGATTAGCTATAAACCTATTGGTTAACTAAATGAATATAACTAGTTAAAGATCACTAATTAGATTTCTCATGGTGAAATCTATATAATGAATATGTGTAATCAATTAATAAAAGTTACTATGTTTTGGTATAGCCTAGTGGATTTGTTACAACATGTATTATAAGACCGATTGAGATAGTTTCACACTTTCTTTCTTGATTGTAAATATTTTTGACACCTATCAATGGGCTCTCCTACACCTTTCTTCTCTTATTCTCTCTCATTTTCTATAAATTGAGCCTTGATAGGATATGTTTTGTTTCCTCCATATGGGTATGGTGAATCCTTTCCCATTTTTAAGCATTTTATCAATGAGAAACTTTTCATGTTACCTCATCTTTTGAATGGTTCAATGTGTTTGTTTGATTATTTGATCTTATCAGGTGATTAACCTTGATTCCCTAGTATATTCCTTGTCTAGCATTCATGTTCAGTTTGAAATCCTTTTTCAAGTTTTGTGAAGTGTCTAAGTGAGGTGTAAAGTTTGAGTGATTTTTATTTTAATTAGTGTCATTTCATTGCCTCTTGACTAGTCCTTCTATCCCATGCATTCTTCACAACCTTCATTTAAAATGCTGATGTAAAAAGGTTGATTTAGATTAGTGTTTGTTGTAGGTTATTCTCATGGTTGAAGTGTATTTTCAATTGATTAGTAGTGGTGAAATATATTTAGTGCCTCACCTCTATTAGAGTAAGTTTCTCTCTTTTCCTATCAATTTAGATGAGTAGTTTGTGAGCCTAAGTGATTCATCAATGGGAACTAGCCCTTTAATCTACATATTCAATCTAGGTTTAGGCCACCCATAGTCTATCATTATTTCCATGTTATTCCAATTTTAGAAGGTTTGAACTACCTTCTAAAGGGTGAATATTTGGTTGATAATAGTTTTTGAATGCTCGATGGGATCAAGGAAAGGATTGTTGGTGTTGTCATTCCATATATCAACTTTTAGAGGCATTCAAAACACCAATGCAAACTTTGAGATCAATCATATGGTTCTAAAAACTAAGTCACTTGCTTAAGTAATTTGTACTTTACATTCATTATCTTGATGAGGTTGTTATTCCTGAGTTTCAAGTAGAGTTCAATTTCATGCAAGTTGATGAGGCATCTGAAGCCTATGATATTCCATATTAGTCTTATGGTGATACTTATTAACCTCACTATGATTCAAGCCATCTTTGTTATGATTCATATCAGTCATATGATCAACTTAAATTCCCTTCAAATGATTATGATGCTACATATGATTATCTTTTTCAAGCTAAAGATATCATTAGCCAACATAACCATTTGTCAAAATAGTCCATTTTGAAGGTTCAAGCAAAATCTCTTGGGCTATGAAAGGTAGATGATAGGGATTAAAACATAAATTTAATATGGTCAAGGTGTCCCTAGTCATATCATTCATAATATGAGAGACTCATCATAACTAATGAAATAAGAATGGGCACCTATTAAGAGAGAAAATTTGTGAAGCCTCTCTAGTGAAATGTTAGATGTAAGTGGTCTCATTCAAAAAATAGAAGATAAGTTAAGAGTTCATGAAAGATAACATTTTCAATCCTATTAGACACATGTGTATTCATATATACCACCTTATCCCTCAAATGTGCCACCTATTTTTCCCAAAGAGACCTTTCCAAGTGAGCTTCAAAGTGTTCCAAATCATTCATATACTTCTTAAACTTTTAATTATTCTAAATAAATTGAAGAGATCATTCTAAATAAGGAGGAGACTATTATTAAGAAGCCTATTTTTGAGAACAAAAATTATACTTATCTTCTTTACGAACCCCCCAATAAGTATTTCAAGACTCCAAGTTGGAATAAAGTGGTGAAATTATGGAATAATCAAAGTGAGACAAGCATAGATTGGGGAGTTCAAGTCAATGCAAGTCCCTCCCATCCATCTTCAAGAAACCTCTTGTATCCTATATCATCCTTATTATGATCTTCATCCTCATGAAGTCACTAATAACCTTCAATAAAAGATATTCAAAGAGAGTATAGACAAGTAAAGTAAAGAGTTAGAGTTGAAAATGAAGAATCTTAAACAAAGACAAGATTTAGAGATTAAATCCAAAGGAAAATTTATGCCTATTAAGGCTCCATTTCCCTCCACCCAAGAACATTTAGATTTTCCATCTTATCTATCTATCCAAGAAGGCATTAAAGATAAGAGGGTAGACCTAATTTACAAGATTTAAATTTAGTTTCCAGCTAATAAAGATCCTCAAGAAGGGTAAAGAATAATTATGTGGTTGATAAAGAGGAAGAGGCACTCATAACCCAATTAAAACTTGATTTATCTTTAAGAATTAATAATAGAATATTATATTCCCAATCCAATTCATGAGCCACCTATCATCCCTCATAGCCCCTTTCAAACTCATGATCATATCCATCAGCCTCACACCATCTCCTTTCTTGAAGAGGAACTTATCCTATGGGAAATAAATGAAGAAGAGATTAAAGATGCAAGTGAGGTTCAAGTAGATTGTGAAGAAGACATTTCAAGTTCATATGATGAATAATTAACCATTAGTACTCCCCTTGGTAAATATAAATACAAATTAGGATTTATAAATGAAGAAATTAATGGTCTTTATAAGGTTCAGTTGCCTATGAGGAGAGTGATAACATTTCTACCTTGGTCAATGAAGAAGTTGATGAAGATAATAAATAAAACGTTCTTGAGAGGAACAACATGTTGAGCAATATTATTGAGTAAAATGAGTAAGTTAAATGAGATTTGAAGAACACATGGTATATATATTTACACATGTTAAAATAATATGAAGTTTTTGAGAAGTTGACACCTCTAGGAGAATAGGATTAAGTTGATGATGAGGAATGAAAGGCTCCTAGTTAGCCGATATGTCTTGATACCATCACCAAGAAATTCCAATCCATGTTAGATAAATATATGATGAATAAATTCTTCAATATAAGTAAGAGATTAGATTGGAAAAACCAACAGAGGCTAAGGCTATTGTTACCTTCATGGAGCAAGAAGACCTATGGTAGAAGTATTGGGAAGTTTGAAATGAATTTGAGACTACGTAAGGGCCTATGTTTCCTATTGGACATATTGGGAATATTTTTGAGGTTTATCTCTTGGTTAAAAAACAATTTAGGGATCTACAAGAGACCATTTAATATCAAGTACATCATTTCATAGAGCCCCTAGAGGCTAATATTGATGCTTATCTGAAAAACCAATAAATAGTCATGCTTGAGTTTAATTTAAACATCAAGAGAGACCTTAATAAGGATCTTGATCCATATGATTAATTCATCTTCATGGGTGACTAGTTTACACTTAGCATTTCACTTGAGAGCATGCCAAGAGGATTGAAAAGCAAAAGGAAGGTGAAGTTAACAAAAGAAAGTTCCAAGGGACAACTTGCCTCAAACTATTCTTCACCTCATGGAGAAAAATATCCAAGGAGATTCCTCTTTGATTCAAGAGGAAGAAGTTATTTTCAAGTTAGTTATATATAGTTAGTTGTTTCATTGTGTTATGTGTTCCCTAAGTGCTTAGATAGCACATGTGTGTATTGTTTCTTTGCTTTCTATGTGTTTTTATTTATTTGTGTGTGTTTGGAGGTAAAATTAGTTTTTTTTGTCATGGTCATGGTCAAGTCAGGTTTGAATTTGAGTGCAAGTGACTCTATTTCACAATTGAAGGATAAGGCTACTAGTCTAATTAGCTTTACGGGCATGCTAACCCCATGAATTACCAATTTGTTGACCAATTTTGACAACCAAGGAAAATATGTCAACCCATATAGGTATAAACATAATTTAAATGAATTTACACATGATTCATAGATTTTTCATGCCTTTTGTGGTCTCCCAATAGCCTTTATAAAACCTTATTAAAAAAATTTAATACTTGTTTGGAGAACTTGAAGTAATAGTTTATCTTTACATTATACTAATTAGTCATGTCATTGAGTGATGAAACTTGGTAAATTGGTTTCATAGGTACTTTGGTGTCCCTAAAACTTATATTTTACCCCTCATCACCTTATACAAACATTTCACATGTATTTAGAAAGGTTAAGGTTATTTTGTGGACTTTAAGTTAATGTTTTATGAGGAAAAAGGTCATTTTTGATAGATCTAATGTGTTTCAGAGACTAAAACCATAAAATACACTTTAAAAGGTTTTTGGATCAGTTAAATAACTACCATATATGTCATTAAGTCATAAAATAGTTAGAATACTGAATTTCAATGCTTAAGAGGTAGTTTTATGCATATGCATGGACTTCAAGAGATCAGATTTAGGTGAAAACATTAAATAGGTATAGTTTGGACTTATAAAAGTAAAAACCATGTTTATATTATAGGTAAAACTCTTAAAAGTGAGAAATACCCTTCCTCTCCATCGCTCCATTGAAAATCTTGTAAAGGTAGTTTCAAAGTGGATAGTAGAGTAGGAAAGAGAGAGAGGGCCAAGGTCTAAGATTTTTTCTAGATGATGGTTTCCTAAGACAATTAAAATTTGTGAAATTTTATTTTAGATCCATCCCCACTCCTTTATGAACAATCATTAAGAAGATAGGGTGGTCTAAACTACTAGTCAACCCCACAAGCTCATTGTTTCTCCTCAAAATGGTAGTTTGAATATATTTAAATGTATTAATTAAATTAATATAGATGTTTTGGGATTAAAAAACATTTAGAGCCTTCATACACTAGTTTTTCACGTGTGGGAGGCCATTTGACAAGAAAATCTACTATTTTGCACAGTTTACAAGGTTGATTGTCATAGTTATTATTTTCTCCAAGGTTTTAAAATTTTGAAAGGATAAAATTAAGGTCTATCATCATTTTTAAAATAAAAATTCAGGTATATAAATTTATCCATTATTTTCTCCAACTTATGTTCATCCAGTAGCATGTATGATCTTGGTTTTGAAGATTGTATTTGACTCTACCTGCAAAGATGTTTCCAAAGGTTTTTGTCTTATGTTGTCAAGGTCATATGGATATCATGATATCATAAGATGTTATGAATAAATGAGAAGTATTATGATACATGTAAATATAATCTCATACTCATGAGATCAAACCTATACTATTCTAAAACCTTCAGCATAAATTAGTTTGAGCTTCCAGGTCTATAGACTTGTAGGTCTATGTTTTAAGAGAAATTGTTTGAAATATAAGTCAAGGCTGGTTGTGAAGGCCTTAGGTGAAGGGAAAATACTTCAACACTTAGATTATTTTAATGGAAATCATTAATTAATGAAGAGACTTCAAATTTTATGCACAAAATATTATATATGAGTTGACCAATGCACATGTTGTACATACAAATGTGAAAATTTGAGATGGCATAGTGTTTAGTAAAATTATACAAACTATTGAGGTAGATTAAATGATAAAAGGATAATATTGGATAAAATTTTCAAGTTTTAATACTCAAGCAGATGTTCTTAACATTACATACAAGCAAAATGTAGACCTACAAGTGATAGACCTATAGGTCCTCATTTAGACAAAAGGCTAATTGCCATCAAAATAAGGACATGTGTTAAAGCATGACTCAATAAAATAATGAGATAAGGAAAAAAATAATTAAGACATAGAATACATATGAGATTCATATAAGGTTGAAATTACTAATTTCAAAACCACCAAAAGATTCTATAGGCTTAACACTCATACATAGGCCTATGTATAAGGATAAACAGTTTCAAACCAGTTAATCTTATGAAGGATAATAATCTTGTAGAGAAATATAAAGATAATTAATTAATATACACTATTTTAAAGGTGATTCAATAAATTTTAGACAAGTTATAATCTTGAACACATTCAAGACCCCAAAATTATTACCCATAATTATATATGTACATATATGAGAATGAGAGCGTATGGTTGTTAAGATGAAAGTTTTGAAAGTGTTGAAAAGAGGATTTATAAAATATCAAAGTGTAAAAATGTATTTAGTTTGATAAATTATTATTTTTGAATACATTAAAACTCAAAATGCATTTAAACACCTAATGACCACCTATAGGTTGCTCTAGGTGAACTAGGCTAGTTTCAAGTTTAAAAGAATAGGTAAAGTGTATATGAAGAACATTGGAGTTTATATTAGAAAAAAAATATATTTAGAGAAATTTTAGACCAAAATAATAATTTAAAGAGTTATCAAATATATTGGTCAGGGTAGATTTACTTTAACTCTACATACATAGACAACATGACACTCATAAATCTACATTGTCAAATAAAGACATATGCTTGGTAAGTTGATACATAGAGGTATATATAAGTAAGTAAGTAAGTTTTATGGATATTTTATCCTATTATGAAGTGACTTCATTCATTCCTCACAATCATGAGAAAGGGGGAAATGTTGAAAACCCTATTTAGGCTTGGTAAGCCTAAGACAAAACACAAGTAGACCTATACGTATAGTCATGTGAAGAATGATTTGATAAAATTAGGATAAATAATTGAGGAAATTTGGAGTTGAAAATTTTTATCTCTAATCTTATATATGTATTAAATTCCAAATAAGGCAAGGAAAATGTCATTTAGGCCTAGAAGACTTCATCAAGCTTTCTTGGTGCAAGACTGCAACTCAAGACTTGTTTTCTCTCACCTACTATGGCATTGATGTTATAAATGGTAAAATATGTTTTTTAGATATGGTAATGAGTTCCCCATATTAAAAAGTCATATCATAAATTTTTTTATTAGGTCCCTAATAGGTATGAACAAAGGTTAAGAATATAAACCCCTCTCCAATGGCTTAGTTGAGACCCAAGGAGCAAATTTTTTCACTTAGAACTATATGAAGGATATGCATGGGGAATTTATAAATTGGGGAAAGTTGAGGAGGGTAATATAATTAAAAAATTATGGCATTTTTTCAAGAGTTAAGGCCCTAGGGTTTGTGAATAATTGTTAAGAACCAAAATAGGTCTAAACGCTCCTAAAACCCTAGTAAGGACCCAATGTGAGAGAATGGATTATATATTAAAATAAATTAATTTAATTTATTATTAAACCTAATTAAAAAAAATCATCAATCCATTTAGTTCCTCATCGTGAATTTTGTTGTACCTACAATTGTATAGACTCCATTAAATGCCTTATTTTGTAAGGTTTTAGGTGTTTTTTAAGGTTTTGAGAAATGAAATAAATGAAAAATATTGGAGAGGGTGTTTTTGGATGTATTATATCACTCTAATCTAAAAAACACATAAAATACCCCATGGAAGTGATCCTACAGGTCTACTTTTTCAAGGCAGTCTTAAATAGACTTTAAAAAAGACTAGGTTTTGAGACCATTTCATGGTTCTCACACTTACATAGTGTCTCAGGACCTAAAATTTATAATGGAGGTTTTTGATATGTTTTTAAAATTTAATCACATGATTATTTGTGGTTTAAATTGTGTGGGAGAAATCTATAGAATAAACTTAGCCTGCTAAGCAAAGAAGCCTAATTGAGGAGAGAGAACAATAGAAAAAGCACACTTCCACTCACTCTCAAGTACTAAAACATGGCATGGAGTTGTAAAGACATAATGAGTCATAAAATATATATTAATTTTCTTATTACCATATGTACACTATCCTACACAAGGATGTTTATAAGCTTTTATGGATATAAGGATTTAAAGGCTTATGAGAGTTTGAGGGTCAAAATGAAGTCTTAGGATTTGTTCCATGAACAATAATGAATTTATTCATGTATGATAAGTTGTTTTAATACCTTTCATGAAGATATTTTTCATTGATGAATTAGAAGCCAAGTTTTAAGCCACTTGGACAAGGTTAGGCATGGTAGGTGAAGGGGTTTCTAGACACTGAAGGAGATTGATGATGATTACCACAAAAATATCATAACAAGAGAGGTTATAAATGAAATATAGGTGTCAAATGGGAGGTATAAAAATATTTATTGGTGAATTTATGATGATGAAGTAAATTTTTCACTCATCACATGCATAAAAGGGTAATTTTGAAGAAGATGAGCATGATGTCAAGCAAGTAATCTAGTTCCTATGCCATTTCAAGAAAGAAAGAAAATTAAAGAGATAAAACATGTCTTCTAAGAATTATTAATATATTTTCACACCTTACTTCTTAAATTTAACTCTTCTTGACACTTGTCAATGGGATCCCTTACACATTTATTCTCTTCTTCTCTCTCATTTTCTATAAATTAAACCTTGATAGGCTATGTTTTTTATCCTCCACAAAGGTATGGATAATCCCTGCCAATTTTAAATAATTTAATTAGTGTGAAAATTTTGATGTTACCTCCTCCTTTGATTGGTTTAATGTGTGTGTCTGATTAGTTAAACTATCAAGTGATTAATTTTGCTTCATTGGTATATTGTCCTTATCTAGGATTCATGTTAAGTTTAAAATCCTTTTTATATATGTTTTAAGTGTCTAAGTGAGGTTTAAAGTTTTAGTGGTAGTTATTTTTACTATTATCATTTCATAACCTCTTGACTAGTCCCCCTAGCCCAAGCATTCTTCACAACCTTCATGTGAAATGTCGATGTAGAAAGGTAGATTTGGAGTAGTGTTTATTGTAGGTTAGTCTAATGGTTGAATTGAATCTATATATACTTGGTAGTGTTCAAGTATATTTTTTGAATCACTTCCATTATAATAGTCTTCTATATCTTTTCTTCGCAATTTGGTAGAGTAGTTTGTGAGCCTAAGTGATTCATTAAGGGGAGTTCTCCCTTTAACCTACAGATTCAATCCAAGTTTATTCCACCCAAAACCTAGGATTATTTCCATGTTATTACAAATTTTTATGTCTAAAAACTACCTTCCAAAGGGTACAAATTTTATTGATAACACTAACTATGAAGTTTGAACTTAAACTAGGATTGAGGGTGTGTTAATGATATGATCACATCTTTTAGTTATTTTGAATTTTAAAATTAGATTTTTTTTAATTTGATTTGATTTTATATATTTTATTATATTTTTTTAATATTTTCCTCCTCCATACCAATTTATAAAACCAAAAATGGATGCATAATAAGAATATAATTATAGATATTACACGTAGCCACTAAAGAAGAGAACATATGGACAAAGAAAATTAGATACTCTTAGATCTAATCTATATAAGAAAGTATAATCTCATATATTTTTTAAGTGTAATTAAATTGAGAGATATTAAATGTGAATATGAGTATAATGAGATTACAACAAATCTAGGCAATGAAATGAAAATATGCTAGTAGCTGACTAGAATTGGGGAAAATTTTTACTTCCTAATAATAGTGATAAAGGGATTTGGAATTACATGGAAATTAAAATAATATAACATAATAAGTGTTATAATATTAATATAATATAGAGAGTGGAGCTGATATGCAGGAATGTATTAATTTCATTAGATATGATTTTGTGAATGTACAATATGTCTAGAGTAGTACACATATAGATGTAAATCCAAAGAGGGGAAGATAAACCCCAGTAGGGAAGATGATATAAAAATAAAGATACAAAATAATAAAAAAGGATGGAATGGATGAATAAACCCAAGAGGAAGATATATGAAAAGTAAATATACCAAATAATCATAAAGTAAAAATGGAAAATAAAACCATACCAAATAATCACAAAGGGTGAAAAAGAAAAAGAAAATGATGCTAAATAGTCAAAAAGGATGAAACGATTTAGTAAACCCAAGAGGGAGATACATGAAATGTAAAATACTAAGTAATTCTAAAAGAAATAATGGGTGAATAAATTGAATTCAGAGATAATATAGTAATAACTAAAATATAATAAATGTAAGATCATGATACATGAAATATAAAGAGTGATAAATAATCAAGTGCTAAAGATGATATAATATCTAAAAAATGATAAAATATGAGATGATATGTATAGTGTAATATATCACTACTAAAAAATGCTTCAAAATACCATAACATGAATCATCAACACAATCATAGATATCATTATGTAAATTTTAGCGAGATTTAACCATGGTATATTCAACTCTCTAAAATATGTGTAAGAACAACCTTAAAAATGGACTCAATAGATAAATTAGACATGATAGAATTGGGAGGATGTTGATCCTCTAGTTGTGAATAATTTATTAAAGGATTAAAATATTCTACCCATAGTGGGTATGATATATGTAGGGGAGAATATTACTTCATGCTATCAAAATTATGTGACTATTGTGGAGGATCACGGTGATCTTATTTATTAAAATTATAGACATGCTAATGAAATACTCAACACTTATATGTGGAGTGAGAATAACTCTCATGACAAATAAAATAAGTTGTACATTTATTAGGGGCATGCATTAGATTTTATTTTAGAGGTTACCTATATTTTTTAGTATATGAAAGTGGTGACTCATGCTCAAACATATATAAATTTTATCTTTAGGATTAAAAATCCATTTCAAATGAGTAGTAATATGAAAGTTAGATAAGAGCCTCAATGGGGAAGGGGAGCATATATGTTGACCATCCATCATAGGGGATTGATATTCAATATTATAATTATAGACTTGATGTTACTTATGTGATATAGTGATGGGTCTATGAGCACATTCGAGTAGTACATCCACCAAGGCTAACATCGATGAGTTGGCATAGGTTGGATTTTAGTATTGGTTTTTTGAGGTGGAGAGATTTATTTTGCTATTATCATGGAGATGGGAGAGTTTGAGACCTATATTTTTATATATAGGTGGTAGAGGAGCTAGAATAGGATCAAGTTATATGGATACTTTATCTCATTTTCCAACATGGCTAGGGATGGATATGGAGTTAATGGTAGGGTAGTGAGTTAGATGGTTATAGGGGACATGCTTAGAGCATGTGGAGATTTTTTAATTTGGGTACACATGGAGGTAGTTTGGGTTACAATAATATCTACTTGAGGCACATAGATTATATAGGAGAGAGGAATTAGAGGTGGAGTTCTTTGAACCACAAGTGACAAGATTAGAGTAGCTAGTAAAGGAAGAATAATAGGGGAAGGGGATAGATGATTGTAGGATGATGAAAGCATATTTATTATGGTGGGTGGAGTAGCATGGAGGGGGAGATGAGAGGGTGGCATGCCAGATGTAGGAAGTTAAGGATGTGGAGGCTATAAGAGGAGATAGGGAGGGGGATATACAAATTATTATGGTTGAGAGGGGACATAGTACTCTAAAGTGGTTTTTGATCATGTCCAACTATAGGTATAGATGATAGAGTTATAGGGGTGCTATGATGCATTAGATCATAGCTATGATGAGGCAAGCTAAGGATGTGATAGATATCATGAGTAGTATAAAAGGCTCTGGTACTAAAAAGTATGACATGGGGAGTAGTTTTAGGGTCTAATATAAGAAGAGGGGGAAAGGGTAAGAGGATAAGGGTGCTAGGTTACGTGATCCTAGATAGATATTAAGAGCTAATAGCAGAGCTATGGTATTATGAGAATATTGTTATAAACCATTTACCATAGATTCCTAGATATGCCATCCACCTATCCAAGTAGGTTTAGACACCATGGAGGGAACAAACAAATACAACTAGCATGGGGAGTATGCTAGAGAGGGACATGAGGGATAAAGGATGATATGGAGGGGAGAGTGTGGGAGATGGACTAGATATCCACCTAAGCTACATCTAGTTCACTCAAAAGTCATGTATACAGCTATCATATGGATTGGATTTTTGTATATGTTACATATTATGACAATTTATGATGTACATTTGATTTGTGGATATATATTCATGATTATTTGTTTTATTAAAATTGATTAGATGAGCATATCTTACATGTTTATGGATTTGGATTATGTGGCTTATAAGTATATAGCATTTGATTGTAGTTGTATTATGTATTATATTGATTATGCAGTGGTTTCATGAATTTTGATATTCATATTATGTTTAGTTTTATCTTGATTATGGAATTGTATGTGTGAGATTTAAATAGTTTGATAGTGGATAGTGGATTTTTAATTACATGTGATAATTATGATGTATCATGTATTAATGAAATATTATGCTATGGATGCTATATTACATGAATGGTGTTTATGTGGATTTTATTTTTGACTATACTTATTAGATTATATGGATGTAATTTTATATCATGATTTATTATGGATTATGTAATTTTTTCATAAATGTTTATATAACTAATTAAGGATTCATGTCTGATAATTTTTTGGGACCCTAACTAATGGTAGACCACTTGTTTCTTTTGCATATGTGCCCCTTTATCCAATTCTAATGAAAATCCTTAACAATCTTTTATTAGCCAATTTCATAAAGACTTGTTGTGAAATAAAAAGAGGATTATAGGAATTGGGCAAATTATTAACTCCAATAATACACATATCACTTTATGTTTCTATGAATTTTAACCTTAAGCTAATCTATGTATAAATGTAGGCTGATCAATGTCAAAAGTCTACAATAGAAATCTAATCAATATGGAAAGCTTTCATGGGATCTAATTTTGATTTCATAGATTTTTACATGATTTGATTTTAATAGGAAACTTATAAATGTGGGATGTTTTCTAAACCATAGGCACATAGACATCCTTAAAGGGAGTGGTATTTTTATTTAGATTTATCTTAGAAAATATCCTTTGAGGGATCAATCTGTAACTTTGCCTTTTACTTGATTTTTATAATAGTTATTCTTTGAGAGATCAATCTACTTGTTACACTTTTCTTGATTTTGATATCCCAAACCTTTTTTTGTCATGGATTAAACTCTAAGGCATTTCATAAACCAATAAATAGTTCCAAATATCATTCTCTTGAAATGATATTTTTAGGGTGATGGATTATTAAGACATAATGAGTTGAGACTCCACTCTCTTTCGAACAGAGAAAATCCATGAGAAAATGTTGTGAACATATCTAGGGTGTTCATATTTAAGGATAAAACTAGTATACTACCGAAAATCCACATGATTATTGATCATTATGAGATATGTTAAAAATAGGGGATAAGATTTTTAAGAGAATTTATATTGACCAAAGCTTTGTAATAGGATTATTAATAGTAGAAAGGACATAAATGCAAAGTATTAAGAGGATCAGATTATGGTTTTACATTAAAGGAGGCCAAATGATATGACCCAAGTCCATATTTATGAGTGATAGTATAGGGTCTAATCCAATTAGAAGAAAACTTTCCAAATTTACTTATTTCCATATTTGTGACATGCTGATTTTCTTTAAGGATAAGGTTGTTGATATTAAACTGCCATTCCTTTAAATGTTTATTATATGTACATTTTATTCATTCTTGATATACATGAATGTGATCAAGGGATATATATTTATTATCATATAAAATTTATAGTTATTCTAATCAATATTGATGATAATATTATACAAAAATTATATCTTTCAGAGATATTCTAAGGGAAGGAATCTAAACATCAAGGGGGAAAATTGCTTTAACCCCATAGACCAAATATAAAAGGGTGGTCCCTATAGGTGTTCAAATACTAGCTCAATAAGCCCAAAAATCAAATTCTATGCAAAAATGTCAATATCATTAACTATTTGGTTAACATATTGATAAGGGTTGTGTTTGATGATTCAACTTGTTCACTCACTTTTAAATAATAAGGTGATAGGAAATTCAACTTAATACCAAAGGAATCACCTAAATTTTGGAATTGTTGCTTGTTTTTAAAAGATTTCCCATTATTTTTAATTATTTTAAGTAGGACACCAAAATGGCATATGATGTGATGATTAATGAAATCAAAAACCTTATTTGCCTTGATTGAAATAAGAGGAATGGATTCCACTAATTTAGTGAAATATCCAATAGAATTAATGATAAATCTATGACACTGGGAGGATTGTGGATTAATCTTCCCTATAAGGTCTAAACCCCATTGAGAGAAGGGTCAAAGGTCCATAAGTTAGCATGTTGTTGATAGTTCACACATTTCTTGAAATACTCATAACAATCTTGATTCACAGTGGGCCAATAATATCTTAACCATAAAATTTTACTGGTAATAGTTAAACCACTAAAAATGTCCACCATAGATTCCATCATGAGTTTATTTAATCATGAGACTTGCTTACTAATTTTCAAGATAATAGAGGAGAATACCATTGAATCCCCACTTATAAATCACACCCCCTATTATTATTTACTAAGAATTTCACTATTAAAAATCATGCTTAGAATTTTTTGATAGGTCTTATGGGATGATAGCTTTAGACAAATAATCCAAAATATGTGTGTACCATAAATCCCAATTATTTTCCTCTATAGTATAGATAGAAAGAAAATTATTTTGGTTGAAATAAGGTTCATTGATCTTTTGAATAAGGACGCACAATTTAGACTCGTGGGAAGATGATGGGATAAAGGAGGCCAAGGAAGCCATGGTGTCAAAAAACTTGTCGATTTACCTAAGAGTGGTCTAGATGACATAATGGTTAAGGGTAACTAAAAATTAATTTTATAATGTCATATATATCTAGAGAATTCTATTATTTCACTGACATATATACCAATTATTTGGTTGAATACTAATTGGGAGTAGTCAAAAATACAAAGCAATTTAGCTCTTAGAGCCAAATTTATTTGGAGACTTATGATTAGTGATTCATATTATTCTATATTATTGGTACAATTGAAATCAATATTAAAATACAGGAGGATAATAATTCCTTTAGGTTTTATTAGAATAATTCCTACTTCCCCTCCATATTCAAATTTATATTCATAAAAAAAATCATTTGATATTCAAGATCTTCCTGAGAAGTGGTGGCTATAACTTCATTAGGGAAATTATATCTAGATGGTATATTATTATTAAAGGGGTGATTTCACTAATAGATCATAAATGATCTACCCATTAATCAATTATTTTAGGAAACTCAAGATCAAAATCTATGAGTCGCACCATCTATTGATTTTGATAGGGTTTGAATGCAAGAATTTAAGAGGATCATTATTAGTAGTCACATAAGTCTTTTGATTAATCAAATAGTGGTGAATTTTGTAAGATATGAACACTAGGGACAAGTATAGTAATTTAAAATTCATGTAATGAGTTTTATACTCAACTAAAGTATAACTTACATAATAAATTGCTTGTTCTCTTTGTTGATCATTGTGTTGGGTAAGCATGGCACCTAATGCATGATCCATATCCAAGGTATATAAGTAAAAGGGATTATCCTCCTTTAGTGGTACATAAATAGGGGATATAAGATATTCTTCTTGATATTATCAAACACCACTTTAAAATTTGAATCCCACATAAACTGGGTATCTTTCTTAACAAGTTGATAAAAAGGTTGACATTAGTTTGATAACTATAAAATAAAATGCTAAATAGATTGTAGTTTAATTTGTAAGATACGAAGCTATTTGAGGTTGAAGGGAGGTATAATATCAATAATGACCTTAATATTATCATGATAAACCTCAATACCTCAAAGGTAAATGATAAAACCTAAGATCCTACTTGATAAAACTGCAAAAACACACTTTTTAAGGTTAAGATGAACCTCATATTTGATCAAGTGAGAAAATATTTCCTGAAGGATAGATAAGTGATCCTTATGGTGATTGTATTTACAAAATAGATCATCCACATTATATTTAATGATTTTTTTAATTAGATCATGGATAATGTAGGTCATGACATGATGGTAAGTGGCTCATGCCTTCTTTCAACTAAAGGTCATGACCATATAACAAAAAGTTACCCATTGAGTAATAAAGGATGTTTTATGGTGATTTTTAGGGGTGATAAGGATCTGGTTGTAACTATAAAATCCATCCATGAGAAATAACATCTCATGTTGTGAAGTGAGATCCATGAGCTTGTTGATATTAGGAAGGGGTAAATCATGCTTTGGATAAGCAAGGTTAAGGTCATGAAAATAAGTACAAAGGTGCGGTCCCCATATTGGATTTGTGATAGGTACTATGTTAGATACCCATTAAGGGTAATCAATAGGCTAGTTGATGTTAATAGATAATAAGAGTTTCAGTTCCTCTTTGATAAGAAGTGTGATGCAAGGATGCATCTTACAAAGATTTTACTTCACTAGTTTAGCTTCAAGGATGGTAATGATGTTATGGACAACTATGGATGGATAAATTTTGAGCATATCACTATAATACCAAGTAAAATATTGGCTATGTCTAGCAAGGAATGCTATAAAATCTTGGTGTTCATGATAATCTAAGGATTGGCGTACTTTGATATTATATAAGGCTTCAAGTGTCCCTATATTAATTTTTCTCATGACCTCATTTAAAATTCTATGAGATTTGAATGGCATGATATTATTTAGATATGAATTTTCTTCTCCTAAATACATTAAAATGGAGTTGTCATCTAAATATTCCACTACATGTATTGATGGAGAATTTGCATAATTAGGTCAAGGAAAACTAAATGCAGAGATACAATTTTCTCAGTGTTTTGATAGGTTACCAGTTCTAGGAAAATGAAATTAATAAAAAAAAATGTTACATGGGATAGAAATGGTGTCATCAATTGCCATAGGGGAACTTAGAGGGGATAATGGAATTTCATCATCCACATCCATAGGGACATGGGATACTAAATTGTGATTATAATCAAATTCAAGAGATTTATCGAAACCAAGGCCCTATTTTCTCATGTGATTTTCTAAGGTCATTTATTATAACCTCATGGGGTCCTTTTTTGTAATGTCCAAAGCCAAAATCCTTCTAAGCATAACATTTTAATTAGGTTTATGTAAATCATAGTTTGTTAAGGAAGGAAAAGTTAGATTTTGATGGTTGGGCATGCATTTGACTTTCCTTATATAGAGAAGATTGGTTAATTCCTCTATAGGTTAAGTGTGTTTGGATATGAGGAGGTATAAAAGGGATAATGTATCCTATATTAGGTTGATAGGTATGCTATCAATTAAGACATTTGTATTCTTGAGGGGTTGATAATGTGTTGATTGTTAATAGTTAATATTCCCCTACAAAAATATATTGGAATGATAAATTGAAAGAGTTTACATCAGGGATACTAGATGAAGGTATAGTAGATTTGGAATATGTTCCCCCAAATATAATGGAATTTATTTATTCATAGGAATCAAGACATTATTAGGTTGACAATTTAAATTTCATGTCTTGAATAGATGAATACTGGTAAGGACATTATGGACCCTACCCTCATGCTCAAATTTAAGAAATCAATGCAAAGTGGAGGGTATGCAATGCATGATTCATACCTAAGGAATTATTAATAGGATATTGTATTGAAAATCCCCTTCTATTACATAAAATAACATGGGTAGTGTACATATACCTACTTGGATAGGAAGGACAATTCTTCCTAATGTAGGGGACATGGTATCATTGAATGCTTGTAAGATAGTTGGATATTGAGATACAATAGTTTCATGTAACTTTAGTTACTTAAAATTATATGAGGATATAAAATTTATTATTTCTCCATTATAAATCATTACTCATTTGATTTAGGTCTCATTAATTTGGGTAGTGATAAATAATGGCATATACTGGTTATCAGGTTGTAATAGGGATATTTTGGAATCATAGAACATTATGGATGACCATAATAAAATCCTATAGAGTTTGGGGTTCATCTGATTCTATCTTAGTAGATTCTAAG
This sequence comes from Torreya grandis, assembly GCA_037957365.1. NCBI lineage: Eukaryota > Viridiplantae > Streptophyta > Pinopsida > Cupressales > Taxaceae > Torreya > Torreya grandis. Next base: position 954,908 of record JARHVA010005231.1, on the reverse strand, counting down.
GTCTCTATCATAGCCTTGTGATGTTCTAGAGATTTTATATAAAGACATATTAACTAAGAGTTAATGGAGTTATTTTATAACTAATATCTATATCAAATCTAAAGCATTATTCTTTTGTACTTTTCCTAAAATATAGATTTTAGGTTTTGGGATGGGCATTATAGGACTATATGTGGTAGAAGTAAGATATTTTGCAATAGTCACATTGGATTTATTAGGATTCTGGTTCTTATGATCTTGGGTCTAGGATTGTGTGGCTATGTGTATCACATATATTTGAAACAATGGTGGATTTACCATGTTTTTTAGACTCATATAATTCTAAGGTGTTGAAAATGGGTTAATATTGAGTTATATAATAGGTTATACCCTCATTTGAAACTCATTATGATCCTCTTAGTAATATACTAGTCCCTGAGGTGGATGTGACCCTAGTCATTTGATTATGAGGATAATCATAACCAAATTATTCTATTTAATGGTTATTATCTTATAATAAATTTTAAACTATGTATTTTAGCATGTTATAACTTTTAGTATCATGGCCTGATATTTGATGGTATGCATATTTCTTATTTTATTGATACCATGTTAGTTTTCAAACATGGGGGTTAATAATTTTTATGGGTGCTAGAGTGATAAGGGAAGTTTGAAGGATTTGAAAGAGAATATTAGAATAAGACACAACAATAGATCTTGGTTGGGATTTTTGATCCTATAAAACATTGGCATGGATGTTACATTTTATTTCGAGTCTTGATCCTTTGCACTGGTTGTTTGAATATTTCCCATAGAAGGTAATTTATGTTTGCGATAAGATCTCACACCTAGGCCCTATGTGTAATAAGGGTTTAGAAGATTATGAATAAGGATTATTATAGTGGGAATATCCATTTTTAATGGTATATGCTCTTTATAAGAGGACTATAGATTGGTATTTTTTAGTGTCATTGAAGGATGAGGTCCCAATATGGATGCTCTAATTGGAATTAGTGGCAGAGGCATCTTTCCTTTTAAAATCTTGTTAGGGATAGTAGGGATATCCTCTTTAGGTATTTCAATCCTTATGGGAGGACATTGTAAGGATTTTACTTATGATGTCTCAAGTTTGTTTTTTCCATTTCTTGAAGCCTTTCCCCTAATTTATCTCATTAAAAGATTTTGGCTCTTTTCAAGCTAGAAGGGAAACTGGTCTTGGGTTTAGTTAAGGTAATATAATAGCCCTGTTAGGAGGGAGTAAGCTAGATGGGATGGGTATGTTATGTGAAGGTGTTTTAATGACTAAAGGAGTGGTATGTGTATCTTCTAAGATTCCTAGACAAACATCATCATTGATATATTTTTCATCCTTTATTTTTAGTTGATTGTCTTGAACAATTTTAGATAATGGTTCCTTGAGAGGGTCCCAAATAATGAGATCCAAAATTCTTGAGTGATTATTGGGGATAGATCTACTTTATTTAGATGTTTTTAAAGTGTCTCTTGTAAGGATATATCAGGTTTTAGTTGTTGTGGAAGGTTATTTAGAATCATTACCAACCTCTTTAGGAAAAATTTGATCATAAATCATACTTATCACATGGGTCTCATCATCCAAGGTGTATCTTAAATTAGCCTCTATTTTAATATATATGGCTTTCATACTAAGGTAATGGTTAAGAGAAATTTGATTACTATCTAATATGCTAGAGAATTCAAGATCTCCCTATGTATAAAACTAGGGAATACCCTCCCACTTAGACTTAGGAGAGGTAGGAGAACTCATAGTGTTCTCCTTGGACAAGGATGAGGTTGGGAACTTGGTTGTTCTAGTGAGTACTATTGCATCAAAACCATGTAGCACCAAAAATAAATCAAGAGATAAAATGAAAAATGCATGCAATAGTCTTTTTAATTGTCTTATTTTAGAGGAAACAAGCACACACACTACAACATATACTTAAAAGATTTTACTTTTTTAAGAAACTAAATTTAGAGTGTGATAAGGAAAAATGTCAATGAGTGTACTAAGAAATGGTAATATAAATATGGTTTCAAGTTTTTTTTAAGTATGGGAACCTATATATACATGAAGATACGTTGAGGCCTTATTATGTGTTAGAATGATATATGTGGTTTGGTCAATGAGTGTACTAAGAAATGGTAATATAAATATGGTTTTAGGTTTTTCTTTAAGTATGCGAACCTATATATACATGAAGATACTTTGAGGCCTTATTCTATGTTAGAATAATATACGTGGCTTGGTATTGGGACTTACCCCCTCACTTCACACACCATAGTGATAATGGTGTCAGATGCTTAGCATTTATACTTATTTCCAAAAAATTTATACTTGAATGGTACACTAAGTTGATTATACCATTGGTGATGAGATCTAAGTGGGTCCACCTTAGGTAGGAAAATGTTTTAAATGCTTATTTTGAGATTCTGTGATTTTGGTTGTGTGTGAGGAAGTTTGATTACTATGAAATATTGATCTACCTAGATTAGTTTATGTGAATTACCTAAACACATAGAGGATGTCTACAATTTTTTGTTAACGTTAAAAGGAAAAGTAATAATTTTTGGATTTTCTCTTTTCAAATGAAACCAAATAATCAAGAAAGATGCAAATAGTAAAAAATTTCACATTGAAAACAATAAGAACAATGAGACCTTAGCCATCCCACTAGGTATTCTATAAATTTTAATATTTTTTTTAGTTAGTTTTTATTTAATAGATAATCTTACTAAAAATATAAATGATACAAGGTTTAAAAAAGAATACCTATGATGGGTTTTGTGCACTATTGATCTAGCAATGTTGGAACTCCTTTTTGGCTAGGAAGGACTACCTGCACAACAAAGACAACTTGGACAAGATTGACTAATAATAGATATGGGTGGACTTATTGATACAAAATTAGTTACAAGAAGTGGTACACTTCCTTAAAGGGATGTTAGTCCACTATTTGTGCAATCAAGTGGATAATATAATAAGCTAAATTACAATAAAGCATATGATAAGATTATATATATATATATATATATATAACACTACAAGCCATCATCGAGAAACTACAATCAATCCAAGAACAAGAAGACTTAGCCATAACATATTAGAATGAATTTTTTGATATTATATATATATATATATATATATATATATATATATAATATCAAAAAATTCATTCTAATATGTTATGGCTAAGTCTTCTTGTTCTTGGATTGATTGTAGTTTCTCGATGATGGCTTGTAGTGTTGGGGTGAAGACAATCATGCAAAGTCCTAAACTGAAAGAGATGTCACTTTGATCAGTGAATAAGGGATGAATAAATATGGGTAAGTCATGAATTAAGACCACATCATATATGACACTAGGTAGGGTCATCTATAGAAAACAATACATAATTTTAGGATTAAATATAGTAAATTAGATATATTTAAGAATACTAATCTAGTCTCAAGTTGTAGACAAAAATGAAAAACATAGAGATCAATGTTGATTGTCTCCAAATTAGTATCATTTAGGTAATCAATGTCGATATAGAAATAATCATGGTTAATCTTTACAGTGGGTGATGAAAGAGTCAAGATGGGGCCAAGGAGGGATTTAACATTTTTACTCCTAAAAAGTTCCTAAACTGATCATTGATTTATGCAAACAAAAATATGAAAAAATAGAATAGAAAGGATTAATACATTAATTTGAGACTAATTAAATATACAACAAACTTACCTCTGTAAAAGCTTCTCATATTGTAGATAAATACCTCATTGATAGGGCAATAGTTGGGTTTAGAAAGACTGTAGGTTGACTACAACTGGGATGTAATTATTATGTATTTATCCAAGTGGATTTCATCAATGTTCAAAAGTGAAAAAATTAGGATCTATAACCTGAGGTTGGCTTGGCTATAAATCTATGTCGATCTTAATAGGATCTCCGATGATCTTAAGAAATGTTATCAATTTATCTATGTTTAAATTGTTGGTTCTAACAACTCAATAAATCATATAAAAAATTAGTTCAAATTAATTTTAATGGGGCTTGGGTATGGGAAGGTTGTTATTAAGGTTGAAAAAACTTACCCTTATTAGGCTTGGAGAGGTTTAACTAGGATTTAGGGGTGGTTAACTAGTTACCTTGGTAAAATTGTAAATAATTAGATTATTTACACAATGTTAAATGATAAATAGTAAAACTATATTAACTAGTGTAAAATTAATGGAAAGGGATAAGACGCATTTATTCATAGTAAAATGGTGTAAATTTATAGCATCTATAACTTGGTTTTTTTCTAGAGGACAAGTGACTAGTCAGTTGGTAGGCATGAATTCTATAGAATGTTGTATTATAAAAAATAAGTGTTATAGGTGTGGATAATATCATGATAAGATTATATGAGCTCCAAATCATGTAATTAAATAAAGGTAATAATAATTGTAAAACTATGGGAAATTGAAAAGGATATGCTCACTAGAAGATAAAACATCAAGAATGATTTCAATTACACCTCACACAACACATTGTCTAAAACCATCTATTTTTCCCAAGATAGATAAAAAATACCTTTACTATAATAAACACAAATAGATGATATGGGAGGATACATGGTCAAAATATAACCCATATAACTTAGGTCATTTATTATAGTAATGAAATTTGTAAACATTTTTAGGAATGTAGGATGGCTTGGTTATTTTAAGAAGTTAACAAGTTTTGATGGAGCAATTACCCATGAGTTTACATAAAATTTAATGCATGATATAGACACTATTAAAGGAATAAAATTATAGGTCACTGAAGAGTTTATATAATATGTAATTTTTCTTCCTCATATAGGGGTACTTTGTGATATGAATCCTAGTACTCCTATGACTAGGATTTTATTTTGTATAGATAGAAATTAGTTGGAGTCCTTAAACAATGGTAAACTTTATTATTCGTTGATAAAAATTTTTAGGGTATATATTAAATTTTTCATGTAGTAAATTTAATTATATTTAATCATATTGAGCATGGGATAAGGGTTAGCGTACCTAATTTTTAGTTAAACATGATAAGAAGAATGGTAAAAGAGTACCATAAGGGGAAGCCAATATATTTATCCCATAAAAATCTAATTCATATTATTATGCATGAAAACATTTAATGGACCACATACCTAACCTAAAATTGGAAAAATTCTTTATAATGAAACAAATACCATAAGGAAAGAGATAGGAATTAATTGATAATAAACAAGGGATGGATGCTAAAAAACAAGACGGGGCTATAGAGGAATAAGAAGATCATGTGGTAGAAGAGAATATAAAGATACCTAAGAGAGGAATAAGTATGAATTTAATAGTAACTCTTCCCTCATAATATTAGGGTAGAGTAAAAAAATAGCTGAAGAAACCCTCTTTACATCAATAACTAGAAAAAAGTAAAAGGTTCTGAGTCCACTTGCTCCTAGAAGATAATCACAAAGGATTGGGTGTATAATAGAAATAAAACATAATCCCATAGACCCTAGTGTTATTCTGATAGAGATTGGGGAATAATTTTATAAATAAGAGGATCCTAGTGCAAATTAAATATAATACTAACAATAATTTTGATGAAGGAAACTCTACTTCATCCATATATGAGATTTCACTATTCAGAGAGATGTAATATTCAAGTACTTCACTTAATGTGGCAATAGAAGAGGTAGAATTAGAGGAATAATAAGATATTTTTGTGGATAAATAAGTGTTAATTTTATAAAAATAAATTCCTAATCAGCCTAGGCAAGAATGAAATCATAAATTAATAGAATCCCTATGGGGAATTGAAACCCTTAAGGCACACATTGAGGAACTTTATACAAAAGTTAATTGGATAGATACACTATCTAGGGTGACAAAAGTAGAGAGTTGGAATTTTAAATCCCCTAAGACTTAAACATTTATATAATATTCACTTAGGGCTATAGGACACATGGAAAAGACTTTTTAAATAAATTACATTTAGAAGGAAGAGTTTAGTCAGGAATAATTATTGATGAAAATGTATGTTAGGATACAAAGTATGCATATTCAATGACACATTAAGTATATTCAATTAAGATATGAAAAAAAAAATTTAAATATGAATTTCAAAGAGGCTAAGTCAAAAAGTTTAAATTTTAATTATAAGGTATAAGATATGTGTTAGTTAACAATTCAACTAATGAGTTACAAACCTCATGCAACAATGTGTGTTGTATACCTTGAGGAACAATGTTTAAATTTTTAGTTCATGAATATATTGTGACATGAAAAAACTATAGAGTGATCCTCACTTCTTCTCTGAAATATATAAAAATAACATTCCTAAGAATCAAAATACATTATGTGAATTCTATATACACAACTATGTTGTTCCTCATGACCAATAATGGAATCTAAACCTATATCTAGGTGATGTAATTATGAAATCTTTTTCTTATTTATCTTGATAATGAGAAAATAAGAGATAAGTAATTATATGAGTATCATGAGAAAGAGAAATAAACCACATTAATTACTAGAGGGGGGGGAGATTAATAGGAAATATGTGATAAAAGTAGATTGGATTACATTAATAGACAAAAGGGAGGTAGTTATAAGAACTAGGATAGAACAAATAGAGGCCCAAAATTAGTACTTAGCCTTGATCATAGAGACAATTAAAGAAACCTACAATCATTTTTTGTTTATATGGAAAGAGATTAAACCTAAATTTAAAATGAATTAACCATTATAAATGTATAATTTAATGATAAATCTCAAAAGAGTCACCAAATATATTGGCATGGTAAGAAGTAAGAGATTGAGTTGGCTTTCCATAACATATAAACCTCTTAGTTTCTTATTTCCCATTATTAATTGGAGGGGAATAGAAAAATTAAATGAAAGGACTTAAGAATAAAATAAAATATGATATAATACAATTTTGGGATTTATAAAAAATAAGGGACACGTAGAACAAAACCATTTGAATTATAAGTATTGTGCTCCCATGTGAAGAGGTTTATATTTCTCGTGGAATAGAAATGAGTTTATTTAGGGGGTGTGATGATTTGATAAATCATATATAAAACTACACCTTGAATCCTTTTTTAATAATTCCCTCCTACCAATCCTATGTATATAAAGTTACGGTTTTTATCCCTTTTCTATGAAATAGTACTAATAAAAATGATATGCACATCTTTGTGTTTTGTGTTTAAAAACATTATTTTCTTAATGAAGGTTACATAATGTAATTTTTTTTTTTTTGGTTTTTATTATCATTCATAGAATTATATAATAGTGATAAATCATGAGTTTTAGGGATCATTACCAAACCCATAGTAATTCGGTGGCCATTCATAGAGAACTTAGAGAATGGTAAATTTATTCATAGTGAGGTAATGATGGAAATATTTTATAAAAATAATAATATTTTCATTAATACATATTTAGTAATGTAATAATGCATATTAATATACATTCCTAATGCTACTAGTATAACCTATGGTACATTTTCCATTTTTTGCTAATCCTATCACATCATATTTTGGCTTGGCCCAATATTCACATTAAGGAGATATACCATTAAAATTTAAATTGAAGCTTTAAATTTTGGAGTTATGTGAGTTTATTTATTGGATTGGTTTGTTATTTTGTTGGTCCTGGAATTTATTTAGTGGAGGGGTGGATCAAACACATGTATGAGGATTAATCAAAGATGGACAAAATAAATTCTTGTTACACGTTATGACAACACTAACCATTTTTAGCTGAGTACCAATGTGAGTGAGGCTAGTGATGAGTGAGCTAATTTGTAGGTGTGTTGAGATATGATGGTTCAAATTTTGTATTATGTCTTGAGCACACCTCATATTTTATTGACTCTATATAAATAGGAAATAAAATTTTAAGGGTGCAATACCACTTGTCAAATTAAGAAGGTATTTATCGTCCATTTGGGGGAGGTGATATAAGTAGTCAGGGAGATCATATTATTGATTCATTTTGAGATGTCATGTTAGGTTAAGGTTAAATATAAAATGGAATCCATGTTTTTGTATAATCTCCTACTAAACCTAGATTACAAAGAACTAGTTTCTGAGATTGTAGAGTGGCTAGTGAAACCACACTTTTGGGTAGGGTTAACAAGAGCAATGGAGTATTTCCATGGAACTACCTCATTGTCATTGATGTTCTCACATAATTATTTCCTAGGGATAGTTATCTTGTCAACATTTTATGATCTATATGAATACTATATGAAGTTTTTTGGGTTCATAGAATGAATTCAAGAAAAACTAAGTCAACCATCTTTGACATGGATTTTTATTTTGGTACAAGACATTTAAGTTTAGAAGGCTCTTATGGGGTTGTTGGAAATTTTTATAGACCTTTAGTGAATGAGTATGGAAACCTTAGTGATGAGGATTTTGAGGTGTATATTTAATGATTCATATACTAATTTTACTCCCCATGTGATAGTTGAAGGGATGAGTTTATTAGTAAGTAGGCTAGTAGCAATATGACATGCAATGACTAGTGCCATGTGAGGCCATATGGAATATTCCTTACTCCCCTAGCTTTGGTATATGCATACTAGAGAGAAGTGTTTATGGAATTCAATGTGGTCATGGTTGTCATTATGGTTAAGGTGTCACAATGGGTAGGATGTTCAAGGTGTCTAAGGTAATAGAGGTGGCCATTATTGAGCATTTAAATGATCGTAGGGATTTGATCTTAGGCAATATAGATGGTAGTGGTGTTATGGTATTGACAGATGTGGGTAGTGGACATGGAAGCCATGCTCAGTAAATATGATGGGGAGTAGTTTTTCCTTAGGTCATGGATTAGCATGGATGGTATGGGTATTTTTTTTGGGTTAGGGATATTTTATAGTCTTGTTCTTGGGCCTTCTATTTTGGGTCATTATTTTTTGCTGGTAGATTTGATTGGTTTTGGGTTTTTATGTTTTGGTTTGGTCTTGGTTTTTCCTAAGTCTTTAGTAATTTTTATATTCATTTTTTTAAATTAAAAAATGGGATACAACCACATAACCCTGATTACTAATGAAAAAATTAGGCTATACTTGAAAAATTATTAGTTTACTTGTAAAAGTCAGTTTGTTTAAATAATAATGTGGTAGTTACAAATCTAATTCCATAAATCAAAATCTAATATTATTAATAGGATTTGAAAATGTAAATTAATGGGAATATTTTTTAATAAAATATTAATGATAAATGGTGTTAGAGTGAGTAAACATAGAATGCAAAATCATACATCTATAGACATACTTCATGGTATTGACAATTATTTACAGTGTCTTCAAAATGTAAATATTGTTTTTTTGGATAAATGTTGGGTGTGAGGGGGCACTAACCCATAAAAACACTAAATATTATAATAAAATGGTAGGAAAACATGAAAAAAATCATGATACATGCCAATACAAACACTGTGTGAACTAAATAGAAGTAGAATAAGGGTTCAACAAAATAATGGGAATGAACCCTGAACATATAATATGAGGGGGAAAGATGAAACATTGCATTTATTTTTAATAGTTAATTTAAGATAGATAAATAGATATATAGATGGATATTTTAATAATTTACATGAGAGAAAAAGTAGCCTATGAGACCCAAAACCAAAAATTATAACCCAAAGGAGCGAATAATCCTTCACTATTTTTTGAATTTAAGACCCTAGTTTACAAGCTTGTTATATTTTACATTTGAAGGTTCACTCTCCTACTATGTATTTTGATCAAAATAATTTAGTAAAAATAATTTGGTGGTTACAAATCGGGTTACATGAATCAAAATAAATTATTATTAATAAGATTTGAGGATGAAGATCAATGGGAATGCTTGTTTATATAAAATATGAATTATATATGGTTCTAAAGTGATTAAAACCATAATGCACATCATACATATATAAACATATTACGTAGTCTCCACAATATCATAAATCTTCATAGTATCTTTAGAATGTAATTATGTTTGTGTACGTGTGTGTGTGTGTGTGCGCGCGCACGCGCGTGTGTGTGTATGTATATATACATATATGTATATATATATGTGTGTGTGTGTGTGTGTGTATGTATGTATATATATATATATATACATACATATATACATATAGATATATATATACATATATATACACACACATATATATATACATATACATATATATATATATATATACATATATATACATATATATATACATATACATATATATATACATATATATATACATATACATACATACATATATATATATATATATATATATATATATGTTACAGGTTTAGGCCCCCTCACTTCTACATACATTAGAGAATATCATAAAATGGTAGGAAAACAAGAAAAACTTCATTATACATACCCATACCAACTCCTCACTAATTAAATGGAAGCAAAAGAGGGGGTTCAAAAAAACATGTAGGACACACCATGAAAAAATAATATGATGAAGCAAGATGAAATGTTGTATTTAGTTTTAATATTGAACTCAAGATAGACAAATAGATAGATGAATAATTTACAAATGTCCATGAGAAAAAAACAATATATGGGACCCCAAACCAAAAATAATAACCGAAAGGAATGAACAAGCCTTTAGAAAAAGAGAGAGGATTTGAGTTGTTGGACCCTAGTTCACAACCTTGTCATGTTTTACCTTTGAATGTTCACTCTTATACTATGGCTTTTGATAAAATAATTACCCATTAAAATAATGTGTTGGTTACAAATATAATTCCATGAATCAAATTCAAGTATTATTTTTTATTTGAATGGGAAAATGATTCATGTTTTATTGGGCTCCTACAACCATAAAGTATAACATAAAATAACATAAACTAGTCATGGAATAAGCAACCTACCAGGTTAACCAACAAAGAGGGACACTAAATAATAACCATTAACCTTCCATAAAATAAAAATAATAGACAAAAGAAAAGCTACAAAACCATGAAGTGTAGTAATAACTTAATAAAAATAATCCTAAGAGTTAACTTTAAATAATATTTATGGATTATATATTACCTCAGTATTGTATACTTGGAAAACTCATACCTTGGTCATTCATGTCTATTCTATACCTTTCCCACTTTTGTATGTATCGTATATAATATATGTTGTGACCCTTAGTCTATATATTAGTATGGGTAACCTTATGTTGATGATCAAGGCCTAATATATTTCACATAATGCTTAAAACATATTTATCTTCCATCTCTACAAGTTATGATCATGTACCTTCTTTTTTTCTCCTTAGACACTTCCATCTAAGATAGACACCTGAATTAATCCAAGTGTATTGTTATGACGTAAGTATCTAGTGCCCCAGAGTCATATAATTTTCAAATGAAATTGATCCTAATGGTTAGCCTAAGTAATTTAATGTGAGTTATCTCCTAATAAGATTGATATAAATACAAGATAGACCCTCATTCATTTCTCACATGGAAAAAACCTAAAAAGGACATAAATAGACTAAGGAAACTTATCATAAGCATTTTATCAAGAAATCAACTCAGAATGGATTCCTTATTTTTTCCAATTAACATATCAATCATAAGTAAAACACATATATAGGTCTGAAGTACTTAAGCAACAACCTAAGAGCTATATTTTCCAAGTTACAATCTAGGTCACTATTGTATTTGATTATCACATATTTCTTGAGTCACACAAAGCCAACATATAGGGCATAAAAACAATAGTCTAAGTCCCTCTTTGAAGTATTGTCTATGTAAGTATCACTCATTGACATAGGGGTCTTTGGGATCATCTTGAGATTGTATGCCTACTAACTCATTTTTCCCAAGGTCACCATGAAGATGAAGGACTAGGGTTTTTTAATTTAATAAGGAGTGATAGTCCATGACCTAGATATGAATGCATGCAATTGAAGGTGAATATAAAACCATAAGAATCTAGGTGGTCCCACCCTATTTAAATATTTATTATATATAAGACACTTGCATCAAACCCAAACACTATAATTGACATAATTATCTAAGGTTGATGTAATTATCTTGAGCTACAAGGGAACTTAATTTCGAATTTGACAACTATTATAAAATTATCTTCTAGTCTGATTCCTACCTATCCTAGATACAAAATTGTATTAGCATTAGAAATAGTTAATCATATTATTTTTTATTATTTCCATACATATATTACTTTTACTTTCTATATTTAGCCTATCTCAATTTAATAAATTTAGCATATGTTATATCAAAATTTAGAATCTAATTGGACTACTATAGCTTTTATTATCACCCTTGTGCATTTTAATTTCTATATACCACATAAATAATAACTTTTATTAATATTAAGCTAGAAATAACTCATTTTAGAGTTAAACATTTGCTGAACCTGATCTTGGAATATCAAACCGTAGGTAAAATTAGGATTTTTATTTTTTTTCCATTGTTGATACTTGATTGCTATATTTTTTTCCAATCATATTTTCCTTTGATATCTCTATTAATTATTAAATGGTACAATACCTTATAGTGGTTATTACTTATTATATCTCATGCCTAATTAAATAATTTCTATATATAATGGATTCAAAACCTACATTCATACTATATAAATACAATATTTTAATATTTTATTAATTATTGATGATTTATCTCTTTCAAGATCCCATCAAAACTCAATATCTCTAAGTGAACTCCTTAAAGGGTTAAGTAAGAAAGGGGTATGTAGACCATTGGTGCTTCACAATATTATTGTTCCCTAGGTCACCACTTAAAACCAACACAAGTCACCTCCATTATATGATCTTCAAAGAAATTCAACACCTTAAATAATCCCTACCATATCTAAAAAGCACTTTTTACCATCTTAAAAACATATTAAAATGAGCCAACCATATTCTAGGAATCAAACACATTACATGACTAAGTCAAACCAACCAACATAGTCTAGGACCTAACTGTTTTATTTCTTAAACAACTAGATTGACCAGGTCGACTATGTCAGCTAAAAATTTAGAAGCATTTAGGGTTAGATCTGAATACATAAACTCATCATTTCCATTTGAATAGAGAGAGATAGAGATAATTATTCATTTATACTTATTTACAATATGTTCTTCAACCATTCTACTCGAGGAACCATTACTTAAGGTTTACACTTGGAGAGAAGAATCTTTTCTTATGGAAATGTCTTGGATGTATAAGATAAGTATTATAGCCTAGATATAAACAATATTTATGATCCTTATGAACCCTGACAACCTATTTTAAAGCACCATTGTTCAAGGGAGAGATTGAGCCTCGACAAGTTTATCTTCAAGGTAAGTATTACTCACTTTTATTCCTCTATTTTGATAGATATAAGTAGCATAAGTAATGGATTTTGAATTTGTTCTCTCCCCATGCTTAGGATCACCTTTATATTGAATTAAACAGAGTTATTCTTCACATGTTTAATTTTATGTTTATTATCCCCCATTTGTGTCATAAGATTTGATGAGAACTAGATTAGATTTACTTTACTTTATTAGAAAACATAGGACATAGCTAGGGTTATTATGTGGTATTTATCAAATAAAAGCTTTAGAACTCTCTCTAGTGATATTTAATGGTAATATATGTATTAGTTACTTTTAGTATATCCATATTGATCATGACCCTGATTGTCTAAATATACCAACAAGTTAAAGGGATAGTTTGATATATCTTCTCTAATTTAAGATTAATTTCTAGATCAGCTTCACTTTCCCTTGTATGCATTATGGTGAACCTACTATGAACTAAACCTTGTATGTTTTCATTCATGATTTCATTTATTATCATTTATTATTTATATCATTTTACATCACTGGATCAGATTTATTGAATTAATCTAACATTATATTGGTAGGTTTAATAAATATTCAATCTGATCAAATCTATTTTTCTTTGTGCATGTCATCTTCAACAAAAAGTGACTAAATTGATCTATATGACTCAGTTCTATTCTTTGCATATATTTTTAAAAAATTATTCAAACTACACAACTCTATTAATAGGTAAAAAATATGCATCTAGATGACATGGTATAAAAACCATAAATTTAGCACCATTAAAATCATCAAGCTCATTCATACCAACTTAGTCATTTATTTTCCTTTATTTAAGTCATTTTTTTCACAATTTTATGCATATAAAACTATAACTATATAGTAAACTAAGTTTACTAGATTAATTTAGCTCTATATATTTTTCTTTCCCTAAAAAATCAGTCGACTCATTCAACTTTGTTTCTTTGGCCCTTGATTCAAAAGACAAAATTGACCCAATTGATTATGTTTTATACTATTTGCATACTCAATCAAACGTAGTGACCCTATACTCTTCATGTAAAGTAACTAACTCATATTTATATTAATTAACTTATACTTCATTTTACTACTTGATTAGATTAACACACATAGACTAAATAGGAAGGTTCAATTTATCAATTTAGTCACATTGCTCTTTATTTTATTCACACATGATTTAAAACCATATAATATCAAAAAGTATAAAAAAATCTACCCAATGTCTACATACTTGGATTTCATCCCCAAGGGGGAAGTCGACTCAGTTTTATGGTTGAGCAAAAATATGTGGTTGATGGTATATATTGGTAAAGCACCCGACACCCTTATCATTCCTTGATTGGAAATTTAGAGGGTAGGACCTAATACTAATACAATACCATCACTAATAAATATCTTTTTTATAGTTAACTACCTAAAACCATCTTTATCTTAGCTTTCTAGTTCCTTTCTAAAGCCAATGCCCTATCACATTTATTTATAAACTTATAATTTTAAAAAATTAGGAAAGACAGTATAGATTAGCATTTCTATTTTTAGTATTATTTATCTCTCATTGATAATTGTATGTTGTATTGAAACACTTTTATTAGCTAGCATTGCTACAAGGTTTGTGATGTGTGATACAACTAGATCAACATATTTGACATAGTTTATTATTTGTTTATTTTGTTTTTTTGCTAAATAACACTAGATCATCTAGATTCATAACTCTCAAAACCTATTTTTACCCTTAGAACATAGTGACCCACTCGATTATCTTTCTCATATTTTTACCTTATACAAAACATAATCATTCTATCTGACCTAGTCTCTCATAGGATTGTCTCTAATGCTTCCCTATAGAACATACTCAACCCACTCGACTATGTCCTTTCCTAGAATTTTATTTGGTCTTCCTTTTGAACTCAGTCAAAATGGTCAACCCTATACCACTGGGTTAATTTATTTACTTGGCTTGAAATCCTACTTAACCAATCTAATTTTATATCTAACTAAATTTACTCCTATTTTTCACCTTTTCTCTTTGGTATTTGATCATCATTCCATGTGTCATGAGATCCACTATTAAAATATTTTTGGATAACCTTAATCCATTTAGATGATACATGGGGTATTATTTCCTTCCTACCTTTTTTACCCAATAGGATAATCACTCTTGGTGCACCTTCTCTCACCCTTCATATTTGGACTACAATATGGTTAAAATTACCTCAACTAATATTTCACACTTCTTAATACAATTCTATATTAAAATCACCTTATTATATTATAGGAGTAGTTAACACAATCATAACCAATAATCCTATAATAAAAAATTTAAACACCAATACCCACCACCTAATAATCCTTCACCTAAAAACCCATCCCCTAATACCAATATAGGGAATTCTCCTCCAACCAACCCCAACAACCCAACTTTAAAGACTAATAATCCTAATCCACCAATTGCCAACCTCATATTATTTCCCAAATAGTTAAACAAAGGAATATTATGTAAACATTTAATACTTATAATATGATCCAAATTCAACATCATTTATTAAACATGGCTAATCATCCTCTTATTCTATTACCTCAAAATAACCAAAATTTTATCCCTCCACCTCTTTGATATGCCATGAGAAATATCATTCCCTAGCCCCCTATGCACAAAAAGATGCTCCAAAATATACAAAATTAACCTTTAGCTCCCTTCTTTATTTATATTGATATTGGAAATGCATCTATAACTATTAAATATGATGGAACTAAAGACCCCACATCTTTTCTTAAAGCATTTGGTAATCTTTATAAAGAGTGGATTCAATCCAATACATTTGATACTACCAAAATTCTAGTCAAAGCATTTAGAGAAGATGTATTAGAATGGCATAATCAACTCCTTCATCATTCCATAAGTCAAATCTAAGATTTATTCAATCCTCTAGTAAAATAATTTCAACATAATGATCTTCCTAAAAAATTTATTAGTCACTTTATCAATGTTAAATAATCCCCTTATGAATCATCTCATGATTTCATGAAATGATGAAAATATTTAACTCACAAATATGATCATAACATGATTGATCAAAATTTATTTAAACTATTTATAACTTCTTTAACACCTTCCATTTAATATAAGATTTAAACTTTTCCTCCCCAAAATCTAAATGATGCAATTGATAAAGTTAAAAGATAATACTTTCTTATGAAACAATTTGAGCCCAACCAAAAATAGATAAAGGGATCTTTCTAATATTACAATAATGTGATTATTAGAAAACCTCATCAAATGAAAGTAAGACTACTCAAAGTGGATAACCCCCATGTTTTGCATGCACCATTAATAGTTCAACACATGAAGCAATTATTAACTCCTTTAAACCTTTCACCTACACTACTAATCCACCTACATGGTATAATCCTAACATTGTTTTGGTTTGACACTGATGTGGGTCATTCTCATGAAACATGTTGTAGGATCCTAAATTTATTTATTTATTTTATGTTAGTAGATACATTAAACAATGATGCTATGATCAAAATACATCATCATGATTATGTCAAAGCCTCTCAAAATAAACAAGTTACCATTCCTTCATTCTCTAAACCTCCAAAGAAATTTATAATTCTAACCAAAAAAATTAAAATGAATATATCTATGCAATTGACATTGATTATGATAAATATTACACCCATTCTCAATAAATGAATGTAGCCAAAGTCAATTATAGATGTAAATTTGCCCATAAAGACTAAATCATCAACTAAAGAACAAATTCTCAAAAACACCACCACCACCACTACCACTACCATACCTTCTAAAATAAAAGAGGAAACACTGCCACAACTAGAACCTCAATCTACTTATCCTATTATTCCAAAAAAACATTGCACCTCCTAGGCCCCATGTTAGTTATTCATCTTCTAAATCTCATTGGAATTTCTTGGAAGAGCTCAATTAAATACCATTCAAAATACCTCTGATGGATTTAGTACATACTTCTCCATATCACTAAAAATTCTTAATGCAACAATTACAATACACTGAAGAAACACCATCCCATGAGGTGGAAAAACCTCCTCAAGACCCTTTACCAACAGAAATACATACTATTGAAACTATTTGTACATCTTATAAAACTTCCATAGAATTTATTTAAAAAGAGATTATTAATGATGAAATTAATTTTCAATCTAGTTATCAAACCAAATTCATTAAAATTACAATTAATAGCACACATATTTAAAAAGTCTTAGTAGATGAAGGATCAATAATTAATGTTGCCTTCCTTTGGTTAATTAAACAACATGGATATACCAAAGATAGCCTTAAATAAAAATATATCACATGTCAAGGATTTGATAATACAAATCAAAAATCACTTGGTTGAATTTATCTCCCCCTCAATATTAGACCAAAGACCATAGGTACCCAACTCATGGTCCTTAATTTACCACTATCCTACAACATACTCCTAGGCCATCCATGGATATATTATATGAAGGATATTTCCTCCTCAAGTATTTAATGTATTAAATTCATCCATATTGGAAAATTATATAAAAATTAGGCCAATCATAATCTATGGAGTATACAACTACCCAACCCCAAATCTCAATATCACATTCTAACTATTCGATGCATTAGTAGTGCACCTCTACCTGAATTCATTAACATGAATCAATATTTATAGGTCACTCTTTTTTATTCTAATGATGATGAACCTAATGATTGGAAAAACACTTTTAACACCACTAAGTTACCTCCTTACATTTTAGAGTGTCTTCCTCCTTTTCTTCCACATTATTGTACCATACTTCTAGTAGATGAGATCACTTAAATTCTTCCTATATGTAATGCACAAAAATCTTCTTACACTAAATATGACTTCACATGTAATGAGTATGGAGTGGAAAGATTATTTAAATATCTTTTAGTAATGTCTCCCTAAAAATTTAGTGATTTAGGTGCATCCACTTTTGATTATCCCTTAGAGACAAATACATGTAGTATTTACCACACATATGATGATAAATATATCATGGCTCATGCTTAATAATGTGACTTAGATGTACAACACTATGAATAGACTTCAGCCAAAATACATGGCTTCAATCATGATGTTCAAGTCATTCATATGTCGAATGATAGTGAATATAAATCAAAGGTCATGTATCTCCCATTAATTATCTACTCTCAATACTCCATGGGTACTTAAACAAGTCTCAACTCTAAACAATTTAGAAACTTCTATACCATATATACCTTACACACAACCAACCAATATACCAACTTCTCTACATTATCATGATCTTCTAAATGCCATTAAGGCTACCCATCTCAATTCAATTGAATCTCCATCTACAACACAACCTAAAACACCTATCACTAATATAATTGAATCTACTCAACCTAAACCTACAATTAAACCTAGACCTAAAATTACCTTAGATTCTAAATCAAAAAGTGTATCATAAATACATTTTAAATATGATTGCAATAGTAATAAAATAATTGATCTCAAATTATATGTTGAATACTATGTACCTTTACCCATGATCCATAGTGATGAATCTATACTTGTTCTACTCTATGCTAGAGAACTTCAGCTTCCCTGAAAACATCATAAACTTTGAAAGATCACATGAAAAGCTCTTTGTTTTAATAATTTCATTTCTAGTGTGGATCCGAAAAAAATACTATTTATTCTCTTCCTCATGATCCATATCATTTCCAAGACATAAATTCTATCCTCATTGAATAAACAATAAAAATATAATATGTTATACTTATTAGTTATCTAAATAGCACCCAATAAAGGTTAGATTTTCTCAAGACTGACCCATACCTAGACTCACATGGGAATGATCTAAGGCTGTGGGATACCTATATCTAGACTAGATATTTAGGGACTTTTAATGAGGCTAGTTCCTTAGATATGATATTTGGACCTTTCTTTCTAAGACCTAAATAAGTTGGGGTGAAAATAGTTAAGAGATTGTATAAAGTGAAACCTATTCTAATATATGGTGATGCACTAGGAAATTTTTAGATCCACTCTTAAGCTCAGACTCTTTAATACACTAATGGACTATGAAAGAAGCTAATTCAATGCTTACTATAGTTTATATATAAAAATATTTCATATAGAGGTCAATTTGATGCACTCATACTAGGTATAAATTAAATATGGTCTGGTTAAAGACACTTAAATTTAGTTGTCCACTATATCCTTGAGAGATCATTTATAAGACACATTAAATGATATGTAAATAAAGTTTCTAGAACTTAGGTGGATCTTGGGCCTATAAAGCTAAGATAAAAACCACTTTTACATATCAAACAAATATATAACAGTAAACATAGATTAGTAAACCACTGTAAAATGCTCTATTCATTAATTTAAGAGGTGAAAAATATAATTCTAGTAACTTCTAGTAGTAATAACCCAAGGGATCCTCATCAATAACTTGAAGGATATACTTATAGAATAAAGGAATCTAAAGAGGGGGAGTTTTGGTTCTCAAATGGTAATCAAGCAAGCTCAAATCCATTTAAAATGCTTCTACAATTGTCTCTACAAATTATGCTCATTCAAACCATTTTTATTGATCTAGGTTACTTTAAATGGTTACATAGTTACATTAATGTTCCTTCTTTTTATAATGGAAAAGTTAAATTATTCTGAGATAGGATCCACCATCCATGCAATTACAATAACTAGGATAGTCAATTAGAATCTTGTCTTATTGTGAATTATTCCTAACTAGGTCATTGTGGCATGCATATTAAAGAGAAGGGCTCATTCTCATGCAATTGGTCCTAGAGATGAAACTGTTGGGGGCTACATGTATACCTTTATGGAACCCTTTAAAAATATAGACCCCCCTTATAATAATGGTGAACATAGGCATATAAATATCCATCTATGATGCAAACCCTCAAGTTAGAGGTCTATATTTAGCCTTAATGGTGGTCCCTTTATGTCCTTTACCCTAACTATAAGACTATGTTTGCTCCATATATTTTGAATGAGCTCTAATGGTGAATCGATGGTCTTGGAAGACCATGATTTCCTTGGTTAAAAATGGATTCTCAAATTCCATTGGAGGTCCTAGGCTCACCTTTGTTTTAATTGGATGTCGATATTTGACATAGCTTGTTGACATATGGACCTTTACTCACACCATTGATATTGATCTATATAATAGAGTGAGAGCCATCAATCCTATCCTTGACTTGTCAACTCTATCCTAGCTTGTTCCATGTGTCCATCACACATTGATTTCAAGATCATGTTATTAATTTATCAGCTTTAGTTCTTGTGCCATGTGGTGGGCTCTTGAGCTCCTTGACCTTTTGACTCATCTTGCACCATTGGATCAAGATTTATGATGTAATGTGGACCATTAGATCTATTGGGACCCAATATCTGATAACCAATGACTATTTGAGGAGCTTAAATTTAACATCTATGATCTATCAAATGACATTCATATGGCCATCATTGATGTTCATGCTACCATCAAATTTAAGCTCAAAATGGTTCATTTTTCTCCACTTTTATTTTAATATTTGCACAAATGTCATACTCTACTATGTTAATTTTGAAGCTTCATAACTTGAGCTAGTAATCTCACCTAGATTTTAAACTTTTAGATCATGTTCTTGGAATGAAGAAACACCTTTGACTTTAATCCTTTGGCTCATGGGGGCTTCCAGAGTGAAGATAAAAAATACATAATTGATAGGAGATGTCATGATGATGATCTAGTTCCTAAAGCTTGCATAATTTACCCTTTACTCAACCCTTCAGATTTTTCATGATCTCCCAAGACTTTGTCAATTTTGTCCATACCCTTACATGCTCATGAGTACCATGAGATCCTACTTAGATCTCTCTACTTGCATTGATTGACCCATGTTTAAGTCATTTGGTTTTATATTTCATTAAGAACCTACTAGGCTTATCCTTCCAACTATAGGTAGAGCTTGATATGTGGGAGAAAATGGCCAACACTTCTAGAAACTCACTTGGATTGATCATCCTATTGGTCATGGGACCTAGACTTTGATCAAGCTTGTTCAAGATGACTAAATGAATGAAATGCTACTTACAAAAAGACTTTGCTTGACTTTTGGAAACACTTTTTAGAGTAATGGGGGGAAATAACAAAGAAAAAAACAAACCAAGTAACAACAAACAAAGAAAACTAAACAATGTGTAAGAGAACTTAGAGGAAAGATAGAGCTAACTACCTATGTATAAGGGGCAAGATATAGAACTAATAGTCAAACTTGAGATACCTCCCATTGATAGGAATGGGAGGGCTCTCTCCACTCAATATAACAAGCTCAAAGGCATTGATTTATTTATAACTTATGATGACATAGGGTTCACTCTAAATGTTGTCAAACTTGGAGTGTTTTCCTAGTTTTGCATAGTCCTCATACCATTTGAGGACTATGTCACCTTATTAAAATGTCCTTAAAGAATCCTTTTGTCAAATGACTTCTTCGCTTCGTGTTACTTGGACCATATGTTATGTATGGCATCATATTTAATCTCCTCTAGTCCTCTTAGTTCATTCATTATGACCTTCATTGTATCACTTTCTAGAAGTTCTAATCAGTGTAAAAACGCTAAAGTTAGAAGTTTTAATAAGATGGGTATCCTTGATTCTCTTCCATAAACTAAGAGATAAGGAAAATGAGTAATGGCCTTCTTGGGGGTGATCCTATAACACCATGAATCAATCTTCATCTCTATATGTGAATGTTAGGATCCTACTCCTTAAGAGCACAATTGATTACCTTTGTATAAGTAACTAAACATGAAATTTAACCAAAAGTAATATGTAACTAGAATTTAGAAACAACACAGAATATGAGAGACAATACAATCTTGTATTAACACTCTTCTAGAAGGAAATACAATGAAAAAAATCTCACTCTTCCCACACCTCTTGGGCGTACAGTAATTCTTCCTCAAGAGTTCTCTCTCTCAATTACAACCACAATCAACTCAATACCAATTTGTTGTTCCCTCTAGTCAGTAACAATATTGCCAATACCATCAAGTACTCAAACTACTCCAAGTAGATCTCCTTGATCTTACTACCCCATAGAACTCCTTTGACCTTGCACACACACACACACCTACAGATCAATTGACCTTACTTACCATGTAGATCTCCCTGATCTTGCTACCTACAAATTAAATGATCTTACACACCTAGAAGAACCCTTGTTCTTGTCCTTAACAAGTCCTTTTGATCTTTCATGCTTTACAATATAGCCCCATGGGTCTCTTAAATAGATCCCATACAAACAATAATTAGACTTCTCAATTACAATAATTAGAAATGTAGACTCAAGACTAAAATTAGTCTTTTACATTCAAACTAACTATCCATCTAAAATTAGACCAATTCTGGAGATGCATGCGAATGCACACACACAAGCTGCCGACGTCAATTCCTATCTGACTGATGATGGCTGACCCCTAACCAATGTTAGTTATTGTGTAACTAAATATGACTAATGTTAGTTGATCAGTCTGATGTTAGTTACTTTAACACTCAACAACCTCCACCATTTACGTCAGTGAAGCTTTTAGCTCCATAACTTAACAATCTCTCACTTGGAGATAAATAGCTGCACCTATACCTATACTTGTACATCATCTAATTTTGTTTCCTAGCTTGTATCCCTCTTCAAGTTTAATATTGAAGACCAACAGAAGTTGAATGAAGATTCAACTTCTCCTTTGTTCCCAGCTTTGTTAACATTTTCACAAGGTTCTTATCCTTGCTAGCCACCATGACTGCAACAACCTTTTGCATCTCAAAAATATAGCTAGCCACCATACCAACAACAATGAACACATATCTTGTGGTGCTTCTCCTATCATCCAAGTAACCTGCCATATCTGAATCTACATGCCCATGTAGAGAAGTGCTTGACCCTGCATAACATAAATACTTGTTGGTCCCTCTCAGATACCTGAGAATCCACTGAACTACTTTCCAGTCCTCCTTTCCCAAATTGGCCATAAACTTGCTAACAACTCCCACTAATTGGGTAATATTAGGTCTAGTACACATGTACTCAACCTCATCATGTGATTCAAGACACTATTTTATGAACTATCCAACCATAGGTGTGTTAACCGGTTCTGCATCTTGCATATTGAACCTCTCCACTACCTTATTCACATAATCCTCTAGAGACAAAATCAACCTCTGACTTTCCCTATCTCTAGAAATACTCATGCCAAAGAATTTCTTTACTGCTTCCAAATCCTTCATGGCAAACGTCTAAACTAATTTTACACTTAGCTCAGCAACTCCTTGCATGTGTGACCCTACAACAAGCATATACACTATATACATTAATAGGGTAATGTAGCTAATATTATGCAACTTGGTAAAATAAACATAATGGTCACATTAACATTGACTAAATCCATGCTTTGTCATACCCCTATCAAACCTTAAACACCATTATACTGCAGCTTGCTCAAGACCATATAACTTGTCCTTCTATCTCATCTATCCATTCTCTCCTTTCTTTAACCTAGGAATCCATTCATCTTTCAGTGCTTTCATCTCGGCTAGCAACTCTACCAAATCTCCCATTTGGTTCTTTCCCAAGGAATCAATTTCCTTATTCATGCCATGCTCCCACTATTTCCTGGATTCTACCTGCATTACCCCTTCAAAACTTCCTGGTTCTTGACCATCAGTGAGTAACAAGTAGTGTAAAGAAGGGGAATAATGAATTTGAGGCTTACTTACCCTTTCAGTCCTCCACATGGGCATTTGAGACTTCTTGACAACTCGTTGTCCACCCAAAATTCATTCTGATAGTGATCGATCTCGATCACCTCTGGCTAACCTCAGTCTACAACTGACTGATGTCAATTCCACTTGATCACTAACGTTAGTTCCTTGACTGACCTTGATGTCCACCTATTTGAATTCACCACTTTTGTCTGCACATGACTGATGTCGATTCCTACCTATTTGACATTAGTTCTCACCTGATTAATGTCGGTAACTATGTTTTCGTGTGAGTGATGATTTTTACCCATGATCTCATTTTGGATCATAACCTTGTCCAAATCAACACTGCCCTGCTCAAAATTATTTAGCCCCTTGAGCTGATCTCTATCCATCATCTTCTCCTTGAAAACCAAGGCTTTCTAGTTCTTAACTTTGTCAAAAACATCATATTTCCTCTTCCTAAAATAAACCCAATCCTTTCTTGAAGCATAACACTGCTCATATAAATCTCAGTCTATTAGATCTAAAAGCTTACCATTTGACTTAAGAACATGCATCCCCTTCTCACTCATGTGACCAAGCCTATAGAGAAACATCTTTGCATCTACATTTGAAGTAGATAAAATAGAAAGAGAATCAGTAATACAAGTAGATAGATAAATAGTACCTACTTTCTTACCACATGCTAATTCAAGTGCACCCTTGGAAACATTCCAAGATTCCACTGTGAGAGTTATTGTGTAACCCTCATCACCCAATTTTCCTATAGAAATTAGACTCCTCTTCAGGACTGGGACATGCATGACATCCTTCAACACCCATGTGTTGCCCATCTGGAATTTCAATTGCGCTTCTCCTTTGCCAACAATTTGACAAGGCTCACCAACCCCTAAATAAATTTTTCCAAAGTCTCCATGGACATAATCATAGAGAAATACTCTATTTGGGGTTGCATGGAAAGAGGCAACAGAATCTAAAACCCAAGATTCTACTTTATCTAAGGAACTTATAAGAGCATCCCATGCAACAATACCTACATCGTTTGCTTCTTTATTTCCTTCATGCTAATCTTCTACCAACCAACAATCTTTCTTTCCCTACCCTTTCTTTCCACAATACAGTAATGGATAACTATTGAGATTAAATTTCTCCATTCTTAGCTTAATTTCTTCTACCATTGCTTTACTCCCACTCAAACAAAAACCCCTGTGAGTGACTTGTAATCAACAAACACTAACTTGCTCCAAACTAGGCTCTGATACCACTTGTTAGGATCCTACTCCTTAAGAGCACAATTGATTACCTTTGTATAAGCAACTAAACATAGAATTTAACCAAAATTAATATGCAACTAGAATTTAGAAACAACACAGAATATGAGAGACAATACAATCTTGTATTAACACTCTTCTAGAAGGAAATATAATGAAGAAATCTCACTCTTCCCACACCTCTTGGGCATACAATAATTCTCCCTCAAGATTTATCTCTCTCAATTACAACCACAATCAACTCAATATCAAGTTGTTGTTCCCTCCAATGAATAAAAATACTACCAGTCCCATCAAGTACTCAAAGTACTCCAAGTAGATCTCCTTGATCTTGCTCCTTGTTGTGTTACAGATCTCCTTGATCTTGCTACCCCATAGATATCCTTTGACCTTGCACACACACACCTGTAGATCAACTGACCTTACTTACCATCTAGATCTCCCTGATCTTGCTACCTATAGATCAACTGATCTTACACACTTGGAAGAACCCTTGTTCTTGTCCTTGACAAGTCCTTTTGATCCTTCATGCTTTACAATACAGCCCCATGGGTCTCTTAAATAGATCCCATACAAAAAATAATTAGACTTCCCAATTACAATAATTAGAAACATAGACTCAAGACTAAAATTAGTCTTTTACATGTAAACTAACTGTCCGTCTAAAATTAGACCAGTTCTAGAGATGCAAGTAAATGCACACACACACAGGTTACTGATGTCGGTTCTTGTCTGATCGATGCCAGCCGACCCCTACAATGAATAAATCTCACTCTTCCCACACCTCTTGGGCATACAGTAATTCTCCCTCAAGATTTCTCTCTCTCAATTACAAACCAACTCAAACACAGAGTTGTTCCCTCCACCAGTAAGTGACAATCAACTCAACCATTATTGCCTACTTCCAGTCCACCAAGTACTCCAAGTACTCCAAGTAGATCTCCTTTGATCTTGCACACTTGCAAATCAACTAATCTTACTTACCATGTAGATCTCCCTTGATCTTACACTTGGAAGAACCCTTGTCCTTGTCCTTGACAAGTCTTTTTGATCATTCACACTTTACAATATAGCCCCATGGGTCTCTTAAATAGATCCCATACAAACAATAATTAGACTTCCGAATTACAATAATTAGAAATGCAAACTCAAGACTAAAATTAGTATTTTACATGCAAACTAACTGTCCATCTAAAATTAGACCAGTTTTGGAGACGCATGCAAACACTCATACACATAGGTTGCTGACGTCGGTTCCTTTCTTACCGATGCCGACCAACCCCTAACCAATGTTGGTCACTATGTAACTGAATATGACTGACTTCAGTTAATCATTCTGATGTCAGTTACTTTAACACTTAGCAACCTCCACCATTTGCATTAGTGAAGCTTTTAGCTCCACAACTTAACAGTGAAGACCTCTAATTATCTTTTAGTGTTTTTTGATGATCTGAATCAAGTTTTTTTAGTGGACTCAGCTAGTCTATTACCCTATGGATAGTAATTTGATGAAGATGTTAGATAAATACCTTAATCAAAAGTTAATTCACATACCTCTACACTATTTAATGCCAAATCATTATCTAATATTATAGTAGAAGGTACTCCAAAATGGGTGACTAGACTCTCATAAAACTCAACCAGAGAGTTCCCATTTGCCTCCTTTAAAGGTACTGCTTCCACCCACCTAGTGAAGTAGTCTATAGCTATCAAGACCCATTTATGACCAGATCTGAATGGAGGATTTATCATGCCAATGAATTCTAAACCCCATTTCATGAAAGGCTATTTAACCTAAATTGACTTTAATGTTATATCAGCTAATCTATGTTTACATGTAAACATTACACACTTTACACACTTCCTAACCCATGCATGTGCATCTTTAAAGGATTATTTTAGATAATCTAAATGTATGTCCCCAAATTGGATGGGTTATAGTATTTGAAAAATAATATTTTTGGGGTTCTATGTAAGTTACATGTGGAGAGTATGGTAATAATTTGGATTTATTCCCAATTTAATATATTTGAGAGAATTTAAAATTATAAATTTTTGAATGATGTAGGCATGTACTTGATATTTTTCTAGTTGGACTATAGATAAGTCCAAATTATCTAAAATAGTTTCTTTTAAATAAATTAGGCAAAAAGTGACCATCTCTAATGATTTTTTAGATGTGTTCCTGGCTATAAAATGGACTCCAAAAGGATTATCATAAAATTGTTCAAAAAGCTTTTCAAATTGATTATCTTCAACACACCTTAAAAGCATACCTCCAATGTCATTTTTGAACAACACTCCATTAATCAGAATGTTTGTTATTTACTTTAGATTGAAATGTCTTCTCCTTGATGCATATAATCCCATTGGACATTTTCATATTTAAAATAACCTAGCAATATCTTGTGTCCAACTAGATGGAGGAGTAGTTTTTAGCTTCATATTGTGTATCTTGAAGTGTAAAAACCATATCCTTTTCTTCTTTCACATATTTTATAAGATGTTCACATAATAATTTACCTCATATCAGCTTTGTGAACTTAGTGATGCATACATCTCTCTTTTCACTTAAGTCTCTATCGAGGATAAAATCCTTCAAACTTGGATGAGATACCATTAGTATAATCTTTCTATTTGAAATCAAATGTCTAAATATTTTCAAACCTCTTATAATATCAAGAACATGATGTTCAACAAAATATTACATCTCCTCATAGTCGTCCAAATATTTATTGAAAAAATAAATGGGTTGCTCTAATCCTTCACTACTCTATTGCATAAACATGGTTGAAATTATATTGAATGTAGAAAAAACATACATAAATAAATCCTTACTAAAATATGGATTAAGAAAAATAGGGGCTTGGTTAATTTTTTATTTTATGGATTCAAATATCCTCTTACCCTCATTCATGCAAGTGAATTCTTGATGTTTATTCAGCATTTGGGTGAGTGGCCTTACCAATTCTACAAATCCAAGAATAAATCTTTTGATGAAGTTGATATTTCCCAAAAAGCTTTTAAATCCCTTTTTATGTTTTAAAAATGATAGAGAAAGGATTTATTCTATTATCTTTGGATCAACATAAATACCCTCTATTGAAACTACATGCCCAACTTGTCTCCCTTCATGCACTAAAAAAATACACTTCTTTGGATTCAATGAAACTCTAAATTGTCGTCATGTATCAAAAACAAATCTAAAGTGTGTTAGATGATCATTAGGATCCTTTGAAAATATATTATTTTCATCAAGATAAAATAATACCATTGCACTAAAAATAAATTGAAAGGCAACATCCACTACCCTTTCAAAAGTGGTTCCAACATTAAAGGTCCGAAAAGGCATCTTTTGGTAGGCATAAGTACCCCATTTGGTTGTGAAATCTATTTTATATTGATCTTGTTCTTTCACTAGTATCTATCTATAGCTTGAGTACCCATGTATTAGGTAAAAACTTTGTGAATTTGATACCCTCTACAAGATTTGATCCATAAAAGGAATGGGATAGAGGTCTTTCATTAACACATTGTTTAAATATTTAAAATCCACACATAGTCTTATCTCTCTATTTTGTTTTCTCTCTAGTACAAGGTTTGCTACCCATATTTAGTGATTGATAGGAAATATTATACTTAACTCAATCATCTTTGTAAGCTCCTTTCTCGTGATAATTTCAACCTTCAGGTTGATGGGCCTTTACTTCTATCTTACTATTTTTGCATCATATTAAAGATCAATAGTATGTTGCACTAATATGGGATCAAACCCTTTGAAATAATGGTATTCTCTAGAAAATAAATATATGTACTCATTACATAATTAAATTAAAGCTACTCACTTATAATTAGTGTTCACTTTGCTCCATTTGAGTGGCTTACCTTTAACTATATGAACTTACTCATAATGTTCTTCTTTAGAAGAGATACTTACCTTATCCTTTCCAAGTTGATCATCTTCATTGAAAATTCTCTCCAAAGTTACTAAATCTTTAGGCATATTTTTTAATCTCAATTTCACAATCTGATCTTCATATTGACATCATAATTTATTTTGATTCTTTGAGCAAAATTTTGGCTTATTCTATAGGAAACAAGCTATTTGTTTATGATTATCGAAGACATGCCAACTTACAACATTATTTGGAACTGAAGGCCTACATATAACCTTGGTTTAGTTTTGATATTTATTTTCCTTGAGACGGTCCACTATATCATATTGTTCTCTTATGGCAGAAATTTTATCTACATGTTGATTGGCTCCTTTAGGAATGGAACATATATCAAACGTTAAGAAGTCTTCCATGAGGTCTCAATCTCTGTGTTTGTAGGCATTTAAGAGGGGGTTGTTTTCTACACTTAAAAATTTGAATTTTTTTACTACCAACTCACTATCACCTCTCACCTAAAAAAGCTTAATACCTCTCCTTGTAGCCCACTAAAGGCCATGAATAAGAA
Organism: Torreya grandis; assembly: GCA_037957365.1. Lineage (NCBI taxonomy): Eukaryota > Viridiplantae > Streptophyta > Pinopsida > Cupressales > Taxaceae > Torreya > Torreya grandis. Next base: position 925,080 of record JARHVA010005231.1, on the reverse strand, counting down.
ATTCATATTCTATAGTTTTTGATTTACAACTAAATTGAAACCTAGATAAATAATAATACCTTTGATTTTGAGGTGAAACAACATTTCACCAGCCCCACTCCCATTCTTTGATTTGGATCCATCCAAGAATAAATTCGATACGCCCTCTTGATCTTGCTTTGGGTTGGTGAGACTAGGTAATGAGTCACTTTCTTCATACATGTAGTATACACCAAAACCAACTTCTTAAATAATTTTATATGGTTCATACCCATGTTTATCATCATCCCACTCATCCAATAGTAGATCCAATATGCCTTCAAGTGGCTTAAATGGTTCTTGATCAATATTACCCTCATCTTCATTTTAAATAGTGTAATTCATATTATACATATTTGGCATACATGGTTCAAATTGGAATATATAAATAGGATCTAATATTATAGTGATTTTGGTCCCATATCTTGTTCTAAAAACCATATAATACTAAACCAAAGAAATATAACATCCTATTTTAGTAGTGAAATCCTTGGATAGGCATAGTGTAAAGTATGGAGGTAAATCAACAATAACTATATCTTATGAAAGGGTGAAATTTATACATGTAGCAAGTATAATATTAAGATATTTGAGGATGCCCATAGTTTTAATAAGAGAACCATCTAACTGTAACACTCCTTTTTCATGAGGTTCATACTTCAGCCCTAGTTTGTCATATATGGATTTAGGCATGATAGAAGTATTAGCTCCACTATCAATCATACAATTATGGAAAAGAAAATCTCCTATGATAATTGAAGGATAGAATGGAGGAGGATTAGTCACCTTATGGGCTTGAGGCTCAATAAATGGGTTATATTTGGTTAGAATTTACTTTTTAGGTGGTCCATCAAAGATATTAAGATTTGAAATTTACTCTTGTAGATACTCCTTTTGTCCTAGTATTAGTAGTGTATCTAACATTGAAATTTATATAATAGTTTTCTTCATATGATCTACAATACTAAGTGGAGAAGTAACTATCCATGATTGTAATTTAGGAGTAGGAGGGGCTCCTAGATGTTGTGTGAACTAAAGGATGTAAGGCCCTTTCATATTTTACCCCTTTGGATCTTAAACCTATGTAATGGAGGTATTTTGATATAGTTCATGAGTGGTGGTCTTTTGTAGTGGCTAAGAAGGAGAAGGAGCTACCTTATCAGGACCTGAACCATCACCAATTTTGCTTTTCTTGGATATAGTATGGGCTGCAACTAAACAATCAACATTAAGAATATTTTGAATTTGGTTTGTAGCTATGTACTCAAAAGAATCTTTAGCTTCTTTAAAGTTCACAAATGTAGTTTCAATATGTGCTTTACCATTTTATCCTCCTTGTTTATTTAGAAATTTTGATTGAGTGAAGGAAGGAATGTCTCCATGTAATTGATATGCTTCCCTATTTGACTAGTTTTATTGTGAAAGAGGAGTTGAACTCTATTGTTTATAACACTAATATGAGATCTCACTAGTTGACATCATCACCATGTCATTTCCTAGATCCCACTAATTGTTCCATTTCCCTTCTTGAGCATAGTTATTCTAAGTTGGCATAATAACTCTAGAATTGCTTGGAACATTAGGATTTTATTTCCTTGACTAAGGATTTGACCCTTATCCTTGCTAATTAGACTAATAGGGTGGCCTATTTTATTGATAATTATGATTAGTATTATGATATGGCATGTATGGTGGATCTTGTTGCCTCTCAATTTCAACTAATTTATTATTCTAAGATTTGAGAAGACTCTCTATCTTCTCTAATCCATTAGTTTGATCACCTTCTATTTGATAGAATTTTGTTGAATCCAGAACTAGATCAACAATTGGAGTAGCAGGATAGATCTCTAGAAAGAGAAGCATTAATGGCCTTAGAGCCAATTTAATTATTTGTATAAGGCAATTTTGAGCCTTAATTGATACTTCAAAAGCTTCAAGTAAAGTGTTCCTTCTCATGGATCGAATCATCATACCTACATTTGAATTAAGATCCTTTAAATAGCATAGAAAAACATAGTTGGCTTTAGGCTTGATCACTATAGGAATTATGTCACAGGTCTTCTAAAACCTATAATTGAAATCCACCATGAATTCATGATTGAATCTCTTGATTATTGTAAGATGTTCCATGAGTGAAAGGTGGTCACTCTTGTATTCAAAGTGCTTGTATAAGACGTCTCCAAATTCATCCTAATTATTTATTGATACAGGAGCCAGTCCTTTATACCTTTGAAGTGTTTTCCCTTTGAAAGAAGTTTATAACAACCTCATTGGTACATTTCCCTAAGTCACATGATGCACTCAATAAATTTTAGCAATATCTATAATATGTTTTATAGGAGTAACTAGATTTTCTCTAGTAAAATAAGGAATATCCTTTAAATCTAAGACTGGAATATCATCCCATTGAGTAATATTTAGAGGAATACAACCATTGAGTGACACAAAGGCTTTCTTTCTAGGAACAACCATTTGAGGTATGGGGTTTATAAGAATGTTTAGATGAATAATATTGGCTTGAACAAGAGGAATTTATGAAATAATATGGGGAACAAGAGGTGTAGGATTAGGATTGTATTGAGAGGATTTCTTCTTTTTTGTTGATTGGAAAGATAGCTCAGATAAATCTATATATTTCCCTTTTATAGAGGATTTTGTGGAAACTCTTGGGGGCATAAAAAATATACAAATCTAAAAATAAAACTCTAGAATTTGCTACTATACTCAGATATGTAGATAAATGATTCAAACTATGTAAAGAGTCCATCCCACTAGGTGTGCTATAACTATTAGCTATCTAGATAGCACCCAATAGAGGTTATATTTTCTCTAATTTGACCCATACCTAGACAAACATGGGAATGATCTAAGGTTGTGGAATACCTATATCTAGAATAGATCTCTAGGGTTTTTTAATGAGGATAGCTCCTCATATATGATAGTTTGGACCTTGCTTTCTAAGACCTAAATGAGTCGGGGTGAAAAGAGTTAAAAGTTTGTATTAAATGAAAACTACTCTAGTAAGTGGTGATGCACCATGAATTTGTTAGATCCACTCTTAAGTTTATAATTTTTAACACACTAATAGACTATCAAATAAGTTAATGCAATGCTTACTATAGTTTTTATGCAATAATATTTCATATAGAGGTTAGTTTGATACACTCAAACTAGGGAGAAATGAAAATGAGGTCTTGTTGAAGACACATAAATTTGGCTATCCACTATATCCTTGAGAGATAAATGATAAGACACATTATATGACCTATAAATAAATTTTATAGTACTAAGATTGAGCTTGGACCTATGAAAAGTAGATAAAACCCACTTTTGCATATCAAATAAACACTAGACATAGATTAGTAAACAACTATCAAATGCTCTATTCATTACTTCAAGAGATGTAGAATACAATTCTAGTAGAGTCTAGCTGTACTAGCTTGAAGGATCCTTATCAATATCTTGAAGGATATACTTATAAAAGAAAGGAAGTAAGAGAGAGGGAGTTTTAGAACTCAAATGGGAATCAAATGAGCTCAAATCCATTTGAAATTTTGTTATAATTATTCTCATCTAAACCCATTTGATTGATCTAGGTTATTTAAAGTTATTTCAAAATTAAACTTATGTTCCATCTTGTTGAAATAGAGAATCAAGTTATTCTAAGCTAGGTTATGCCATCCACATAGTTTTAATAACTAAGCTAGTCAATTAGGATATTTTATTATTTTTAATTAATCATAACTGGTTTGTAGTGGTGGCATAATGAAGAGAAGGGGTCCTTTTCATGTAGATGGTCTTGGATATGAAATTTATAGTGGCTACGTGTATGCCTTCATGGTAAACTATGAAAATATAACTCCTCCTTCTATCAATGTCCAACATAGTCACAAAAATATCCCTCTATGATGTAAACCCTTGAGATAAAGGTCCATATTTAACCTTAATGGCTATCCCTTTATGTCCTATAACCTGACTACAAGACTATGTTCACTCCATAGATTTTGAATGAGATCTAATGGTAAATAAATGGCATTGACCATGATTACCTTGGTCAAAAATGGATTCTATACTTCCATAAAAATTCATGGGCTTGCCTTTGTTTTAATTTACTATCAATATTTTACTCATCTTGTTGACATATGGACCTTTGATCACACTATTGATCTTGATTTGTACAATCAATCCAGAGCCATCAATCCTATCCTTGACTTATCAAATATATCCAAGATTGTACCATGTTTTGGCCTCTTGATCTCCTCGACCTTTTGACTCATCTCACACCATTAAATCAAGATATATGATGCAATGCACACTATTATATCTATTGGGACCCATTATTTGAAAACCAATGGTTATTTAATGAGCTTAAACTTAACATCTATACTCCCATCAAATGATTTTTTCATGTCCATCATTGATGTTTATTCTACCATTAAATTTAATCTCAAAATGCTTCATTTTTATTGAGCTTTATTTTGATATTTACATGAATGTCATACTATGCTAGTTTAACTTTGAAGTTTCATAACTTGACCCAAAAAGCTTACATGGACTTAAAACTTTCAAATAATATTATTAGCATGAAGAACTACCTAGCACTAAAATACTTTGGCTCATGGGAGATTATTGAGTGAAGATAAAAATTGCATAATTGATCTGGTCTATTCGTTTATGGGAGACATCCTAGTGATGGTCTGGTATCCAAAGCTTGTATAATTAACCCTTTGATTGATGTTTAATAGTTTTGATGATCTCTAAAGACTTTATGAATTTGGTCCATTCCCTTGCATGTTCATGAGTACCATGAGATCATGCTTGTATCCCTCTACTTACAATTTTAGATCAATTTTTAAGTCATTTAGTTTTTTATTTCATTAGGACCCTAATAGGCTTCTCCTTCCAACTATAGGAAAACCCTGATATGTGGGTGAAAATGGTTAGGAATACCATCATATCCTAGACCCATAAGTGTCTATAAGGAACTCATGCCACAAGAGCATGATAAATTTAGCTTATTATTTGACAAGTATCATGAACCATTTGATTGGTCATATGAATATATGCCAGGTATTTATCCTAGAATAATTTTACATATCATAATCACTTACCTAGATGTAAAACCCATTAGAGAAATACAACAAAAATTTACACATGAAATTTCCACTTTATGTCCCAAAAAAATTATCAAAAATTTGGATGTCAAATTTATCAAACATATGGATGATTTTGAATGGGTATCAATCATAATCAATATTTGTAAGAAAGTCACCATGTTCATTAATATATGCATTGATTTTAGTAATATTAGCTTATCATGTCCAAAATAAAAGTTTTCATTACCTTCAATAGATGATATAGTATATTCCAATGTTGGATATGAAATGTTGTCACTTATGGATAGTTTCTCATGGTACAACCAAATTCACATAACCCATGAAGCCCAACACAAAATAACATTTACTATATAATGGGGCACCTATTTTTATGTCAAAATGCCTTTCAATCTTAAAATGTTTGAGCCACCTATTAATGTGCAATGACCCATATTTTACATAATATTATACACAATATAGTGTAAATCTATGTTTATGATATCATTTCCAAATATAAAAGTCATATAATGAACCTCACTTATCTAAATATTATTTTCAATCACCTAATCAAATATAAAGTTAGACTTAACCCATACAAATTTGTATTTGGATTTACATCTAGTAAAATTTTAGTGTTCTTAGTCTCTATTTGAGGTATTAATGCTGATCCATATAAAACAAATGCTATTTTCAACATTTATATCCTTCACTCCATTCTTAACATGTGCACTTTACTTAGAAAACTCAAGGTAATACAATGGTTCATCCATAAAATGGCTTATTGTATATACTCTATCGATTACCTTCTCAAAAAAGATAATGCTCTGTAGTAGATAAATTCATGCCATAAATATTTTTATAACATGAAATAATCATTGTTCCATCCTCGTACTCTTAGACCACCTTCAAATGACCATCATTTAATATTATATACTTCCTCTACCCCAATATTAGTTGGGGTAATGCTTTCCCAAAAAAATGATATTGGTAGATAGTATGATATTTATTACATTAGTCAAGGCCTCATCAACTATGAGAAACATTATATTAGAGTAGAATATGATTTCCTTGCTATCTTTTTCTTAAATGAAAAGATCCATCACTATATGCTTTATCAGACCACTTATGTCATTGTCCATTCTAATTCACTTCATTATTTCATATCTAAAGAATTATTACTTGGAGATAGAATTAGAAAGTGGATGGCCCTCTTGATGGAATTTGACCTTTTAATTGTCACACAAGAATCTATAAAAGGACAAGTAATCACCAACCAACTTGTGGCGGCACCTTTATTATCCACAAATCACATTTAAGATAATCTCCCTAATGACAAAATTCTTTATATTTAAGGTCTTAACCAAGATATCTCTCTTAAATATTATTTCCATAATTTCACTATGGATTTAGAAGCAAATAATTAAGAAGATAATAATATAATTCCCAATACTACTAAATCCAAAGTAATTATTGAGGAAATCCCTAAAATTACCATTTATTTACATGAAGACACCTAGACCCTCCACTTTTATGGTTCTAAATGCCTCCAAGGAGCTGGGGTAGGATGTATTATAGTGTGAACCAACATTTTAAGATCATCCCTTTTTAATTTAGGTTAAACTAGAATGTTACTAATAACATTGATGGATATGAAGCTCTAATATGAGGCATGAAAATATCACTCGACTTATGTATCCTATATTTACATGTTTTAGGTGAATCAAAACTTATTTGTTATTATATTAATGGTGAATATCAATGTAAAAGTGAAAATATAATTAAATGTCATCAAATAGAAACTACACTTGCAAAAGAGTTTGCATCTTATGCCATTTATCATATTCTAAGAGATAAAAATTCCATCATGATTATCTTTCTTAAACAAAATATCTATTTTATCCTCATCAAGTTCTTAATGATTCCCAATTTCTCATCTAATTAAGGCCACTTTATTCTATCCAAGTTAATGATTTACTAATCTATCACATTGAGGCTATCCCTATTCAAAAAATCCCTTGGTATAAAAACATAATCTAAATCCTTAAACATCAAACCTACCCTCCAAACACAAATTCTTGTGAAAAGACTAGAATACATAAAAAAATATTTTTAGTATGTCTTTAGAAGGTACCCTGATCCATTGTTTAATGCAATATCATAATTTAGAAGGTACCCTGATCCATTGTTTAATGCAATACAAGGTTCCTACTCTCCTTGAATAAATACATGGGAACACTTATAGGGTTCACTATAACAAACATGATACAACACATAAATGATTATGTATGGGTTACTTTTTTCTTATTTTAGAAAAGGATGATAATAATTTTTATAAAAATTGTAATCCTTGTCAAATCCATGATGATATAATCTACTCACCACTAGCTGAGATCCAAATAGTGGATTCTCCTTGGCCATTCTCTATGTGGGGATTAGATCTCATTATTAAATTACCTTGGTCACAAGATGGTCATGTTTTCACCATTAATGCTATTGAATATTTTACCAAATGGGCAGAATCCATGCCTCTTGTCAATTTCATGGGAACCACTATTTATAAATTTATCCTTAACCAAATCATTTGTCACTTTGGAGTGCCCCATACTATGACCTTTGATAGTGGTGGTAAATTCAAAATAAGGACATGGAATAGTTATGTGCTAAGTTCAATATTTCCCATAAAGTTTCCACACTTTACCATCCATAATGTAATGTAAAAGTAAAGGCCAATAATAAAACCCTAAACAAAATATTACAAAATACCAATCAAAAAACTCATATTGATTGACACCTTAATTTATATCCCACACTTTGGGCTTACCATACTAGCATATGTACTACCATTGGGGTAATATCATTCTCAGTAGTATATGGTTTTGAATCAGTCTTACCATTAGAATTCAAAATCCCATGTTTACACATATATCTTCCTAATATCATTCCTAAAGAATAATTATATGAATTTTGTATTCATGCCTTAGACTTTCTTGATGAACACTATGTGTCCACCTTATAACATAATCATCGATATAAGACTCACGTTTCCAAACAACATAAAAAAATGTGAAAGTTAACACATTAATTATTGGTGACTTATTCCTCAAATTAGACTACATAAATGACAAGGAAAATATGCCCAAAAATGGTGGGGCCCTTGTTTATTGAAATACATTCTTGGTCATAGTACTTAGCATATCAAAACTAATGAAGTACATGTTTTTTAAGAACCCACCAATGTGGAATTAATGAATAAATATTTGTCTTAAATAACACTTTTATTTTTATAATTCTATATATTATGCTAATAACCATTCTTGTAGGATTTCTCTAATGATCTCTCCTTTAAATCAACCTATTTTATACACAAACCTTAGACCCCTTATTTTTTCCTTTTGTTTCCATTTAATTCATGAGTTACATTGAAATACCATGGATAGGACTTGGTTTTCCTCACGAATACCTTTTTATTTCATACATAAATTCTCATGATTTTTCTCTGAAGATCATAAGTTTGTTATTTCAAAAAGATTTTTCATTTCTTTCTTTCCTCTATGAGTTGCAGTGTAAGACCATGGAAAGGACTAGGCATTCCTCACAAATACCAATTTTTTATTTTTTAACCCACTTGGGTTTCTCTTTTATAAGTTGTGTAATACCATGGATAGGACCAGGCTCTCCTCATAAAATCTACATATGATTTCCAAATATTTTTTCAAACAGAGTGTTATTTTTAGAATGTTTATAAATGGTTACAATTTTATGATCCCATATCCTCATCCTCAGGTTTTATTTATTCATAATACAAAACTTGCACAAAAAACTATGTTATCATGTTTATCTACACTTACATACATTCCTATGATAAAGAATCATACTTAATTTAGCTATATCCCTTTTCACATTGTCACATTTTTTTAATTTGAGGTATTTCAAATTGTTTCATGTTCATTTCCCCTTGATTTTACTCCCTTTCATTCCACTTTCAATAAAATAAAGTAAAATTTAAGATATAACCTTTTGTTGCACATGAGTAAACAAGACTCTTAGACAAATTGCTATTTAAGTTCTCTATATTAACAACCAAGTCCAAAGTTTTCAAATGATAGTCATTTTTAGTACCCATGTTTGATTCTTCAAATCTGTATTGAGGACAAATATAAAAATCCATCAGAAAGTTAAAATCTAAATCATTTAACACAAAAGCCAATGATCAAAAGGAAATATAAAATTAAAAAATTCAACATCACATAAAAGTATGTGATCCATAACACATCTCCTATTACTAATCAAGGCTCAAACTCCATAGTTGGCCTCATAATAGATTTGAGGTCCATTGGGGTGTGATAGGCAGTAGATTGGGATAGTATAGTTATACCTACTTTTTTACACAATTACCTAATCTTCATAGTAGACTAATGACTCTATAATGGGTCCTAAGGATGGCGAACACATTATGGGATGGTAGGTCCATTTTACTTTTCATGCATATAGCCTGCATGGGATGATAATCATACTTCATTTGATAACCCAAATTTTGTGTGGTTAGGAGAAGTTATTCAGAGTCCTTAATGTCAAAAGTCTTTGAAAAACCTTATTTTAGTTTCTTTTCTTTAATTAAGAGTTTCTCTAGCTTGATTTTTCCTACATCTCCCTTTCCACCCATTTCATTTTCCCCTTGATACGAAAGTTTGATTTTAATTTTGTTTCCCCACTTATATATTCCCCCTTCTTCACATCTTAAAAAATGTTATCACTAATTTGTTTTGGTTTTGTTTATTTTTAAGAACAAAAGTATATACTTGGGTGACTACAGATTATTCTATTTACACCATTGCTTTACATTTCTAGAATTGCTTGGTTCTATTTACCAATTTTTTTAAAATAACAATTATCATTCATTTTTTGATAACTATGTTTATTTTTATATATTCTATACTTTTTACATTATTGAGGGAGTCATATTTTTAATTATCACTTACCAATGTTGAATTTACTTTTTTCCATTATTGAGTGAGTTTGGATTATTAATTATTACTCACCAATATTGTTTGTCTTTCATGTACTTTTACCATTTATTATTCAGTTCGAAATGTTACTTCTCACTCATAAATGTTGTTTTAATTTTTATTTCCCATATTTTTTTAATTAAGGATTGTTACTAATTTCACATTGATGTTAGATTTTAATTCTTGATGTATCCTTAGTTTGATTTGGTTTTTTACCCTTCTTACATAAGGTACACTTGTTTGAATTTTTTAGTCATTTATTAGCCTTATATTTTTTATTACTCAATTTACTCTAAATTTTAACTTGGTCATTTGGTTATAACTTAGAATTTATCACCATATAGAATTTATCACCCTATGCTTACAAAACTTTCTAGTAAATCATGCCTACACATTTTAGTTATCTTGACTTTCCTGCATTTGTTTTTCTCTTTCTTTCATCTTTGTAGCCCTAGGGTTTATCAAAATAAGTCTGTATGTCCTCCATAGTAAAAAATGTAAATATAATAGACAACCATTCAATGATAAATATAATTCAATGTATACATCAATTACTTATATATTTCATTTGTTTCCTTTTAGTCATTTAATTTTAGTTATTTTATGATTTAAAATATTATACTTTACTTAGCTCAACATTGTGTGTTTCTATGTTCTTTTCTCGAATCACTATCCCATGTTACAAATACATGACATGTGATGAGATTAAAGAGGGACTTATGTATACACATAATATTTTTAAACTTTAATAATTATTGATGCTTTCTCTCTTGTAATAACTCATCAAGTCTCAATATATCTTAGTGTATGCCTTAAAGGGTGCACTAGGAAAGTGGTGGGAAAACCGTTTATGCTTTGAAATATTATTTTTCCTTATACCACCACTTATAACCAACACAACTCACATCCACTACACACTCCTAAAAACAAATCACTACATCAAATATCCCATACCTAATCCAAAATATCTTTTTACCATCTTCCAAACATATTCAAATGGGCCAACCTAATTTTGGGAAATGAGAACATTATAGGACTAAGTCAACCCAACTGACTTAGTCTAGGACCTAACTACTTTATTTATTAAATAACTAGATTAAATGTGTGAGATAAAAATTCATAAGGTTTTAGGGTTATGTTTGTCTATTTAAACACATCCTTCATGGCATTTTCATAGAAAGAGAGAGAGATAATCATTCACTTGTACTTCTTTGCAATCTATTCTTCCACCATTCTACATGAAGAGTCATTGTTTAAGGTTTACACTTGGAGAAAAGAATATTATCTTGTATAAATGTCTTGGATGCATAGGATAAGTCTTATATCCTAAATCTTACCTATATTTGTGATCTTTATGAGCCATAAAAACCTTTTTCAAAGTGCCATTGGCCAAGGGAGAGATTGAGCCTTGATAGTTTCATCTTCAAGGTAAGTATTACAAACTCTTATTCATCTATTTTGGTAGATAGAATTAGCTTAATTAATGACTTTATAATGTATTTATCTCTCCATGAAATGGATTACCTCTACATTGAATTGATCAGAGTTATTAGTTATTATCCCCCATTTGTGCCATGAGCTTTAGTGAGAACTATATTAGATTTACTTTAATTTGTTATTTACTTTATTATAAAAAATAGCACCTTTCAAGGGTTATTGTGTGATATTACTTGACTGTAGGCTTTAGAATACTATATAGTGATATTTTATGGTAAGAGAACCCTTAGGTATATCATATCCATAGTGGTCATGACCTAGATTGTCTAAATATACCAATAAATCCAAGGGATAGTTTGATTTTTCTTCTATGAGCTAGGATTGATTTTTAGATCAGCTTCACTTTCCCTTGTATACACCTACTTACTCATTGATATCATGTTTACAATGAGATTTTACATGTCACTACAAATTTTTAGAGGGAGTTCATGAGGAAATTACCTTCCCTGTGTCATGTTACTACCTAGTCCAAGGATATTACTTTCAAAATATCACTTTTTGACTTACTACACCACTCATCCCATCACAAGGATGTTATTTTGGATCCATTGTGTATGACCATAATCCATTGTAATGTCAAACCACTATATATGGCCTCTATTATAAACTCCATCAAATGGATCAAACATAATATATCATTTGAAAAGGAGGATTTACCACCTCAATATCTTATTAATAGTTATTAGATACTCTACATCCAAGTGTGTGTTTGTAACAAAATGGTAAAATGAGTTCTTGTGGACACTGGTTCGAGAATTAGAAATTTTAAGATATCCTTTCTATCTTTAATTGGCATTAGACCTTGAGATTTGGAACCATCTAATATGTGTATCAAGAGATTTGATAATATTTCATGATGTATATTTGGATGAATAAAGTTGAATATTACCATGGGTCCCTGAAAATTAGCCACTTTGTGCCAAGTTATGTCAAATGATTTAAACTATAACATTATCTTGGGATGGCCTTGGATACATGAGATATATGCAGTTTCCTTTACATTGCATGCATGATTAAAATATAGTCATTAGGGATTTGTTTACACATGTCCAATAGATCATATTCCCTTAAAATATTATGTAGTGGTCTAACAAATAAATAATACTATATCAAAATCCTATGAATATGAGTATAAAATTTATAAATTAGTACAATGACCTAGCCATATTATTATATCTAAAGTACTAAAGAGATAGTCTCATACCTATCTGAGTCTCTAGATTCATTAATCTCATGGATAATAGAGTGTAATATTATATCTCTCCCTCATCCTATATAGGCTGATATGAGTATACCTCTACCCAAAGTATATTATGTGAATGCTTCTTGTCATTACCATTAGGGACTAGGGCATTCTATCAACCTATGATTTACCATAAAACATAATATCCAAGATCTCATTGATGATCACTTGATTATATTTGATGATATTCCAAATGAATTAGGTTCACAACAAATTAAACAACATCCAAATAAATAGGAAATGAAAATCACCTTATTCATAGGCAGTGCTTGTTTTGACACAACCACATCGATCCTATACAAATAAAAATTACTTGTTATATAAATAATTTTATGCACCTTAGTTTTGGTCTACAAAACTTACATAGAAAGGTCAGTTGGAAAGACTCTTTAGGTAACATAATGTTAACAATTTATTGTAGTCCTAAATTAATTCAAATATGGGTTTGGGTTATTCCTACCACATCTTTATATGTATTTACACTAGGAACTCTTTGGCTCTACCAAATGAAAGAAAAAATTGACCAATATCAATAAGGTATTTCCTTTTCTCATGAAGGAAAATTAATATATATTATAAATTTTAGCAATATTTCTTCTGCTACACATGTAAAATGTGAGGAAGAATATGTTATGTCCCTTTTCAACTTATCTAATCATGATGCAAAAAATGTAAAATATCTAACTTAAGGTCATCATACACCAAATGTGAAGATACCTATGACCTTCTTATAGATACATGTATCATGTTTCCTATGTCACTAGGAAATAAGGGGAAGTAAAAAACTCAATTTTGAGTCTTAAAATACTTAGGGATTGAATTTTTTTAAAAATTACCACAAAAATAACACAAATAGTAGAGATATGGTCACCACTTCAAATTCTACAAGTAGACCTTGCTATAGGGATAATAGATGTTTATTCAGTGACACTTTACTAATCTTTGTGAATTTTGTTTCTATATTTTCCAATTATTACCCAAAATACAAAATAACAATGGATATTTATAGATTGAACTAAGCTAAAGTGAGTCATGGGTGGATCCAAGAGTAAGTAGGGTAGGTCAAAAAAGATAATTTTCTTAAGATGATCAAAGGTACCCATTATTCAAACTTCTAAGGAAAAAATACATAAAACTAACATTCACCAACTCTAGAATAGTGTCAAAGCTAATTAAATGTAGTTGAAGATTTAGAGTGAAGGAAATGCACATAGATAAGAGAATATATTTCATAAAGATTAATCACTCACAATAAATTACATAGCACATTTCATTGCAAATGAGAAGAAAATAAAGAAAATATACTAATATATTAGTCATCCTAATGTCAAGATTGGACTAAAATATGCATATATGGAATTTAATTGCTAAATTAGCTTGTAGAAACAAAATTCTCAGTCAACTAATATCATGAGAATCATAAATCATAGAATGTATACAACAAAGCATTTTAGACAATATTTCTAATTCTTTGGCTCTTTGTATTAATTCTTGTAACAACTATTTTACTAATTACAAATGAGGGGGAAACCCCTATTTATAGGCTTCAAAAATACCTATGATAAGTTTGAGTAGGCCCATAAAATGTGCCCAAATATAGTCAAGTGGTTAAAATTGCACATATACAATGGAATATCCTCAATTTAAAATTACAAAACATAACCAAATATTCCTCATGGCCCTAAAAGAGGTGGCTACAATGCTTGTTGTTGTAGTCTATATTTCCTCTCTACTTCTTCCTTAGTCCAAACCTCTATGTAAGCTAAGTAATCCCAATCTATCTAAGTGAAGTCTAGAATCATGGGCCAAAATAGATCATGTATCTCCAAAATGAGCTTGCAATTCTCTATGATTCCTTGCCTTAATGCTTCTTTGATTGGCTCTACCTTTTATAGCCTTTGATTGGAAAATCCCACAATATGCATCACCTTAGTAGTATTTTTTGCACTAGTTATGTCCTTCTAGATTTTAGTAATGAACAAATTCATCTAGGCTTTAACTTCCTAATCATCCATGAAGGATTCATTAGGATTGGTTACCCTTGTGACCATGGCATCCTTCAATAACAATGCAATCTTGAATTCAATTTTCCCCAAGGATGTAGTTGCATTCTTGACCTAATCAAGCCATCTTTTCAAAATCCTTCTCTTGTTTATCATGATGGTTTGAGAAAGAATGATATCCTCAAGTATTATAACCTTGAGGTTTAGGAAATTATTGATTTTTAAAACTCTATCCAATTTTTCCAACTTGGCATCTTAAAGTGCAAGCTTTTGGTCAAGTTTCATGACAACCTTGGATTGTAGGACACCATCTTCTTGCATCTTCTTCATCAATTTATATAGGCTGAAAATATTGATGATATCATTTATTATTTAAGATATTGTACTATCTATAATTGTTGGTAATGCTTACTCTTTCAACCTTTTTATCTCTTGTTATATCCCCTTCATCAAGGCAATTGTGGACTCTACTTGAGCCTCAACTATAAAAAAAAGGTCTTATACATATTATTGCACCTCTCTATGGTTGACCTTCCTATTCATTATCAAAGTTAAGAGTGATTCTTCACTCTTATGGACTGAAACTAAACTTGACTATGGATACTAAACTTGCCTTCTTACCACACTCTTCATCATGCCTATGTTAGCATTGAATCTCATCCTAACTTGAGTAGTAGAGAGGACTACCTAAGGCTTCTCCTACCTTGTTAGATGTATGATGTATATATCCCTATTTTTTGTGGAATTAGGTTTTGTTTATGTGGGAGGTAGATATAGTGAAAGTGCTTAGGTAGAGGAAGAGGTTAAAGATAAAACAATTATTTATAAGTTTGTTGGGTTTAATTTCCCAAGTTGGTCAAATAGAGACTTGGTAGGGCCCATGTCAAGAATGAATGAAGGCAACTTCAAAGTCACACTCACTCTAGGAGTTTTGATAATGTTGAGTGGATTATGAAATGGGAGCATCTTTGAGATGGGTTTCAATGGCTTTATAGGTGTAGTGGAACTAATAGCAAGTGAGGCACTTATTGTGGTTACCTAAGAAGAATTAATATACACAATGGAATGAATAATAAAATAGGGGAAGGTGAAACTAAAGGAGTTACTAGATTATGCTCATGTTAGTATCTATTTAGGATTTAGTTGAGGTAGTTATAGTAGCCAAATATAATGGAGACAATGGATAATTAATGGTAGCAAAAGAAAATGTGGAACTGGAAGTAGAGGTAGAAGTAGTTGAAAAATAAAGTAGTGGTGTTTTACTTATCTTGGGAGCTTATGTATCTTGTAGTATTCCTACCACCCAATGCTTATAACCCTTACATATATAACTCAATTCCTTAAATCAACCCCTTAAGGTTGATGACATCAAGATTGGGTTAATCTAAACTTTGGATAATAGATCCCATGGTAGATGTAGAAATAAATGTAGGACCTTAGGAGGGATCTAATTGGCTACTAAGTTATCCTTGCTTATAGCTCAAAGGTAGGATCTATCCACTTGGAATGGGGAGGAGTGGATTTCTTCATGGTTTATTCTTAATGAGAGGAATGTTGTCAAATTTTTCCTTTTCTTACCTCTCCTCATAATCTTCATAAAACATGCTTCCATGAGTTGGTAGAATTTGAGACCTTATGATATCTTCCATCTTGTTCTCTCTATCTAGCCTCATTTCTAGCTTGATGTTCTTCCTTGCAAAATTTTTTAAGACTACATCAATGTTCATAAAATCTAGGTATATCCATTCATAGACCTCTTATTGATGCTTGTAATCCATATCTATGTCATTATTGAATTTGAGTAGGTGTTTGGAAATGATGTCATTTAGATCCCATAGCCTAAATTCATCCTTGGGCAATAGGTATGAATCCCTATACCTTGAAGCCACAACAACATCATGTCATTTTATAATTTTATTCTTTCCCATCATGTATGTTACCTTTTGGGGAACAATATTCTTCTTACCCTTGAAGATTACATCAACTCCATGTACTAGTTGATAGGCCATCTCCTCCTCACCCAAATTCATAGGCACATATCTTAGCAACCTAAGGGTAGCTACCATTTCCCCCTTTATCCTCTTGATGAATTCTCAACTAGGGTATAACAATAGATACCCATATCCCTTAATGTATATCTAATTTCTAAGGGAACCCTTGACATATCATAGTTAGTGATTGATTTTCAGACCATTGGATAAAAATCTTCTACAATTACCTTGATATTGAGCCTAAAGTTGTGAATGTGCATTATAGAGAGTAACCAAGGAATGAATTCATCTCATGTAGGAGATCATTATTTGAGGCCTATTTGTGTATTTATCTAGATGGCATCTAATAGGTATCTCATCATATAAAAATGGGCACCATTCTTTCAATTATCATTCATTTTATAAATCAAGTTATTATTGATGATGACCCTAAGTGAGGTAATCTACTGATCCTCTAAGATTATCTGTAGTAGTGGAATGGTTCTTATATCCATATTGCTAATATACACATTACCATATATCCTATTGATGAGGGTAAATCCAATCCTAAATCCCTTACATAGTTATTAAATAGGAAGATTCCTTTGTTATCCATGAAGACAAATCTATTTGGACTAGTTACCCATGATACCAAGACTTTATTTGGAGAGTGCACCTTGTACTAGTTGTTAATTTCACTCAAGTTATAGTTTATTATGGCAAAGGTAGGTTATAGTATTTATCAAAGATGGGTCCTACTATGAAGGTGATCGAGAGCCCTTGGCTCATGGGTTTGAGTAACCCATCCTTGTATCTCATCCTATGAAGGTGTTTTATACTTAGTTAGTACATGGCATGACCTCTATTTTCATTATAGATTTGTAGAGATTGGTATCTTGGATTTCAAAGATGTTTAAATAATATTGAATTATGTTAGGCATTGTCTTGACCTCATCAATTTCTCTAGATACTTCTACATTGAAGTATATTATTTTGTAATGCACATCCCCTAAGTTTATGGATTTGAGGATGAATTTCATATCTTTGAAAACAATTAAATTGCCATACTAGAATAATAAGTCATCATTTTTAAAAGAGGTGTTATTGCCTAGGGTGGAGGGACCTACTTATGCCATTTTTTCAATATTTTAGGTAGTAACCAACATCCTTCTATATCTCTCTACAACCTTTGATCTCTAAAAATGTTGTTTGAGGTACAACTTGTGAGTAGTTAAATCTTTATTATACTTAGGACATAGACAAAAAAGAGAGAAATAACATATAGCTTCAAGTGCAAATGTAGGTGAAAATATTTGAGTTGAGTAACCTTTCAAAAGTTTTATTCTAATTAATACAACATAGATAGTGATTCTAGTTTATACCATATTAATGGTGAGATCATCAAATTTAAATTAAAAACACTCTAAACTATTGCTTTGGGCATTTAATTACTTTAGAATTCAAATTTAGTGCTGATTTACCTTTGATTTGCCATCAATTTTAGATTTAAAGCTAAAGGTTGCCACTTTTTGATAGGTGGCATGCCACCTCAGATCTAGCCAGGTTCTTTTAGGGTTTGGATGCGACTAGGATGCTTAGTTGGCTGAAATTGAGACACATGACATCTTTTGATTATTCATGGGATCTTAAAATGTACTTTAGTGTGATGAATCATTTATATCCTACCACATGACATTTTTTAATTAATGGGAAGCTCTCTAGTGGCCTTTTAATTTTGATAGGTTATGGGAGCACCATGCATCACTTTCATGGGCAATTGGGGCTTCTATTTTCTAGGTGGATCTCTCAAAGGGCACTCATAGATTTACCTAATATATGTCACCTTTGGAAGGATCTATATATAATTAGTGTTAATTACATGGATTGAGTAGAGACATGCATCATTTACAGAGGTAATCTAGTGGATCTTGGATAGTATCAGCATGGGAATGACATATGGCATAATTTTATAGGTTTAAAGGGGGAATGTATCATTCTCATGGGATTTTGTTCATTCTTCTAAAACTTTTCACTTTTAGGAGATTTGGCTAGTTGTATATCATCGATCCTTGATCAGATGACTTAGATGCAACCAAATGCCTACCTTTGAATCTATCATGGAATTTTAGATAGATGCAACATGATATGGACACACATCAATTTCAAGTGAACTCTTGTGGGACATACGTAACCTCAAATGGTTGATCGAGTTTGATTTGTTGTGCTTGATATACATGATAATAACTCTTGAACTTATGGATTGTAGTAGGATGCATAATTGTTTAGATTTATTGGGCTTGTTTGTAGAGGCTACGATATTAACACAAACTTTTTATTTGAATTCCAATATCTAGTCTTCTTTCAAGCTTTCGAGATTGTGTTATGTAGATCACAAACTTGGTATATTTACTCTAAGTGTCTTACATGGATGTGATAAATCTTGAAGGCATTTTTATTTATAATGAGTTCAATACCTATCCATTGTGTGTCATAGTCCAAAATTTAACATCATGTGAGGCATCTTAAATTGCTACCTTAACTTTGACATCCTACAAGGTCAAGAGAGAAGTTAAGTTAGTTTTCCCAAAAAATGTCACAGACTATCTTAAGCCAAGTAAACAAGTCTAAAGAAAATCTATGCAATTAAATGATTTAAACAAAATATAGGGTTATTCCAATAAGATAGGTGAATCTTGTTGTGTTCATGCCAATTGGAGAACTAGATAGAACATCCTTAGATAAGGCCTATCTATATATTTTTGAAGTGTCAATGGTTAATGATTCATTATTGAGTGAATATTTTAAGGAATTATAATAACTTGAATATTTAAATGTTCTAATCTATATTTCAAGATGGATAATTAACTAGGAACTATAGAAACACATGCATTGGTAAATTAAATCAAAATGATATATAGTCAAATGATTTAAAAAACTTAGCATCTTAGACATTTTAAAATTTAAAGAAAGGAGGGTCCCTATTCTAAGAATAGGGGTAGTTACTCATCAACAAATGGAAACCTGTATAGAGAAACATTACAAAATGTTAGAATCTAGATTTTTTATTCAAAGATGAATAAAAAATTAATCATCTCACTATGACTTTCAGTCAGTATCAAAATTTATTTTCAAAACTAATAAAAGCTCACAAGCTAGAAATAGAGTTTAAACTTTGAAGACAATAATACTATGTGTGTGCTTTAAGGCTTATTAACCATTGCCATTAGGTTTAAAAATGATAAATTTAAAGATTCAAGACACCAAAGATGAAGTGACTTAAGCATTCCTTATATTTTATATAATAATGATTTGCTTGTTTATGGATGGACTTGACATTGCTCTATTTCTTTCCAATCCTCCATATCCCTAATAGAGATACCTCTGGCTCCATTCCATGCCTTGATCTAATTCAAAATAGGCATCCATAACCCCGATACAGATTGCCTAAATCACCATTCATGAAATATGAAGTAGTTTATGATTTCACTTTATTGGTGTGTGTGTGTATGTGTGTCTATATATATACATACATACATATATATATATATATATATACATATATATCCATATATACATATATATATATATATAGATATATATAGATATATATATACATACATATATATATATATATGTATGTATGTATATATATGTATATATATATATATATATATATTGTCTTTTTACTTATGTTCATAAACTAGAATGGTTGGGAACCAAAATTAGCTAGGTATAAGGTTTTGTCAAGACATAGTC
This sequence comes from Torreya grandis, assembly GCA_037957365.1. Classification (NCBI taxonomy): domain Eukaryota; kingdom Viridiplantae; phylum Streptophyta; class Pinopsida; order Cupressales; family Taxaceae; genus Torreya; species Torreya grandis. Next base: position 904,491 of record JARHVA010005231.1, on the reverse strand, counting down.
TGAATGTAATTTACTTTTAGACATCAATTTCTACCCAAGCAATTTATTTAGTGAATTTAAGTGATAGTATGATGATACACATAGATTCAAACTCTTGTTCAAGAAAATGATTAGTCATCTAAGCTATATTCCAACCTTAAAACGACTTAATATTTTCATAAGAAAACCAACTTCCAATTAACCCTGCCCAAATTTTTTAAATTGGAACATTACTAGAGGTTTCCAAACTTTAGATTACCAATGTTTAAAACTAGAAATCTCTTCTTCCATTTTTAGGACTAGGTTGACACAATTTGAGCCATTGAATTCTTGTCTTATAGGATTTATTAATAAGATACAACACATCATATAAAGCAAACAACAAGTAAAAAATCAAAGCAAGAAAAGAAACAATAAGAAAGCAAATAAAGAAAACAAAGTGAAAGTGAGAAAGAACAAAATAAAAAAGAAAAATAGTAAAGTAAAAAAATCTACTCCTACCTACTTTAACTCTAAAAAATCTTAGTGTCATTTTTGAATTTATGATAGAGCAATAGAGAAATAATGTTTCATATATTTCCTATTGACTGGCAATGCTAAGTCATCCCCTTGTAGGTATTTGAGCCTGAATGAACTTTCAACTAATATTTCTACCACTTGATATGGTCAAATATAGAAAGGAATGAATTTTTCATGTTGACCTTTCTTCTCATAGGCCTTGTCCCATAGTGGATATTTAAACACTTTAACTTTAACTTGTTTGTCGAACCATCTCTTAAAAAAATCTTGATGCTTAATGAAGATATTTAATGGTTTATCTCTATCATCTTCTATTTGGATGATGTTTAATATTTAGGATTACAATCTTTCACCATCTTCCATGTACTCAGCCATGAACTCATAAGTGGGAAATTTCAACATGATAAGAAAAATAGGTTGTTACTTATAGACTAGTAAGAATGGGGATACTTTGATTTCAGTCTTATATTTGGTTCTATCTTCCCACATGGCATATTTTAGTAGGGAATGACATTCCATAGGTTTATTTTTTGTATACTTCTTGATGGCATTCATCATTTTTTTGTTTTTGGACTCAACAAATCCATTAACTTGAGGGTAAGTAGTTTGAAGTAGACTTGATGACTCTTTGGTTGTCATAAGTAATTTGTAGTTTGAAGTAGTTTGAAGTAGACTTGATGGCATTAATCACATACTAGGGATAGAGGAATCCCAAACTAATTAATGACATTATTTTTTAGGAATTTGATGACATCAATTGCTCTATTGTTTTTGGTGGTCATTGCTTTAGTACATATAGTGAAAAAATTCATGGAAATGTGTACAAACTTATGTTTAGTTGAGGAGTTTAAATTATTCACTCCTACAAAGTTGAGGTCCCATTGTGCAAATGGTTTTGATTCAATTACTAGTTGTAAAGGTATGCCTTCCTTTGTCTCTCTTTAATCAAACACTTGACATTGGTGTCATTTTCACAAATAACCATAGGCATCTTTAAATATGTTTGGTTAATAGTAACTAGTTCTTAATATCTTATGTGTTGTGGTATGCCCTGAAAGGTGTCCACTTCACAGTTTATCATGGAAATTATTCATGTTTTTTTGGATTATGCTTTAGAAACACATCTTAGATAGACCCCCACATAGTTATTTCTATAGAGGATCCATCTTTTGATCATAAAATGGGATGACCTCAGCCTGAGGGTCCTTTTTTCTCTCTTTTGAGGTATGGGTGCCATAATCTATACAATAGATAGTGGACAATATCCTTGTATCAATCTCCATCAGGAACATGGTCTACTTCAACTTGTAAAACATTAATGTATGGATCAATGTTTATAATTAGTTGTATTAAACCTTGACCTCTAACCAACTTGGTAGATTTTATCTCTAAGTAATATTCTTGGAGTGTGGTCATCTATTTCCCTCTTTGTTCTCTAAGTTCATTTTATCCTAGCATCGATTTGATAGTCAGATTAGACACTATGGTATATGCCCTATTCCTTAGGATGTAGTGTTTACAATTCTTGATATCCTTCACTAGTGTGTAGGATTTCTTATCTATATTAGGATAGTTCAACTCTACATTCTTCAAATTAGTGCTCATTAAGGCTATAGGGTCATCTTTGTCATCCTCTTTCTATGTTAAGAGGGTAACAACAATGTGATCAAAAGAAAAAGATCATAGATAGAAATCTCTACTAAAATTAGTACTTATTATAATAAGAGCTTAAATAATAACATATTTGATGTCTTGAAAGGCATTATTCACTTTATTTGTCCATTCTATCTTAGCATTGTTCTTCAGCATGGTGTTGAACAGTTTCATAATCTCTACAAAACTAGAGATAAATTTTCTTACAAAATTAATTTTTCTAAAGGACTTTAACTCTTTTTCTCTATTAAGAACTTATAACTTTGAAATTTCATTTATCCTATCAGTGTCAATGGTCATACCTTCTTGACTGATTACATGTCCTAAAATCTTTCTTTCAGTCACACAAAAGATACTTTTCTTGGGGTTTAAATAAATGCCATATCTTCTACACTTTTTTAGCACCTGTTCTAAATGAATCATATGATATCCTTTATTTTAAGAAAAAATTTATAGATAATACATGCAAATGATTATGGAATTACTTATTAATCTATTGAATGTGTGGTTCATTGCTCACTAGAAAGTTACTTCGTTGTTGATCAATCCAAATGGTATTTATTTGTATTCAAACATTCACCACTTGGTAGTGAAAGAAATTTTAATTCTATCCTTTTTACTCACTAAGATGTGGTTGTAGCTTGAAAAACCATAAATAGATGACATCATTCTAGACCCACTCACTAATCAATTGACTTCTTCTAAGAATAGAAGGGATAATTATCCTTTTTTGAGGATCTGTTCACATTCCTAAAATCAACAGAGTCTAATTTCTCCTTTATTATAGATAGGCACAAGATTGATAACCCATTTTGAGTGCCATTTAGGAAATATTGTCCTTGCATAAATAAATATCTTCACTTCTTTGTAAATTAGTGGTTTTAATTCTAGATTTACTAGCCTCTATCTTTGTCTAAAGGGTTTACAGGCTTATTTTAAAGGGATAGTGTGAGTAATCACACTCATGTCAAATATTTTGAGGTTATCATAGGAATATGAAATAACATATTTAAACTTGGTTAAAATGTTTGTGGATCTCTTTCTCTCTTCATTGGTGCAAATTGAACCAATGTTTATATTTTTCTCATTCCTAGGACTACCCAAGTTGACTTGATTATAGTCTTTCCCATTAACCTTGGGTTGGAAAAATTTAGCTCCTTATTTATTTGGGTCAAACATCATTTCCAAGGATATCATGCCCTTTGGGATTTATTTCTCTTTGAGTTAGATCACTCCATCTTTGTTGTCCTTTGGGATTTCTTCAAAAATTTCATCTTTTTAATCTATAATGAAGGATTCAAACATGCCAACATTGCATAAGAAGCTAATTATTTGATATTCATCATCAAAAAATTTGAAGTGATTGATGTTATCTAGCATATAGGGGTATAGGATTATCTCCATGGTAAATTCATGCAATTTCAAATCCCCTGGAGGCACCAAGTTCACTATTGCTAAAGAAAGAGAAACTACCAATTGGTTTTGCTCCCTCGACAATGAAACAATATTGAATGAGTCAAAATAATCAATAAAACCCCAAGATCTAAATTTATACTTTCTTAGACAAGAAATTTTTCATTGATATCTTATTATAACATGATTGAAAACTAATTTGAAATCACCATAAACTAATAATTCCTTAACTATATACTTGATTACAAATTGAAGTCCTAAAATAAGATCGTCATATTCTACTAAATTATTGGAGCTAAAGAATTGAAATCTATAATAAGCTAGATATTGTTTACCTTTAGGATTTTTTAGAAAAATTCTAATCTAATAACCTTGTTTAACTCACACACCATCAAAGTGTAATGTTCAGGGACCTTTTCTTTTTTTTGTCACCTTTTCAATTTCATAATTGTTGTTAGTGGTTTCCAAAGTGTAAATTCCCAAGTCTGAGGATTGGTAATTTTCCTTTTAATTATTAGCATTATATTCATTGATAATGTATTTAATTTTGGGTTCTTGATCAATCTTGATCTAATTGGGAATCCCACAGTAATATAGCCACATGTGGGAACAATCTATGGACATATGTCCATTTAATAATTTAGTCCAATCATGGCTCAATAACAATCCATAATCTTTAGGTATGTTAATAACTTGAATGTCAATGAACTATTGGATTTGGGGCTCAGATCGAGCTGCATATAGAAATTCAATAATTAACTTACCACCTTTACTCTTGACTTATCCAACTACACCACTACCTTCTCAGACTTGATTGGGTTTGACCCCAATTTTCACAAATTCTTAAAGGTGTAATATTAGTCAAAACACTAGAAACATGTAAACAATTGTGGATATTCTTACCAAAAAATATTACAGTCAGGAAAAATGGTGGAACTTCATGCTTACTCTTATACATTACCACATTTACATGATCCTTTTTACCCTTGTTGGAACTAGGCTTGTCATTTATTGATTTCAACAAAAAATCATGTTCTTTACTGATTTACATGATTTCATGAAATCATATGTTTGCCTTGATCTTCTTAATGTCTTACAAGATGTTGTATCCACCTTTCATTATTGTGCATTGGTCTTATGTTTTTGTCTAACTTTCCTTACCTTTGAGGGGTGAAGGATTATTATCAGTCCTACTATCAAGAGGTGTACCCATTTTATTAGGTGGGGTAAAATTTATTAGAGGTGGGTTCTAGCCTTTAATTCTCAAGGCATAGTTACTCCTTTGGTATTGGTATAAATCATGTATTTTCATGACATTATCTTCAAGCTCATTTTCATCTTGGTTGGGAAAGTTATAGGTCTCCATCATGAGGACTATTCATTCATTGGTATTATCAAATCTTTTAGCATTGTTTTGATATGTGGGATTCAGATCAAACCCCTCTATTTGGCTTGGAAATACTTCCAATGCATGATAGAACTTGACATAGTCTAGTTCTCTATGCCTAGTTGTATTATGTATGAAACACCAGTTGGGTAAGTCCATCTCACAAATGTTGATCTTAGGAAGCTTTCTCAAAGGGGGCTCACAATTGTTGTTACACCTATTGAAAGGCATTTGTATTTTGGAAATTATAATTTATTTTGAAACTCTCACCAATGTTTCCTTCTTGTTTCTTGAGATCCAATAAATCATTAGTAATATTATAAACAATTATTTGTATTGAATCTAAATCTTCCTTTGGAGGATCTAATATTTTGTTTTGGGTCACATTTTGGATATTGGTGTTGTTTAAAGTTACCATCATTTGGCTAACATTTTTATAAGGATGCACTCTATCATTTACTTGGTTAAATAATCCTATCTATTTTTTGGGTGTGGCATGGCTCAAAGACAATTGGTTGATCACTAGTAGTTGGTTTAATACAATGGGTCAAAGTTTGATATAGAAAAGGAAGGGTGCCCTTACGAGTGAATTTCCTCATCAATATAGATGGCTTCAACATATGCCAAAGGAAATGTGTTAATATTCAAGTCTCACCTTAAGAAGACAAGTATCATTACATCTAAGGCATTCTTATATATTTCTAATGCTAACTCATCTACTTCCTTATAGGGTAGAGATGTTAGGGTGTACATATTTTGGAACCTAATGTTTAATGTTATGATTAGTTCCTTTATGTCCCTTTTAAGGGTATTAAACTATTGGTAAACAAATCACAGGCTAACTACCTTACTGAATTAGTCAATAAAAGTGTCATTAAACTGACCCCATCTCATGATGGAGTTTTCAAGTAAATTAAGGAATCAATCATAAACAACATCTCAAAATGTAAAAGCAAAGATATGGCAAGCCATCCTCATGGATCATATTGGGCAACCTCAAATATGCCTTAAATGACTTGATATGTTGTTCAGTAGTTACTCTACCATTAGGGGTAAAGAGAGGTGAGTATTTATCTAGATTCCTTGTTAGATCATGCATGGGTCCAAGGATGTTAATGGATGAACCAACTAACCATGCTATGACTCGCAAAAGGGGTTGAAAATTTTGGTTAGATGGGGAATTTGGCTAGGTCATAGAATTCCTATGTCTACCTTTGTCTACTCTCACCTTCATATGGGTTTATAGAGATCATAATAGGATCCTGGGTTTAAATTGGGATATGGTTCTAATCTTAGGAAACTCTAGGGTGTATAATAGGTAAAGGGAGAAAAAGAACTTTGAAGATGGCTTCACAAGTGTCAAATATAAAAATAAATCAATTGATCTTTATAAAAAAACCTTAGTTCAAGTAGGTTTACCTTGATCTTTGGGGATTCAAGACTTGTAACCTTAAGAGTTTATTAATATATTCACAAATATTCTTAGTCTTATATGTTAACCTAAAAAGATCAGTATTAGACTAATATTTCAAAGTAATTATATGTCTAATTTAGCAACCTGAGAGTGCTTGAGCACTTCAAAACATATTTAGACACAAACTTATGCAAAGGTTCATTTAATTCCAAATGAACTAGAGAAATTATGATCTTAGATATCTAGATCTAGTATAAACAAGGTCCCAATAGTTGATCTTTACACAAATTCTTACAAATATTTAGATTCTTTACAACATCTATGTGAATATTTTTAAATATGATCGAGATAACCCTAAATATGTTTAAATAATGGGGCATTTTACCTATCTTTAGACAAATTTAAACAAATATCTAGGTTATTTACCAAATTTATGTGAATGAACACTAACTCTAATGAAATCCTTCAAAGGATGTAAATATTCATGCAAATAATGCAAAGATTTATGTAGATAATGTAAGTCTTTAGTGTTATTTAAAAATATTTGCATACTTGGAAACAATTAAGTATAATTTTGATTAAGTAAACTACAATTCTATAAAGATGCATGAATGTAATTACATAAAGGCCCTCCTTTTAGCACCAACTTTTCCCTTCCTGTTGATGCATGTATTATGCTCCCTGTGTTACAAGGGGAAAGTAAGAAACTCAATTTTGAGTCTTGGAACACTTGGGTCTTGAGTTTTTAACATAATTACTATTAAAATAGAAAAAATAGTAAAGATATGGTCACCACTGAAAAGTCTACAAGAAAACCCTATTGTAGGGACAACGTATGTTTATGAAATGACACTTTGCTAATATTTTTGAATTTTGTTTCTATGTTTGACAATTATTAACCAAAATACAAATGAATAATGGATATTTACAGCATGAACTAAGCTAAAGTGATTCATGGGTGGATCTAAGAGCAAGTAATGTAGTAAAGGAGGGAGAATTTGCTTAAGATGATAAAAGGTACTAGTTATTCTAAATTATAAGGCAATAACGCATAAAACTAACATTCACCAACTATAGCATAGTTCTCAGAGATAAATAAATATAGTTGAAGCTTCAAAGGGAAGGAAATGCATGTATCTAAGAGCATATATTACATAAATATTACTCATGATAAAATGCATAACACATTTAGTTGCAAATGAGAAGAAAATAGAGCAAATATACTAATAGATTAGTCATCCTAGTGTCAAAATTAGACTAATAGATGCATATATTAAAGATAATTTCCAACTTAGATTGCATAAAATAAACTATCAGAAATCTAAAAGCATGAGAATTAGAAATAATAGAATGGACATAATAAAGCACTTTAGACAAACTTTTTAATTCTTTGGATCTTTGTAATAATTCTTTTAACAACTATTTTTCTAATTAAAAATGAGGGGGAACCCCCTATTTATAGGCTTTAAAACTACTTAATAGATGTCTGAGTGAGACCATAAAAGGCTCCCAAATATAGTCAAGTGGTTAAAATACCACATATATAATGGAATATCCTCAATTCAAAATTACAAAACATAACTAAATATTATGCATGGCCCTAAAGAAGGTGGATGTAATGTTTATTATTGTAGTCTTTATTTCTTCTTTGTTTCTTCCTTGCTCTAAACCTCTACATAAGCTAAGTAATCCTGATCTATCTAGGTGAAGTCCAAATCATGGGTTAAAATAGACCAGGTATATATTGAATGAGCTTTCCATGCTTTGTGAGTACTAGCCTTAATGCTTCTTTAATTACCTCTACTTTTTTCTAGCCTCTGATTGGAAAATACCGAAATATTCATCACCTCAAAAGTAGTATTTGCACTGGCTACATTCTATTATAATTTAGTGATGAACACCTTCATTTGGGATCTAAATTCTTAATCATCCATGAAGGATCCATTAGGTTTGGTCACCCTTGTTACCATGGAATATTTAAATAATAACTCAATATTGAATTCAATTTTTTCCAAGGATGTATTTGCATCCTTGATCTCATCAATATAACTTTTCAAAATCCTTATCTTGTTCATCAAGATGGTCTACATAGGAATGATATCCTCAAGTGTTATAACCTTGAGGTCTGACAACTTATTTATTCTTGTAAATATATCCAATTTTTCCAACTTGGAATCATAAAGTGTAATTTTTTGGCCAAGTCTAATGACCACCTCGGCCTCATCTTCCTCCCTCCTCTTCATAACTGTATATACATTAAAAACATTGATGATAATATTTATTTTTTAAATTATAGTACCATCTAAAACTATTGGTAGTGCTTACTCTTTTGAAATTTTTATATATTATAACATACCCTTCATAAAGGTAATTATGGAATCTACTTTAGCCTAAACAATGGAAATAAGGTCTCTGCATATTCGTACACCTCTTTAGGGCTGGCCTTCATCTTCTTTGTTAAAGTTAAGAGTGACTCTTCACTCTCATGGAATACAACTAAATTTAAATGTGGATAATCAAATTACCTTCTTACCATCCTCTTCATTATGTCTATGTTAGCATTGAATCTCATCCCAACATGAGTAGCTGAGAGGAATGCCTGAGGTTTCTCTTGGCTTGCTACATGTATGATGTATGTAACCCTATTTGGTGTGGTAGTAGGTGTTAATTGTGTGGGAAGTGGGTGTAATACAAGTGATTCATTAGAGGAAGAGGATAAATCTATATTATGGATTCATAATTTTGTTGGTTCTAATTTCCTAAGTGGGTCAAATAAAGACTTGGTAGGGCCCATGCCAAGAATCACACACACTTTAGCAATTATGGTAATGTTGATTGGATTATGAAAGGTGAACATATTTAATATGGGTTGTAATTAATTTATATTCACCTGAAAACCAGTAACATGTGAGTCACTTGATTTTATTGCCTAGGAAGAAGCCATATGTATAGTGGCATAAGTAATAAACTAGGGGAAGGTGAACCCAAAAGAGGTACTAGTTTGGCTCATGATATTATCTATTGAGGACTAGGCTGAGGTATCTATAATAGTTGAAGATAATGGATCCAATGGAAAATTAATGTTAGGGGAAGCAATTATGAAAGTGGAAGTAGAATTAATTTAAAAAGAAGGCAGTGGTGATGTACTTATAGTGAGAGCTTAGAGAGCTGATGGAGGATGCATTGATCCTCTCCTAGTAGTCTTAGAAGACTAATTTATCTTATATACCCTTTAAATATTCCTCATAGGTAGTGTTTACTACTCTTCCATAGATGGATTAGTTCTTTATTGTAACTCCTTGAGGTCAATGATGTTAGGATCAAGTTGATCCAAGCTTTGGAGAACAACTCCCATGGTAGATGTAGAAATCAATGTAGGCCCTTCGAAGGGGTCTAATTTTCTACTAGCTTCTCCTTGTTTGGAGCTTAGAGGAGGACTCTATTCACTTAGAATGGGGAGGAGTATAGGTATGTATGGTCTATTCCTAATGAGAGGAATTTTGTCTTCTTTTTCCTCTTCTTTCCTTACCTCATAATCTACATCAAAAATGATTCCATGAGTTGGTGGAAGTTGAGGCCTTATGATATCTTCCTTCTTCTTCTCTCTATCCAACCTCATTTCTAGCTTGATGTTCTTTCTTACAGTACTTTTGAGGACTACCTCATCTCTCATAACATCCAAGTATATACATATATGGACCTCTTCTTGATTCTTATACTCCATAGTTACGTCCTTTTTGAATTTCACCAAGTGTTTGGCAATAACATCCTTTGGATCCCATAGCTTGAATTACTCCTTGGGAAATAGGTATTAGTCCTTATGCCTTGCATCCACAATGACATCATTCCATTTTATAATTTTGGTCCTCCTTATCTTATATGGGACCTTATGGGGAATTGTCCTCTTCTTACCCTTGAAGATGCCATGAACTCCATGTAGTTGTTGATAGGCCATCTCCTCCTCAACAAATATCACAGGCATATATATTATCAACCTAAGGGGAGCCACTATCACCCCTCTATCTTGATGACTATGTAATAAAGGTATATCCAATAGCTACCTATGTACCTTAATGTCTATATAACCTCCAAGGGAACCTTAGGCATCTCATACTAAGTGATTGATATTTAGATGACTAGATAGAAATATTTTGCAATTACTATGATATTGATCCTAAATTAGTGAATGTGCTTTGCAAATAATAGTCAGTGAATGACTTCATCTTGTGTGTGAGACCATGAGTTTGGGCCTAACTAGGAAGTTGTGTAGATGTCATCTAATAGGTAGCTCATCATGTAAAAAGGGGCACCATTCTTGTAATTATCATTCATTTCATATATCAAGTTATTGATGATGTCCATAAATGAGGGGATATGATGATCCTCAAGGACTATTTGTAGCAATGGGATGGTTTTTATATACACATAGCCAATGTGCACATTTCCATATATCGTATTAAGGAGGTTAAAGCCAATCCTGACTGATTTGAAGAATTGTTGAATAGGAAGATTCACTTGGTCATCCATGAAGATGACTCTATTTGGGTCAATTACCCATGACGCCAAGACTTTCTCTATAGTGTGCACCTCATACCATTTATCAATTTCATTTTGGCTATAGTATATTTGTGGAAAAGGTAGGCTATAATATTTCTCAAAGTTGGGACCTATTATAAAGGTGATTAGGAACCCTTGTCTAATTGATTTGAGAAACTTGTCCTTGAATCTCATCCTTTAAAGATGTTGTATACTAATTCAGTGCATGACATGACCTCTGGTTTTGCTACATATTTTTGGAGACTAACAACATGGAATACAATGATGTTTGAAGCTAATTTAATTGTGAGGCACTATTTTATCCTTATTAACTTCCATATATAGTTATATGTTGAAGTAATTTTATGATATAATTCATGTCCCCTCATTTTATGGCCTTAGAGATGAATTATGTGTCTTTGAAAACAACTTAATTACCATACTAGAATAAGAAGTCATGATTTCTAAAAAAGGTACTCTTACCTAAGGTGGAAGAACCTACTTATGCCATTTCTAAAATATTTTAGGTAGCAACCAATGCCCTTATATAACTTTGGATTCCATTTTATGTTGTATTAATGGTAAGCTCATCAACTTTGCATTTGAAACACTCTAATCTATTGATTTTGGCATTTAATTTATTTAGAATTCAAATTTAGTGCTGATTTGCCTTTGATTTTACATCAATTTTAGCTTTAAATCTAAGTATTTCCATATTTTAACATGTGTCATGCCACCTTGGATCTAGTTGGGTGATCATAGGGTTTGGATGTGACTAGGCTACTTAGTTGGCTTAAATACAAACACATGGCATCTTTTGATTTCTCACAGGCTATTAGAATGTAACTTACTATGATAACTCATTTGTATCCTGTCACATGGAATTTTTAAATTTATGACAAGATCTCTAGCAACATTTTAGTTTTGATTAGTCATGGGAATGACACATGTCACTTTTATAAGCAACCAGGGCTTCTCTTTGCTAGGTGTTTCTCTTAAAGGGCATTTAGATGTTTTCCTGATAGGTGTTGCCTTTGGAAGGATTTTGGTCAAATATTGATAACTTGGTGTTAATCTCATGGCTCAAGTG